>JAQFVV010012424.1:6744120-7344120 GCA_028023455.1 Epiperipatus broadwayi
AGGATATAGCTGGAAATTTTAATGTCATTAGGAGATGATTTGATGAATTATTAATGCTATTTGGGAGTGTTGTCTTGAGTGAAATTATAATATATATATATAGCATTCAAGTGTAATTTTGAACATTATATAAAAAATATTACGAAAATATCCTCTAATGTAAGGTTAGACAATAAGCCAGCAAGAAGAATACAAGTTGTTTTTTAAATATTTTACTAATAACATAATTGACAATATTATTTATTTAATAATAAATGTTATACATATATATATATATATATATATATTAAAAACATTACTGGAATATATATATATATATATAATCTATTCAAGACTAAATGGGTTTTGTAAAGTAATTATTAAAACCAATCCATAGCTTGGACAATCTCAATATAAATAACAATATCTAATACAAGCTTATAAAAATGATAATGTTATGTATTATATGAAATGATTATATATAAATAACTAATCAGCAATTTTAAACTATTATCAAGGTAACCTTCTTTTAACAATAAAAAGATTCACACCTTTTATTGTTTAAAGGGAGGGTTATCTTGTTTAACGTTTGAATAATTGTTGATTATTATTGATATTGGAATTGTCTAAGTGTTGACTGGTTTTAATGATATACTATATATATTATGGTATGCATTTACAAATTCAAAATTTTTATATAAATTTTTTACAAAAATGGTAACAATGTGGTTATTAGTAAAGCAGGAATGCATTTACATAACTTATATATACAGTACTCTAGCTATGTACTTCAATCATTCACACTTATTAAAAAATAATACCAGTAAAAATGTGCTTTCTGGACATAATAGAAGACTGTCAACTAGTACTTTTTTACAATTCATATCATTTTCCATAGATTTAAGGCTTTTTTTATGTTTTAGCCAAAATTTATTCCTTTTTATTTTACAACTTTACCAGTTTTAGGAACTTCCAGGCTCTGTTTTTCTCTCTATAATTTCTTTGACTGAAGATTCATTCTTTTTGAGCTGTGATCCATTTCAAAGTATGACCTAACCTCTTTCAATACTAAATTAGTGTTTTTTCATTTTATCATTTAATCCATTTATTAACAATGTAATTTTACAAGTATAGTGTTCATTAGTAAATTCATGTAATCAGAAGGTAATCAGCCTTTGACATGTACTGTTTACATATGTTACCTAACCTCTATTAATGTAATGTTGAGTATAGAGGATAATCTCACACTCCAAATGCAAATTAAAGATTTAAAAAAAAAGAATGGATTGCTCATCTTATACCCTGAAATACTACTATGTAGGTCTATCTAAGGCAGTTTGGAATGAGAGTATGAAGAGAAGATGGCGATTCTTATCTTTTAAAAGTCTGTATCTTCCCATTTTAGGTTTAGGATTTAATACTACATACTCACTATAACATTGGTGAGTTAGTAATATGTAGTAAACAGGATATGTTACAAATTAAAAATTTCGCTTATTTAATAAAAGTACTTTTTATGCCATTTTTTGATTTATTGCTAACAAATATTACTATAAAGTATTTTACAGGGTATGATATATACTGTATAAAGTGTAAAACTTTTGAAGAAAGAATTGCACAGAAAAATTTCTGTAACATGCTTACAGTTACTGGACAATATATTTAAATAATAAGGAAAAATTTACATGTGAGATTTGAAAAATATTATGATTTACTATTAAAAAAAGTTACCACCATGCCGAGATAAAACATGGTTAAATAAATTGACATTTAAGATTTAGAGAATATAATATTTAATGTGAAAGGGAATGAATTGCCATAACATATCAAGATTTATAAAATTTAATGTTTGTTAATTTAAAATGTTATTATTTTTTTATTTGCCTTTTTGTTTTGGATAATGTTTAATTGAAGTTATGTGTATATTGCCAATGTAGTTTTCAGCCTCACTATAATTTGCTGTTCATTTTAACACCCTAACCGTTTTGGCATGGGTTCCATCATAATTAATTGATACAAATATTTAATATTCTTTATTTTCCGTTTTGTCATTATTTGTAATGGCTTAGTAAAACATTTACATCTGCAACTAAAGTGCAGTCAGCTATATAAAAGATAAAACCTTTTCAAAGTCTGTGGACATCAAATGTTTAGCTAAGCTATTGAAATTATTTAATGTAACATATACAGTTCTCAGTGAAAGTTGAATTATTATTATTAGTTTATTATTAAGTATTGGTACAAGCAATGGATTTAATGTAAATACATTATAACCTTTATTTTTCATGAATGCATTCGTCATTTTTTTAAAAAAAGTATGGATCGTGGACTTGATGGGGATATTTATTACAATATATATTATAGGCCAAGAATCATTATATGTCTTCATAATTATAAGGTATATATTATGTTAATGAATCATATGGAATATTTTTATTATTGTATAAATATGTTATATTTAAAAAAATCATAAGAAATATACATAAAATATTATTAACTCAACTCAACATAAGATCGAATCTCTTACGGATATGCGGCTTTGTTATTTAATCTCTCAGCCATATATTTTGAACTAGCTAATACAGTGAATTTAATAAATTATTTTTCATGTTTTTTATTTTAGAAATTTAAAACTTTATTTTTGGTTTAAATTTTTATATTATTAAAAAAATAATTTTAAATATAGTTTGTAAATGACAAATAACCTTAAAATTAGTATTTTATCGATGCAAATAGTGACAAAAAAAATAAGAAGCAGAATAAACAATCACTCTAAAAAAGTCTTCTTTTCTTTTGTTTCTGCTTTCTTCTTTCTTCTTTTTCGTTCTTTCTTCTTTCTTTTTTCTTTCTTTCTTCTTTCTTTTTCATTTTTTCCTTTCTTTTCTTCCTTTCTTTTTCTGCCACTCTTCTTCCTTCCTTCTCTTTTTCTTTCATATCATTTCTTTCTTCCTTTCTTACTTTATTTCTTTATTTCTTTTCTTTCTTCTTCTTTTCTTCTTTCTTGACTTAATTTCATTTGTTTCTTTTTTTCTTGCTTCCTTTTTCCCTTACTTTCCCCTTGTTACTTCATTTGCTTTTTCTTTCTTATGGGTAAATAAATCTATTTTTTAAAATAGAACTAAATTATTCTAACAAAATTTTTAATGGCAAAATGAATTTTGATAAAGATTACAAATCAAGCAATCCAACAATTATTTTTAAGACTATTAAAATTCCACTTATGATTTGCAAGCTTATCATTAATAAATAGTACTGGTAGAATTAATTTATTACTATGGTTGCTGCTACTTATTTTAACACTAAACCCTTCATGTTTATCACATCTCTGCTAAAGAAACAAATATTTTCTAAATAAAAACTGAATAAATATAACACTTATTTTATTGAAATTAAAATTAGAAATTAAAAGATTTTTCAAGAATAAGAATAAATATGTATAAATTGCATATAAAATTGCATTTTCCAATTTTGCCAAAACCAAGTACTTTCTGATCGATTCAAACATTTTCAATCAAATAATTGTTTGGTGACTGCAAATATACTCAAATAAATCCTGAATGAACATGTCGCATATTTATCAAGAAATAAATAAATATTTAATTAAGATTTACTAAAGTAAGAAAAAAATAAATAGAATTACATGTAATGTTGTGTTTTCATTTTTCCAAGAGCAGAATTCAGTATCAAAGGAAGTAAAAATAGTTATATTAATAACGAATATTTTACTTCTTCACTTATAATGTCTCAGACTTTGATGTTCCTAAATTGATTTTGTTACTGGAGAAGGTTCTTTTTCATTTAATTTTTTTAAAAGTAATGTGAATCAAAATGTATTTTAGAAGTTCTAGTTTATACCATTAAATACATGTAAAAACTGTAAAAAAATGAATGCCACGCAGATCATCAAAAATAGATCCTTTAGGGCCAATTGTGGCATCAACACATGTATTCCTGGATGCTACTTTTGAAAAGTTAACTCTTCAATTAAAAAAAAAATATAAAGAAATATATATTGATTTGTGATGTCTGATAAAAAATTTTTTTATGATGTTGAAGTTAGTACAATCAATAGAGATTATATCATAAATGTATTATATATTTTAATTTTCAATTTTTGCCATCTTTCTGAATTAGCCACCCATAAGGCAATGCTTATGTTGACTTATAATTCAGAAAGTATGTTGCTGTAATAATCAACATTTATACAATTATCATACTTGTCTCTTAGAAGGACAACAATACACTCTGTCTTCCTATCTGTAAGTTTCTACAATCCTGCATTGTTTAGTTATTGTTTATAGAAATAAATAAATACATCCACTCATATCTTTCAATTATAAATCTTCACAAGTATATGTAAATAAATCCCAGCCTGTTTAATTTTGGATTTATGGTAAACCTGGCATTTGATCTAACAATATATATATATATATTGTACATATACATACAGTATTCAATTATTTAAAAAAAAAAAAATTTTTTTTATTCTTTTATACATACAGAGATTTATATGTATGGATTTATTATTATGAATAAGCAGTTCCTTTTTTTTGTGATTTATTATATAATATTTTTTTTTGTTAAATAATATGTGTTGAATTTATTTAACTTTCATTTTGTTAAAATAGAGTAAATCAGAAAAGTGTGAAACAGGGCAATTAAAATTGTTAGATTAGGAGATAAAGAGAAATGTACACGTGTGAAACAATGAATAGATCTGTACAAAGCACAAAGATGCTTTTACACTTATTTCTGATGGTTATAGATGGCCAGCTTCGTTGTTATCTGTATCTTACGATTATTTTTACAAAAGAGGTGCTTTGATGTAGATAACGATAGCATCAATTTCAAGTCAAACTTGTGAGCTTTGATTTTTTTTAAGATAAGGATTTCCAGATGTTTTTTTCTTTGGTTGAAATTAGTGATATAAATGATTAAAACAATTTTTTTTAGTCAGTCAGTATTAAATTTTTCTTTAGAGAGATGATCAGTCAGTTATAAATTTTTTTAGAGAGAGATGATCAGTTAAATTATTATTATTATTTTGAGACTCAACTCAGTCGGTCCTTCCTTGTTATAATTCTTAAGCAGAAATGTAAGCTCAGATTTTTTTTTTTAAAAGAGAGTGAACGCTTTAATTTTTTTTTTCACTCTTTGAAAGTTAAAAAAAAAAGAGCAAATGGAATGTGAATTTACATAAAGCAATTACCAGCAATATTAAAGAAGAGGAGAGAAATGGAACAAGATTGAATTTATTATAAGTTAGTAATAATTATAAAAATGATATTAACATATTTGGTTATGCATAATAATATGCCTCTGCATTGCTAAACCATTTTTTCTGCTTCCTGATTAATACAGAATGAGTCAAAATCGCTGATCTGTCTATGAAGTCATGTATCCAGTAATAACTAACAAAAGGATAGATTTTGAAGCTAACCACACAAGCTATATGGAATGCTTTATTTCTATTTCCTGGCTTATTAAAAGCTCATTACCTTCCAATGAATGGAGAAGAGGAAATAGAAGAAAAAGAAAATTTATAACATCCATGTAGAACCAAGTTTGAAGCCATAAATCAAATTTTTGTTGATTTACCTCAATCATCTAAAGTGTCGACAGCAATTATTTTTTTTAAAGAAGAGAAACAAGCAAATCCACCGGTACCTACTTATTCAAAGTACTTATAATAACTTTTTTTTAAATGGTAGAAGGAAGCCAATCAACAGTGAATAATAATGGAATTGAAGAAACAAGAAAGTCAATTGATTCAGCATTATCTTAAAAGTATCTGCAATAACTTTCTTTTTTTTTTGTTGTTGTTGGTGAGCAAAGAAAAGCAGTCTAAAATTCAAATTCAGGACATTAATAAGAAGTAAAAAGTAGACGGGTAAATATGAACTTTCTTTAACCGATTTTATTCTTTTACTTATTAAAAGTAAACCTTAATTTACTGGTCAAAGCAATTTTCTTTTTTGATACAGAAACATTAAAGACTTGTTTGTCTATAGTTATTTGCAATATCTCACAACATAGCACAAACATAGTTTAAATCTTTAAACTTAAATTTTTCATTATTTTTTTTTATTATATATTGTAATGTTGAAATGTTTTTTTTAATTGTTCTTCAGTTGTTAATGATAATGAGCAACCTATAGATATATGCATTTATAATGTTTTTTATTTTTATTTTATCTTGTTGCATATTAAAAATTAATATATGTATTTTATTTTCTTTCGCTATAAGGTTGCAAAAGAAAAAGATATTTTTATATATGTAATTTATGGGTATACATTTTAAACATATATGTTAACATTACCGAATACGTGAATGTGTAACTGTTTATCCAAACACATCAAAGAATAGGTTATATATGATTAGTTTAAAATAGTAAATTAAAAAGTAGGGCATTACATTTGAATGAAAATGAGATAACATATACAAGTTACACCTGAAATTTATTTTAAGATCGGATGATAAAGTTAAGAAAATTCTTAAATAAAGCATTTATAGAATATGTATTTTTTTTTAATATTGATTTAAGTCAGCTATTTTGAGATATCAGAAAGATAATAAACCTATATATTAAGTTTATTTGCTTATACTTATATAAATTTTTTTATTAATTTATATAATTTTTATATTAATAAACCATTTATTTAATTTGTCGATTTGACTTTAAAGAAAGGAAAGAAAGAGTAGTAGTGTTAATAAAATATAATTATATATCTTAATTGGTTTGAGTAATTATTAAGAATATTGTGTTTTTGTTTTGTTTTTTTCTTAATTCTATCATTTTAATTCATCATCATTGTCATCGCAGTTATTAAGTATTACCATTACGTATATATTGAGCAATCACTTGCAAATATTAAAGCGTCACGTAAATAATGATAAACTGGAATGTTGATATTTGAGTATTTAAGGATTATGCTTGAGAATAAACAAATTTTGATAATTATATGGTTCAACATAGAAAGCTAAAATTGTGTTGTGTCCATGAATTTAGATCATCCTCATCAAAGAAGGATATCATGTTATTAGTTAAAAATATTTCAAATAATACTATATAAGTTATGATCGCCATCAATCATCGTTAATAAATTATCAATCATTAAATTTGACAATGTTTAAGCGTAATGAATATGTTTTAGTAAATAGGGGATTATAGAAGAATTGAATACTATGCAAAGAGATTCATGATGATCAATCATCACCATTAGTATTATTAAATCCCAGTATGAAATATGATAATTTTAATAGATGCCTATAAATTTATAAAGATGAATTTATTGTTGTGAGTTTATTGATAAGCCATGGCTGGTATCATCATCACTGTTATAATCATTATTGTGATATCACTATTATTATCATTATTATGATATTGTTATCATCATCATCATTATTACCTTTATTGTGATAAATAATCTAGTTAAATGGCCATCAATATCAATAATGGTCTTCACATGCTTGTTTGGAAGCCATTAATAAGATTATACATGTCTGTTCATCAATACTCAGCTAATGACTAGCAATGTCTATAAGAATCTTTGATCTGTAGTATAAGACATTGGTAATATTGGGATCCTGTAATTTTATCAATATAGATAAAATGTAAAAATGTCATTTTTTTCAATAGTCATCCAAGTCATGTGTAATAAATATGTACTGAATGAGTTTGAACTCAAGTACACTATAAATCATACTTATCTAGATTGAAAGCAATCTGAGTGGCGCTCATGGGTAGACACATGTACTTAGCTAAACTGAATAAAGAGTGATATCATCCCTTTCCAACTTCATAATATTAGTTTTATAAAATATATTTTTATAAGTTGTCATGAATAGCACCTGTGTGCATATGACCATGAATGGTCTTATATATTTGGAAAGAAAGGATAGGAAGGTTCTTTGTTAGAAGAACCTTGTATTGGAGATAATCATAAGGCACTCCAGGAATCTCACAGTGGGTACTTTTATTCAGTTGCTATATTTAATAGTATTTCATTAGATGACAATGGCCAGTCTATTTTATTGTTCAGATGACTGCTTTAATATATAAATTAAATAGTAGAATCTTTATATGCTGATATTTTCAAGTGGCAACAGTGATTCTGTAATTTCTTTATCTCATGCTATGATGAATTAATATAGTTACAAATGGTACAGATTGGATAGGCATATATGTAATAATTAATAATTTCCCCTATCTAAATATTTATTATAGTTACAAATACATATTCATATTAATTTATAAAATATTGTTACAAATGACAATTTATAAATAATTGTTACAAATGGCGCACCAACTAGGGCTCGAAATAAGCCAAATAATGGCTTGAAATACCCCACATACATGAGAGATGGGTAGTATATAATGATGACAGATGTATAGTTAAAAAAAAAAAAAAGAATATTTTTTTTTCTGTGCAATTTTTTTTATTATTAGTGTATACAAATATTTTGGCCTGATGTTTAGATGATGATGATTAATGTTATTGCATTTTTGATGATGATAAATGGATACAGTCATTATGAGCTTAGTTTCAATTTTTAAAATATAATGATATCACAACTTATAAGTGTTAAAGTTAATAACACTGTTTTTTTATATATTTTGCTTATCAATTAAATAAGCACTAAGAAATATTAATAGCCTTGAAGTGTGGAATAATAATTTTGTTCATATTTGAAAAGTTTGTGTTATAGAAAATTTATGGTTTTGGAGGTTGGATTGGATATTTGATTGTTGAAGTTTGGTTGGTTGTGTTACGGTTTTGATGATGGATGGAGAATTTTTAGTCATTGCCTTGAGAATGTGATGTATTCATGCCACTGGTGATTGATTTATCTCATTCACTGCTCAACCCAGATTATAATATCAGTTGTTTTATCATGAAGCAGTTAACAGTAGGCCTGCCATGATTTCCTTGCCTCTAAGACTCCAGAGAGCAAGGCATAATTTTTTCTGATGTCATAATATTTCGCCTCCTAAGACTCAGAGAGAGAGCAGGCAGTATTTTGTTTTACTGATGTATAATTGTTGCCTCTAAGACTTTGAAAATAAGCAGGCGTGTTGTGACAAATTAAAGCCCCTAAGACTTGGACGCAACAAGAAATGCAACAGTGTTTGCAATAAACTATTTATGGGTTGTAGGTAGCTTGAGTGATTGAATTGGGGTGATCATCTGAGTGTTCATGGAGCATTATGATGCTTTAAGTGCGGTGATTAATTCTTTTGTCTATCTCATGATTGTGCAGATTGCTAATCATTCTCTTGGCTGCATTCAATATCCAATCAGATCTCTAGAAGGATAGATGAGTATATGAATAACTTGAGATGAACTCTAATATAAATCTAGCACATATGTTATATAAGTAATTTTTTTTTGCTTAGTGTATTAAAAAGGGCATAGAGAGTTAAGTTTATAAAAAAAAAAAAACTAGATAAATAGATGGCATAAAAGGACACTATTTCAGAGATAAGGCTTTTTTAAAATAAATGTTTTAAAGTAGTACTATGACCTCTTACTTTATCGATCCATATAGGTATAAGGAAAGAGTGATGATGGAGGTTAGTTAATTAAAGGCACTTAAGAATAGATAGATTGATGGGGAGAATTATGGCTGAGAAGAGTGTTTGAAAAATTTAGGGTATTGAGGATAGATAAAGGTGTTTGACTCTGGATGTATAGGAAATCAGGAGCAGAACAATAAATCAGAACAGAATAAATCAGAATATACAAATCAAACAGAAATAAGTGAATATAAATATTTTATAAATTTATGATTGGACCAGAAAAGGAATTAATATTGAGATGAAATGAAGAAGCAAAGCCAACCAGAGTGGTTGCAAATAATGATGTTACAGTTTAAAAGAAATGAATCAGAAATTGGATAATAAATTTGATCAACAATCACAAGAGATGAAGGAAATGAAAGAGGGCATAAACCAAATGAACCAGATGTTGGATCATCACTTCCAAAAAATGCATGAGTCTATCAAAGGACTGTCTCAGGGACTTGACAATCAGATGGATCAACCATCACCAGAAATGAATGATCAAGTAGCTTGATTTAGATAAAAGAAACTGATAATAAGATGACCAGTCCAGAACAAGAAAATAGCATGCCAGAGAGTTATGTGACTGTGGACAAGCCATATGAAAATGATGAGGTAGTTGCTGTTCAAGAACAATGTAATCCCAAAGAGGATATATACAGTGAGATACATAACCTAGAAATAAAGGTAGCCACTGTACAGGGAACAAATTGACCTCAGGAAAGATGTAGTCAAGTAAAAGCTAGTTTCTTAGAATTAAAGATAGCTGCTGATGTATATGCCCCAGTAAATGCTAGCAGACAAGTTTGAGACATTGGGAGCTACTAAAGAGGATAGCTGAAAGTTATCATAGAGAGGAGGAGAGCTATGGTTATAAAGTCTCCAATATGAGAATGGGAGACAAACCAGTTAGGCAGACAATTTTCCACAAACCCTGGCAAACCAAACATAGGAATGCCTGGGAATATATATATGATAGTGGATGAGTGCACTCCTCAATGAGAGTGGCAGACCCTATTGGATGCCCTGGGGAGTTGCAGAAAGGAAAATGAAAGGTTATTCTAGGATGGAGGAGAGATATGAGTTATAAGATCTCCACCATTAGGATTATAAACAACCAATTAGGCCGGCACTTATCCCATGAAACCTAGCAAACCAAACATAGGTAGGCCTGGGAATAATTCCCATCAACAAATGCAAATTAACGACCATAAACATACATTCAAAAAGTTCTATAATATATATGAAGGGCCATTCATGCTAAAGGAAAGAAAAGGGGAAAATGCATTTGTACTAGAATCGTCAGAAGGAGTAAAAGGCACATATAATGTACGTAGCCTAAAACCAATGGCACTCATGACCTAAGCAATTTTTTTTATATTCAAAATTTTTTTTTTTTTGTTTGGGGGTGAGGCAAAATGTACATATACATACAGTATTCAATTATTTAAAAAAAAAAAAATTTTTTTATTCTTTTATACATACAGAGATTTATATGTATGGATTTATTATTATGAATAAGCAGTTCCTTTTTTTTGTGATTTATTATATAATATTTTTTTTTGTTAAATAATATGTGTTGAATTTATTTAACTTTCATTTTGTTAAAATAGAGTAAATCAGAAAAGTGTGAAACAGGGCAATTAAAATTGTTAGATTAGGAGATAAAAGAAATGTACATGTGTGAAACAATGAATAGATCTGTACAAACACAAAGATGCTTTTACACTTATTTCTGATGGTTATAGATGGCCAGCTTTGTTGTTATCTGTATCTTACGATTATTTTTACAAAAGAGGTGCTTTGATGTAGATAACGATAGCATCAATTTTAAGTCAAACTTGTGAAGCTTTGATTTTTTTTTAAGATAAAGATTTCCAGATGTTTTTTTTTCTTTGGTTGAAATTCGCGATATAAATGATTAAAACAATTTTTTTAGTCAGTCAGTAATAAATTTTTCTTTAGAGAGATGATCAGTCAGTTATAAATTTTTTTAGAGAGAGATGATCAGTTAAATTATTATTATTATTTTGAGACTCAACTCAGTCGGTCCTTCCTTGTTATAATTCTTAAGCAGAAATGTAAGCTCAGATTTTTTTTTAAAAGAGAGTGAACGCTTTAATTTTTTT
Source organism: Epiperipatus broadwayi (assembly GCA_028023455.1). Classification (NCBI taxonomy): domain Eukaryota; kingdom Metazoa; phylum Onychophora; class Udeonychophora; order Euonychophora; family Peripatidae; genus Epiperipatus; species Epiperipatus broadwayi. Next base: position 6,755,792 of record JAQFVV010012424.1, read on the forward strand.
TTCACTCTTTGAAAGTTAAAAAAAAAAGAGCAAATGGAATGTGTGTTTACATAAAGCAATTACCAGCAATATTAAAGAAGAGGAGAGAAATGGAACAAGATTGAATTTATTATAAGTTAGTAATAATTATAAAAATGATATTAACATATTTGGTTATGCATAATAATATGCCTCTGCATTGCTAAACCATTTTTTCTGCTTCCTGATTAATACAGAATGAGTCAAAATCGCTGATCTGTCTATGAAGTCATGTATCCAGTAATAACTAACAAAAGGATAGATTTTGAAGCTAACCACACAAGTTATATGGAATGCTTTATTTCTATTTCCTGGCTTATTAAAAGCTCATTACCTTCCAATGAATGGAGAAGAGGAAATAGAAGAAAAAGAAAATTTATAACATCCATGTAGAACCAAGTTTGAAGCCATAAATCAAATTTTTGTTGATTTACCTCAATCATCTAAAGTGTCGACAGCAATTATTTTTTTTAAAGGAGAGAGACAAGCAAATCCACTGGTACCTACTTATTCAAAGTACTTATAATAACTTTTTTTAAATGGTAGAAGGAAGCCAATCAACAGTGAATAATAATGGAATTGAAGAAACAAGAAAGTCAATTGATTCAGCATTATCTTAAAAGTATCTGCAATAACTTTCTTTTTTTTTGTTGTTGTTGTTGGTGAGCAAAGAAAAGCAGTCTAAAATTCAAATTCAGGACATTAATAAGAAGTAAAAAGTAGACGGGTAAATATGAACTTTCTTTAACCGATTTTATTCTTTTACTTATTAAAAGTAAACCTTAATTTATTGGTCAAAGCAATTTTCTTTTTTGATACAGAAACATTAAAGACTTGTTTATCTATAGTTATTTGCAATATCTCACAACATAGCACAAACATAGTTTAAATCTTTAAACTTAAATTTTTCATTATTTTTTTTTATTATATATTGTAATGTTGAAATGTTTTTTTTAATTGTTCTTCAGTTGTTAATGATAATGAGCAACCTATAGATATATGCATTTATAATGTTTTTTATTTTTATTTTATCTTGTTGCATATTAAAAATTAATATATGTATTTTATTTTCTTTCGCTATAAGGTTGCAAAAGAGAAAAGATATTTTTATATATGTAATTTATGGGTATACATTTTAAACATATATGTTAACATTACCGAATGCGTGAATGTGTAACTGTTTATCCAAACACATCAAAGAATAGGTTATATATGATTAGTTTAAAATAGTAAATTAAAAAGTAGGGCATTACATTTGAATGAAAATGAGATAACATATACAAGTTACACCTGAAATTTATTTTATGATATGATAAGTAAGAAAATTCTTAAATAAGCATTTATAGAATATGTATTTTTTTTTAATATTGATTTAAGTCAGCTTATTTTGAGATATCAAGAAAGATGACAAACCTATATATTAAGTTTATTTGCTTATACTTATATAAATTTTTTTTATTAATTTTATATAAATTTTTATATTAATAAACCATTTATTTAATTGTCGATTTGACTTTAAAGAAGGAAAGAAAGAGTAGTAGTGTTAATAAAATATAATTATATATCTTAATTGGTTTCCGAGTAATTATTAAGAATATTGTGTTTTGTTTTGTTTTTTTTTTCTTAATTCTATCATTTTAATTCATCATCATTGCTCGCAGTTATTAAGTATTACCATTCGTATATATTGAGCAATCACTTGCAAATATTAAGCGTCCGCAAATAATAGATAAACTGGAATGTTGATATTTGAGTATTTAAGGATTATGCTTGAGAATAAACAAATTTTGATAATTATAGTTCAACATAGAAAGCTAAAATTGTGTTGTGTCCATGAATTTAGATCATCCTCATCAAAGAAGGATATCATGTTATTAGTTAAAAATGTTTCAAATAATACTATATAAAAGTTATGATCGCCATCAATCATCATTAATAAATTATAATCATTAAATTTAATGTTTAGCGTAATAAATATGTTTTAGTAAATAGGGGATTATAGAAAATTGAATACTATGCAAAGAGATTCATGATGATCAATCATCACCATTAGTATTATTAAATCCCAGTATGAAATATGATAATTTTAATAGATGCCTATAAATTTATAAAGATGAATTTATTGTTGTGAGTTTATTGATAAGCCATGGCTGGTATCATCATCACTGTTATAATCATTATTGTGATATCACTATTATTATCATTATTATGATATTATTATCATCATCATCATTATTACCTTTATTGTGATAAATAATCTAGTTAAATGGCCATCAATATCAATAATGGTCTTCACATGCTTGTTTGGAAGCCATTAATAGGATTATACATGTCTGTTCATCAATATACGCTAATGAGCTAGCAATGTCTATAAGAATCTTTGATCTGTAGTATAAACATTGGTAATATTGGGATCCTGTAATTTTATCAATATAGATAAAATGTAAAAATGTCATTTTGTTCAATAGTCATCCAAGTCATGTGTAATAAATATGTACTGAATGAGTTTGAACTCAAGTACACTATAAATCATACTTATCTAGATTGAAAACAATCTAGTGGCGCTCATGGGAAAACACATGTACTTAGCTAAACTGAATAAAGAGTGATATCATCCCTTTCCAACTTCATAATATTAGTTTTATAAAATATATTTTTATAAGTTGTCATGAATAGCACCCGTGTGTGCATATGACCATGAATGGTCTTATATATTTGGAAAGAAGGATAGGAAGGATTCTTTGTTAGAAGAACCTTGTATTGGAGATAAGCATAAGGCACTCCAGGAATCTCACAGTGGGTACTTTTATTCAGTTGCTATATTTAATAGTATTTCATTAGATGACAATGGCCAGTCTGTTTTATTGTTCAGATGACTGCCCCAATATATAAATAAATACCAAGAATCTTTAATGCTGATATTTTCAAGTGGCACAGTGATTCTGTAATTTCTTTATCTATGCTATGATGAATTAATATAGTTACAAATGGTACAGATTGGATAGGCATATATGTAATAATTAATAATTTCCCCTATCTAAATATTTATTATAGTTACAAATACATATTCATATTAATTTATAAAATATTGTTACAAATGACAATTTATAAATAATTGTTACAATATATATATATATATATATAAGCACTATTTCGCTTATTATTTCTAAATAATACATGGGCAATTTAAAAGTATTGCAGTTTGTAATGTTAATTGACTATTTATTAGTCTGCATTACAATGACATGTTTATTTCATGTTTAAAGAGGTTTATTTAAACTTCATTGTATCAATATTTCATACTCTGTAGTCAAGTTGCAAGCTTTAAGTGTCCATATATATTCAATGAACCATTAGTAAGAATGGATTTCCATTCTTGCTATTAAAAGGTGTGAAGGTTGCCTTGACAGCAGTCAGAAATATTGATTACTATATTTTACTGTGAATGTTTAGGTGGTTATTGGTTGAAATTTAATTATATATATATATTATTGTTTAATTAAATAGTTGTTTATAAGCATGGTGACCTAAAATACAAGGGCTGCTTTAAACCCAGTGGATTCAAACATTAACTCTATTTTAAATTCAGTCGTACATGTTTATTGTGATCCCTAAAGTTGATTGTGTCGTGTGAACTAAGGGACAGTTTCATTTTAAAACAATTTTTATGTTTGATAAAATAAAAAAATAAATCTGTACTATTTGTTAATAAGATGATTAGAGTTTTTAAAAATATCCCATCTCAAAATTTATTGTTAATATGCCTATAGCCATATACAACAAATATAAACACACGTTTTGAGAGGTGCATTTATGAAAACTATAATGAAGATCGTTGCCCATATATATATAATTTAAAAAATAATTTATTTTTTTTAAAAAAAAAACTAATACATAATAATACATAAAACAATTTTTTTTAAATTAAAGTTCAGACCAGAGATGGAGATTATAATTATAGCCTTAAAACTGCATGTGATTTTCTAGATTTTTAAATGCGGCTTATTTGTGTCAAGACAGTTTTTTTATATGTCAAAGCGTTGACCGGAAAGCGAACCTGGGCCGGCTGCTTGGAAGGCAACTATGCTAACCACTAGGTCACCAACGCTTGACAAGTCAGTTTTTCACAACAATTATTAATGTTTCTGTCATCTTTATTATTTTAAACTTAAAATGAACATGTTGAAAATATTAAAAAAAAAAGTAGGAGAAAAAATTCTTCCCGACTTACAATCACAAATAAAACATTAATAAAATCATAAGAGTTATTTTGTCACTGTATGTTCACGCTTTAGTTCTAACACAACTATGGAATGTGCTTGAACTTCTCTTCCTGATTGGTACTATTATTTTACGAAATTGCTTAATGAGAGACCATGAGTGCTCAATAGTTAGTTGATTATCAGGTTTTGGTGATGATGCATACTAAAGTAAAATTTGAGAATAGTTATACAGTTTGACTATATTCATGTATTTATTTAATTGTGTATTTTTGAATCCTGTTTGCTTATCAACAACATCATGTCAAAGATGACAAAGAGAACATTGAAAGTTCAAGTAAACAAGAAGTAAACAGAATTTTTATTGTGAATTGAGAACTGTGATATTATCTTTTTAAATGATAAAATAATTTGCTTTGTGATATTCCATGTTCATCATCATTAAGTCACTATGTATAAGGACCAGAAATATTTAAAATTAGAGATAAAGACATCAAATGTTGCATTGTGGACATTAAAAAAAAAATGAAATAGAAAAAACAATTATTTTAAGGAGTTGTAAGATTCAAAAATAATGTCACTAAGCACGTTATAAAGTTGTATGTAAACTTGGCCTAAAAAAAGAAGCCATTCAGCAGAAATCATAAAAAAAGTGCATTGCCAAAAGTATAGAATAATTAGATCCTGATGGGGTATTAATATACAAAAACTGTCTTTTCTAAGAAAAACAACTGAATACAAAATGTATTAGTTCTCAATCTCACATGGCAATATAACAGAATACAAGATTAGAATATTTTAAACAAAAATTAATACTAATTTTAATGCCTGCTTAAATTATTTAAAAATTATTAATAATTATCATTATTTCCAGTTTAGAATTATGCATGTTTGATTATATATATATAGAGAGAGAGAGATTGTGTTGCAGTGAAAAGGCAATTGGTGAATAGGTATCTTTCCAAGCTGCCTGCAGTGCTATCTCTGAATCAGTTCATGTACTCCATAGGAACATAGTGTACCTATTTACCAAAGCTGGTATATATGAGTCATGAGTTATGATATAAAATTGGCATTGTATTTTTTAACTTATATTTTTGTTGATGAGATATTATATCGACTAAAGTAAGAAATTGTTAATATGAAATTACTGTAAAATAAAGTTTAATATTTTAGGCAGACTAGTAAATAAAGCAATATTTTCAAACCACCCTATATCTTGAACGCTATTTATGAGCTTTAATATTCCTCACCGTGTATTAACATAATTTATTCTAATACTATAAACTCATATATTATTAAAGTATATTTTTTCAAAAAATTTTACGGTAGGAAAAGAAGTGTTAAGGTGATATTTCTGAAGAATATTTGTTAAAAAGATCATTAATTAAACGCATTTTTATTTCAAATCAGACACATAATTTATTAAAGTTCTTATTCTTTTTACTCATTTTTAAAAAGACGTGTCTACAAAATTACTTCTTTTATAATGCTTTAAAAATGATAATTACAGTTAAAAGTTTTCTTAGAACTATTAAAGGCATTATTTAAAAAAAAAAAATAAGGAATTAAATATGAAGACCTCCAAGCTTCAATGTCAAATTTTAATATTAAAAAATAAGTTTATAATTACTTTGTAGAAAATTATTTTTATATATATAAAATTTAGACTAAAAAAATATTTTTCATGACGAACAAATAAATAATTCCTATAATGAAGGTAGTCAGTTTTTCACGGAGCTGAGTGTAATTAATTTATATTATTATAAAAGTTGAACCATTTTTTGACGCGCACTTTTAAAATTAAAATTTATATCAAATGCTATTTCTACGACACATAAATTTAATTATAAAAAAAAATAATTAATTATTCTTGTAGAGATAGTAACGATTAAAACAATATACATATGGAAGTAAAGTCCAGGAAAATATTTTACATCAGTTTTGTACAATTAGAATATTTTCAAATATCTTTGGCTTTTATCAGCGCATCTCCCATCTAAACTCGTACCATATTGCAATCATACAAGAATGCAGTTCCTCAAGCCCCCTCTCTCATAGTTTTTTGTTTTTTTATCAGTGTATCCATCACTTCAACTCCACATCATCACAACCATCTATCAGTGAAGAATTCTTTCTCTTATAGTCTTTTTTCTTTTTATCAATCCATCCTTCATGTCAACTCCATCATCTTATAACTATCAACTAGTGCAAAACCTCAGACCTCCCTCTCTCATAGTCGTTTTTTAACACTGTATCTTTCATTTCAATTCCACCTCATCACAATCATCTATCAGTGAAGAAATTCAGATCTCTCTCTTTCTCTTATACTTTTTTTTTGTTTTTATCAATCCATTCATTATAACATTTCCATCATCTCACAATTATCAACCAGTGCAAAAACTCAGATCTCTCTCTCTTATAGTCTTGTTTTTTATCAGTGTATCTTTCATTTCAATTCCACCTCATCATACCCATCTATCAATGAATAAATTCAAACCTCTCTCTTTCTCTTATAGTTCTTTTGTTTTTTATTAATGTATCGCTCATATCAACCTCATCATCTCACAACTAACAACCAGTGCAAAAATTCAGATCTCACTTTCTCATGGTCTTTTGTTTTTTATCAGTGAATCCATCATTTCAGTTCCACCTCATCACAACCATCAATTAGTGAAGAAATTCAGATCTTTTTCTTTCTCTTATAGTTCTTTTATTTTTATCAATCCATCTCACAACTAGTAACCAATGCAGAAACTCTGATCTCTCACTCTTACAGTCTTTTGTTTTTTATCAGTGCATCTTTTATTTCAACTCCACCTCATCACAACCATTTATCAGTGAAGAAATTTATAACCCCCCTTTTTCTCTTATAGTTCTTTCATTTTTACCAATTCTTCCTTCATATCAACTCCATCATCTCACAACTTCAACCAGTGTAGAAACTCAAATCTCCCCCATTGTTTTTGTTTTTAATTAGTGCTCCCCCATCTCAATTTTAGCATGTCACAACTATTGACCAAATCATAAACTTAAATCTTCTCTCTCATAGTTTTTTATGTTTATCAGTGTATCCATTACACTCTACCATCTCACAATCATTTCCTAACCAATAATTCAGACCTTCCTTTTTTTTATAATTTTTGGTTTTTTACCAGTGTTGTATTCATCTCAACTCTACCACATAATAACCATCTACCAATGCAGATATTCAGTTCTTCTCTATAGTTTTTGGTTTCTATCAGCGCATTTTATATCTAAATTCACAAAATGTTGAAACACCCACCAGTGCAGAAACCAAGACTATTTTATGGAGCATGCATTTTGCAAATAACTTTCAGTCATCAGGCAAGCTTGAAATATAAAATACATGGATCTTTATGCCTGGTAGTTTTACTTTTATTTTATTCTTATTCAAGGTAGAAAATGCTAAGATTTGATAGAATTATAAAATATTTGTTGCACTGCAGTGATACTTTTAAGTTATTTGGTTTTTATTAATGCAACCCTCACCATATCAGTAGTATATCACAATCACTCACCAAAACAAAAACTCAGCCCATTTTTTCTCACTAAATATACATTTCATAAATAACCTTCACTCATCAGGTATTCTAATTAACCAGAAAATTCTTTTAACTTGCATTTCAAAATCTGATTTGAAGCAAAAGTTCCCAAGAACTAAGAATCATTGCATACAAAAGGCAATAAAAACAGAATGTCCTTTTATTTTTTTATGCTGATTTCTCACTGTAATCTAGAAATAGTTGAAGTAACTAACTATTTATCAATAAAATTTGTGGTGTACTGTACAACTGATTGCAATGATGGAATAAAAAACCAGGACTAAAATTCAATTTGTTATGTTTATGTTCACTTCTTAATACCATATGATATCCTGAATGTTCAAGTATTCCATCCATTAAAGTTTGAAGATTTGCTATCTTAATATAAATTGAGCTTTGATTATATATATATATATATATATATATATATATATATATATATATATATATATATATATATATATATATATATATATATATATATATATATGGGAGATGATCTGGACCAATTGATGAATGTCAATTCAGCATGAAATACATATATTTGGAGATTTTTTTTTTCACAGGATAACTAAAGGGAGTTTGAAAGACTGTGTTCAAATCCTCTATATTACATCTAAGCTCCAAGCATATTAATTATACTTGTATTTAAATATTACAAATACCACAATATAAATAATCTTACAAAACACACTAATAAATAAAAACTAATTAAATATTACTAGAATATATACTTATTGTATTTATATTCTCTATAGACATTTATAGAAAATTACCATCTTATATATGACAATGTTTGATGAAAAAACAATTAATCTTCATCAGGATACATATTTCTAACAATCAAGACTAACATCATCAGCTGCTTAGAAGACTAGTTGAGATCATATGAATGATATCAACTCAGTTTTTTAACACTCAATTTGATATTAAAATATGAACATGAATTTTAATGTAATTTAATGAAAATGTTTTTTATATTGTCTTAATGCTAATTGATAAGACAAGGTTCATAATTTAAATCTTTTTAAAACACACTTGCTTTCAAATGAATATTTTAAATATGTAATTATTATTATAATTTTGCCTTTTATGGAAATTTATAGAAACTTATTGCTTTACACATAGCAATGTTTGATAAAGATCAACTAACCATTTGCAGGGAATATATTTTTATCAACCAAATTTGATATCATCAGTGACACATATTACTAAATACCACATAAATAGGAAATGTATTAACATTATTATATTTCCACACTATATTAACCACATATTTGCCAGAAGGTTACTGATAATAATATGTTGGACTATTTCCATCATACATCAGTAAATGTTGAATGTATAGAAAATTTTAAACTTTATTTAAACTTCTCAAATACAAACAACTTTCTAGTAATAACACACAAATAGATAACCCATATTAGTAGTATTAATACAATGTTTTTCATAGTATTATTCTCCACTCTTCTTCAGGTGTTGTTGGCCTGACCAGTGACAATATTAGTATAGGAGTTGAACTTACATCTTTAGATTCTCAAATATTAAATTTTTAAGGCAACACTCTAACCAACTGAGATACTCTGTCAAAAACAACAGATAGTAGAAATTTCATATATTTATATATTAGGGTTTGGTTCAAATCCTTCTGAATCCTTTTCTTTTTAATACTTATTTCTGAAAGCAAGGTTAATTAGAGACTTTCATACATTTGTGTATTAACACACTGGGTTGACTTATAAGATTATTTGCCAGTGTCATATGAGCAGCTTCCTTGAATTTTCTTCTTTTCACCTTTTTCTTTCTATCAGTATTTCTGTATTTCCCCCAATTGAACATATAAGTCATTAGTGCATATATGGTCTGCTACTGTAGGCATATCTGTTTTTCTCTTTTAACCATTAGTTTGTATTCTTTAAATTGCTGTTCAACAGGATGACAGATTCCATCAATATACTTCTGTCCACATTTACATGGTATTTTATAAACACAGTTTTTGTTATTCAGAATTTCCAGTTTAGGCTTGATAGAAGTCAGAATTTGATGTTTGAGATTATGTTTTCATAAGAAAAATTGTTATTGAAGAAGAATATCAATTTGAGTGTGTTTAATTGTAATGAAAGTCTGACATTTCAATGTTCATTTTATTAAAAAAAGTAGAAATACAGTAAAATTAGGTTTTATTATTTGTATTTTTTGAATAAATGTGAGTGAATGTACACACAGAATATATATATATGTAACCAAGCTCTTTCATTCTATTATTACTATATTATATTTTATTTAGGATTTTGTTATATTATTCTCTTAATTTATATATTCATACTATATACATAGAAGTGGTTATTATATATATATATATATATATATTATAACGGAAATGGTTATTTCGTACAGTTGATTAATTATTTGTGTATTCAATTATATTTATTTCGATTATTTTATTCTATATTATACTTATTTATTATATCCATTTATTCTTTTCATAACTTTTATTTCTATCCATTTATTGTTTACAACTTAGATTCTTTATTATCTTATTTATTATTTTAACCAACGCCGTTACAATACAAGCAGAGAGCTAATACAGATACAAACTTAATTTCATATCTATACCCTTGATCGAACCCCAAGGCAATATGTACATATTATCTTGGCGTTATTTTTCCCGACCAAGATACCCTCGGCTGCTGAACAATGCAAACTATTTCAAAGAAACTTAACGAATGTCCAGCACTTGCTATTTATATTTTAGAATTGGGATTTCGCACGAACAAGCAGCACATGAATATCTTAAACAAATCAGTATGCCCCTTTAATCACTACTTACAGTTTCCCCCCTGTCATAGCTTGGTGATAGGAGAATAAAGCAAGGATACGAAATTTAATGACAAATATGTTTAATAATAATATTTACACTTTATATAAAAAATTACATTATAATAATAAAAACACACACTTATAAATACATGGCTATAATAAATATATGCAAATAGATCAGATATAAAAGTTCTTAAAGTCCTGTTGATAGAGTTCTATTTTTCTCAAATCATTAATTTTATATTTAGTTATAAATAGTAGACAAATGAAAATGCATGCATGCTTTTATCTAGGCTTATGTAATTGTCCCATGGGTATTTCTTCCGAGCGCTCTTGATTAACTTCCTCAGTTTGTGGGGTTATTTTCATCCAGTTTGCTGGTTGATTCTTTAGGTTGAGTTTCAATTGACAGCTACAGAAGCGGCGATCCCTCTAGCAGGTCAGGCAAAGATTTTACATTGCGAGTCAGTGATGAGACGGCTTGAATCCGAACCCACGTTCCTTTAACGCCACTAGCCACGCACTACTCCCATTTTCTTTTAGCTGTTGCTTCTCTAAAGTCTCTACTAGCAATGCCAGACAAAAATTGTAATTTTATTAATCTCTTTCTTCGTTCGTTGTTTTTCAAATTTTTAATTAAGACTTAGATTTCCAACCAATTCTTATTATTATGTTTCTTTATTTAATTAGTGGCTGGAATGTAAGTCCCAATTAATTTAACAGATCAGGCAAAAATCTTCTGTTGATAACATTTCTTTGTCCGTGGAATTCAATTTGTCCAACAGACTTTCACACCTACGGCCATATTGTTTCTTTTTATATATATCACATCTTACATTTATTTTATTTAAAGTTTACAATTCATTCATTTTTTTCACATTTACATTTTACATTTATTTTAATTTGTTATAATATATTTTTTTTTTTAATGAGAGAGAAGACATGCATTTCTTTATGCTTCCTTTCCCCCTCTCCCACAATAAACAAAATAACTTTCTAGCATTTGATTTACCAGAGAGAAAGAGACACATTTCTTTATTTATGCAGCCCCCCCCCCTTCTCTTACTATTACACAATCCACAGTAATTTTGACATTAGAATTTCAATTTTTCTTTTCCTTCCTTTCTTTTTTTAAAAAAAATTTATTAGCTAATTTATTTCACCTTTATTACTTTCTAATTTTATTAATAAATATATATGTGTGTCACCGACTTTATGTGGTCATCACAATATATATATTGTAAGAGATAGCTTACAACCAACCTTCACATCTGTCCCAATTTCTTTCACAATGTTTAAATTCAGACAAAGTGGTAGGCAATTAATTTATCCTGTATACCTACTTATACACATGTAGTATACACACATGTAAACACACATATAAACTAATATGTTTGAGAAATTAATTCTTATTATTTTTTGTCTATTGTGAGAAAGCAAACAGATTTGTTATATACTACATGAAGTATATATGCATATAAACATATATATATATAAACTAATATGTTTGTCTATTTGGAGAAATTAATTGTTTTTTTATTCATTTAATATCGATAACTAAAATACTAATTGATTGACTTATAGAACAGACATAAACAAAGGTCAAAATTGTTGCTAAGTGATCAAATTTGGAATAATGAAGATTAAATAAATAAATAAATAATAATAATGTTTTATAATTTGTCTTTTTTGTTAGTTGTAACAATAGATTTTAGCTAGCATGAGAAAAACAATACAGCATTTACTTCACTTGTGATCTAACAACAGAACTGTCAGCACCAAGATAAAAGGCTTATTTTTTTCTGTTTTTTTAAAAAAGTAAATGTTCAGCGTCTGAAAACAGTAAAATTTTAATATCTGTAATTTCATGATAATATAAAATCTTTATTTTGGATAGAAGGAAACTGGAAAGTTAAACTTCAATTTATAATTAGCAGGAATGAACTAGTGATTTAATTTCTGCAAGATTGAATTTGTTATTATGGAAATGATGCAAAGGAAATGTGAAACTACTAGAAATTGACTGTTTTCTTTAAAAGCTATTTTTATATATATATTTAAGCCACAATAAATAATAGTTAATTATAAAGGAATCATTACAATGTGTGTGGGGTAAAGAAACCAGTACTGTAGGATGTTCAAAGCTAGCTTCAATGTCATTATGAAATTGTGAAATTAGGAAATGTTAAAAGTTTCCATCAGAATGTCTATTTATAAAACACTGGTGTACAACAATCTTCAATGGATTTATATACATTCAGAAGAAATAATTTGTATGTGTTGATTTTTAACCAAGCAGCATGAAATATATGAATATTAATAGAGTTGATGAACTGGAACATTATACATAAAGATTGACATTTAAATTTATAAACTCTTAATTGTGGATAAGATTCTTGCTTTCCTCAAGATAAATATATTTTGTTTTGATTCATGTGATTATTATTATTTTTTTTGCTTTTGTCATTTCTATTTGAAAGTTTATGTATTGTAATTTTTTTTATTGTGTATTCAAGATTCATTTTCAAATTCAATCATCTGCAGTTTAAAAGTGGAAGCAGTGAATAGATGTGTCAGATGTTGATGTATTTTAAAAAAGGAATCATAGTCAATTAATATGTGTTATTTTAAATGCAAGTAAATTTACAGATTCCTCTGGAATTCAACATTGATCCATCATGGCAACCTCAAGTAAGGTTTTTATATATTTAACATTGAGGGCAAACTTTACGACAAACAAAACTATATTATTTACTAATAAGTTTTAATAATATTTACTTGTAATTTTGTTTTATTTCTGAGTACACAGTTAACCCATTGAGTAAATGGCCCTTTTCATATCTATCATTAATTTTCACTATGACTCATACACACATATAAATGGGAGTGGGGGCTATATATATATTAATAAAAAAAATAGTTATAAATATATTTACCCTAACTTAAAAATATCATTCTAATAATTACATTACTGGGATAGTTTTAGAATTAGTGAACTTTCATTTTGCTTTTCTTTTTTTGTTTTATGTATATATTTAATGAATTATATAATATAATTTTGTATATAATGTACTTCAAATTATTTTGTTTCTGTTGTGTGAAGCCATCAAAATGATAGAAAACCATTTTTGATAACCAAATATTTATTTATTTTATTATTTTTTGTTTGTAAATATTTATTATATATGTTGTTAATAAACATATTAAGTTGTTTAAACCAATCTGATCCCTGTTTGATCATCACCATAATCATTGTGCATTTATTACGTTAGATGTTTGATCATCATCATTGTGCATTTATTCCATTAGATGTTTGATCATCACCATCATTATTGTGCATTTATACTACTAGATGTTTGATTATCATCATCATCATTAGGAATTTACACCATTAAAGGTTTGGTGATCATCATCATCATTATGTATTGTTCTTTTAAATAATTGATCATCATCAGTATTTTCCTATATCTATGCTTATATATAGATATATTTGGTTAATAATTGAGTAAGTCCATCCCTGAAGAGAGCTGACTGCAAGAACTCTCTGAGTTCTAATTCTGTGGTGTAATGGGGCCTAAAAAGGAGACGTAATGAGTCTGCATTGGTCCAGGTCACATTGAAATATTTTAAGTAAATTATAAGTTAATATATTGAAAGAAGATGTGACTTGAAACTAGGCATCTCATTGTTATATCTTTAGCATCCTATTTGAAGGCCTAGGTTTGACAGTAGTGAGATGCTTTCCCTTTGTTATATGCCATTCCTGATTCAGTAACATCTGACACATCCAAATGTGCCATCGAATCTTGGATGTAAGATATGACTTGTTGTAGGTTGGTTGACACATTCTATTCAAGTCATCCAACTACTGAGTCAAATTCACATTGTTGTATGGTGTACCATACAGTTTCATTGTGGCCTTCTGAATGGGCACAGAAAACAAACTTTAATTAAATCATACTGTGTCAGTGGTGAATAACTGCATTTAACTAAAAAAAGTGAAATAGTGTTAAAATTTTAAAAATTCATGGTAATGGTCTAAAACTTTATGTGAGAGTTGCTTATGAACATTAGTTGGAAGTTTTATAAGAATTTAGTATTATTATTATACTTGATGAAATATTTAATGCAAGAAAGGGAGGTGGATTATTAAAAGAATTGTTGATATGTAAGTTAAGTTGATGCAAATTTGTTTTATTTATTTGTAGAATAGTGGTTGGTATTTGTCTAGATGGTTTATTGATCTGTTTATTCACTGGCACCCCCATCCAGGTGTAGGTAGTAAAATCAGTGAAATATGTTTAACCAATAGCCATATCAGTTATATTTTATTCAGGATAATTTAGTATTCATGTAGTAGCATATGTGGGTGCATGTATGTCTATGTCATCTTCCAATTTCATTTTCATATTTAATTACAGTATAGAATTTTACATTTTACAATAAAACACTTAAAATTACAGCAAATATCTCTAATAACAGGTGCAAATATATTTTGAGTGATTAATGGATCTATGGATTAGTGAGTTATTTGACAAATTAAATTGTATTATCAACCACTTTATTTACTGGCTAAGTAGTATTTATTTATTTCAAAAGTGTAAAACTTATTTTTTTGTTTTATTTGGTTTGATTTAATTTAAAAAATCAAAATGATTTTTTTTTCTCAAGAGAAGATTTCTTGAATATTTATTGCTTAATTATCTGAGTGCAAAGGGTGGAACTAACCCTTGGAGGACAAGGTGAGCTCTTGATTGATGGAAAAGAGATGTATTTAAGTGATAGTCAGTAATAAAATATATTCCCCTACTCTCACTTTTTCTATGTACATATTTTTTTCCAATCTCTTCCAGAAATCAAGTTGGTTAAACTCCAAAGTATAATTTTTTAAACATTATTATTTTATAAAATTCAGTATAGGAATTCTAACTACCAGATAGCTTTAAGAAAGGATGTCAGGCTAATTTATTTACAAGGTATATTTTCTTCATTCTCCACTCAGTTAAATTTTAAATTAACACTATCATTTGAAATGTATTTATGTGCCTATAACCTAAATCTACTTTACTTGCATGCTTTTTACTATTAAGGAGAAAATGAATTTGCATGAACTTTATAATTTTTTAAGAAAATTTATGCAGGACTGTTTAACAAAACCTGTCATAGACTCTAAGTTTAAATTCTTTTCTAATTATATGAAAGTTAAGTTAAAATGAGAGGATGCATGTGTAATTTATTGTGCTATATTTTGAACTACTACATGATAATAACTATGCTTATCATTCATGTTTATAAAATATTTTATTAAAGAAGTGAATGCATGGCTTACAAAGAATTAACCAATAATTAGTATTTATTAATGTGTACCCGATTTAAGTCGAGTAAAAGGACATTAATATTTTATATTTCTTGTTCTCCTTGGTATGCGGATGTATTATAAAAGAAAAATATTAACTAAGGAATTGCAGATTTTCCATGAGCAATTAGCAACAGACCAAAATAATTATATTCATGCTAACTTATGAAATTTATAGGAAGCTAATGTTCTTTTGGAGGCCTGCTAAAGGTATTGCTAAGATAAAAATTTCCAGAATTAATTAAATGGTCAATATCAAACAAATACGTAGCTGAAACTATTTACCAATTATCTCCATTGTTATGAAAAGTTTGCTACTTGCGCATTGTATTAGTGAGCTCAATTGGCTATTGCTAAGAACATTTGAGATTGCTTAATTGAATCTAAAATTGTGAATGTTTATCCTATAAGAATTTGTTTTCATGTTTTACTAACATATACTCATCTGGAATGATCATCCTTGTCTTTGCATCATTCAGGAGACTTTATGTTAAAAGAAAACTTTGCAAGTTAATTTTTTTTTTAAAGTTAAAGAAGAATAACTATTTTTTTTGCTATTGGTATATCATAGACAGATAGATAGGTTTATTATTTATTTATTTTCTTATTTAATTTATGCTATTTCCTTGACTTCAAGAATGTCTTGGATAGCGTATTGCAACTTGCAATACGCTAGTAAATGATCATTATTTAAATATAATTTCTTATGTGGGTTATATATACATTTTTGTGTGTTTTATTGAAGAAAGGTATTTTTCTATTTAATGTCTCGAAGTGAGCAATTGGCTTAAAGAGTAGTAAATGTATGAAAGATAAATATTGTTATCAGAAATGATAAAACCCGTTGACAATAACTACTGCCAATTAAAATTTTAAAACAGCTAATAATTTATTATAAACTAAAAGTTTTAATTTCAGTTTACCATTTACTTTTTCATAACATTTGCATATTATATAATTTGAAGTTATTTACACACTTATTAATATGTATGTTTGTCTGTCTTATGCAGTTTATTTCATATATAATTATTAAATATTCAGTTTTATGACTTTGTTTCTTTCTGTCAGTTTCGGATAATGTCATATGCTACAGGAATTGAAAGAATTAGGGATCTATCTCTGTGTGTATTTATTTTCCAATGTATAGAATAAAATGTATAAAGTAGCTGTGAGAAAGGAAGTTATCCATGATATGTTCTATATTTATTGGGATTGAAAACTCTCTCCTTTAATATATATATATATATATATATATATATATATATATATATATATATATATATATATATATATATATATATATATATATATATATATATATATATATATATATATATATATATATATAAGTATTTGCCATGAGTGAAGTATATTTCCAGATTATGTATTTATACATTGTAAAAATGATATTTTATGAAGTTAAGTAGTGTATTCCCCCTTTATTCTGGTGGTGAGACTGAGTTCCACACCAATAGTGTACCTCAAAGTTAGGTGGGAAGTCATTATTTGTCATTTAGATTTATTAGTCAAGATGCTTGTTTATTTCTCACGTGCTTAATTTGCTTTTTTTTTTTTGAATATATCTTTTGTTATCGTAGAAGCATAGCTATATGTAATGTTGGTGGTTAAATAAATGGTAAGATTTAAATTCTTTATGGAATATTAAAGCAGAAATAGTGTTATATTTGTTGGTTGATCTATGGCATTATCCATATTATGACACTTATTTAGTGACTCAAACCAACAAGATGTAAATATAGTGATTTTGTCTTAATTATAGCATAAGATGTGGCACACACATAATGCAAATAACCTTGCAGACATGAGAGTATAGTACTATTAAATTTATACATCAGGAATTAAATATTTTAGATTATATCATATTAATTTACAGCAAGCTTTAAATCATCAAATCATCAGAATAATTATTTTTTATTTTGAATGTGTGAAAAGTATAGATACTTAAAAGGATTATTTGATGGAGTTATTTAAGGTTACTCTCTTAACAGCCAAAGTTATTAATTTGTTTTATCCCAATAAATGATAGTGTGATCTCCACAACTTGTATATTTGAGCTCATAATAAGATATTTATTTATCCAGTGTTGTTTGCTAATAAAAGGTGTTAAGAGTTAATTAACAGCCTAAATATATTCGAAATTAGAATATGAGGGCCTTACTTTATTTGTTTATCCATGTCTTATAAATGTCTAATCAAAAAATGATAGTGTGTAATAAAAGAGATATCAGATGCAGATTGGCAAATACATTTGGAAATTTAGGAATTATGACAAACCGTTCCAATGTGAACCAATTATATTTATTTTGATTGCAAAATGTAAATAAATGCTTTATTTATTTATTTATTTAAAACTTTGTCTTGAGTTATTCTTATATTCGTATTCTAGTTTCCATATTCCACATATCTATTACAACATAAATGCACTACTTTATAAATTTGATAATAAACATACTGAAATCTGATAATATTGTTCTCTTGATCCAAACATTATATGAAATACTTTACCATTCAGTAAACTTATAAAAAGGTTGTATATTCAGTTTATTATTTAGACAATGATGTGAGATTAAAAGATACCCTATTCTTTCATTATTTAATTGCTAGTCCAGTGAAACATCATTCAATTTATCCCATTATTTTTTTTATTATAATACTTATACGTTATTGTATAATAGAATTTCTTTAATCAAATTGCATTAAAGATTCCCTGAGATTTTATTTCATAGTTCCAACTTAATATTAATTTAGCTATTTAAATTAAGATGTGCTAGATAGTAGAGTTATTTAATATCATACTTTTCTTTTAAAGTTATATTGTAGCTAACATAAGAGTGTATTTAGATTTTGGAAGAGATCAAATTAAAATTATAGTTTATTAGCTTGAATAAATGAAACTTTATTGATTTCTATCCTCTGGTTGATTAATAAATGAGGCATATAGCTTATTTTAGTGATCAATAGTATTTCTTCCTTCATTTATTTATATTCTATATGTTCTTGACTTTCTATAACCCTCCACTGATCCAGGCAATAAGTCAGGCATAAGTAGAAGAGTCTCAATACTAATTTAAAGCAAAATAAAGTTGTTAATTTATTCTATTCTTCAGTAGAATTGGCACCCTGGGCATTTGTTCATATAATGTGTAGGATTGGTGTCAAGTAGGGGGTTACAATATATATATATATATATATATATATATATATATATATATATATATATTGAGATGTACTGTACACCTACCTTATAGTGGACAATATATTGTCTTGTAATCCAACTTATTACCAAAACATGATGTAAGTGATGAGGGGATCAAAAGAGAATGGATATTGCAATTTTACTACATTATGGGGGACAAATACTTGAAGAAGAGTGAGTAATACTACTTGAAACATTGTGTCATTACTAATCTGTGTTGTCTATTTGTATGTTATTATTAACAAGTTGTTTGTATTTGAGAAGTTTAAATAAAGTTGACAATTTTCTATACATTGAACATTTACTGATAGATTATGGAAATAGTCCAGAATATTACACATATTCACCAGGTGTTTAATCAAAAGTGAAGAAGTTTGTGGGAGAATTAAGAAAAATTCTGAAGTTAGACTGCTTATACAGCCATCTATTGAGATATTTCAATATTTTTTTAGATCCATTAATTTGTATATATTTTATTCTAGTGTTCTAATTCCAAAAAAATAAATAAATAAAGACCTCAGGATAATTGAAAATGCAAGGACTTCAAAAAATTTATGACTGCTTTAATATTCTCATTCTGTGTTGTCTGACATGAATATGCTTTGTGAGATTACTTTGAGAAAATTTTGGGAATGATTAAAAACATGATATTTTTATGAAGTTTATTAAGATTCATGATTATTTTTGCACAATAATGGTGTAATAATTATTAAAAAACAAAAATATACACAACTACATATTAATTTTATGTATTTTATTTTATACATATTTTATTTTTGAAAATACAAAGTAATATGTTCTTGCATAATGTTAACAAAGCAAATCATAGTATTTTCCTAATTATGCATTTTCAAATTGATAAGTAATATGCAATCTTAATCCTATGTTTGATTATATTACAATATTGTAAAAATTATAAAAAATGTTAATATTTTAATGCATAATTTGATATATTTATCAGATATTGTCATTTTTGTTCAAGTTAAGAAAAAAGTCCAATAAAAAAGATTTAGTTCCTTTTATAAAATTAATCTGCTCCTCCCAATTATGGATGATAAAAACATTTATTGGTTGATTTCAATCTAATTTATTTAAAATTTTCAAAGTTCAAATATAATTTTTAAAATCTATTTCATTTCTAAATATAATTTTTTATTAAATGAAGTTCAGTTTATTATATTCTAATATTGAATAGTGGTTTAATACTAAATCTCAACAACAATCTAGTCAAAAACTCTTAATGCTAATTCTGTAATTACTAAGTTACAAATCAAACACATCCAAAAATACTTGGAAATTAAATTGGATCAAACTCTTTTCTTTAAACAACATTTTACAGACATAAAGAAGAAATTTGCCACCAAAGTAATATCATCTTCAAGTTTTTTAGCATCACTTATGGTTCTAATGCTGATATTTTTAGAACCTGTGGCCTAGCACTTATTTACTCTGTGTATAAGCATTGCTGTCCAGTATGGTGCAGAAGTACACATACTAATCCTGTGAATACTCAAATCAATGAAACCTTGGTATTATTTCTGGAATCCCTAAATCAATATCTGTAGAATGGCTACTAAACTCTCAAATATATTTCTCACTAACTTCAGATACAGGTTGGTAACTATCAATGAATTCAAGAAGCTTGATTAAGTTACCAAATCATCTGACTAATCTCATTCTTATCAGTCCCCAGACCTCAGGTTAAAATTAAGACAACTTTTCTGGTTTACATGATTTCACAACTGGAATAACTCCAACACAAATAATCACACCTCTAATAACTGATCCTACCCTCCAAGTACCTGGTTTCTGTATTCATTCCAAAAACCTCTGGTCAATGATTACCAGTATCAGAATAGACCAGGGTGGAATATGATTATATGTTGTACAAGTGGGTATTTATACACTCTCCAAACTGTGATTATCAAATACCACAAACTATGGTACATATTTACAGGTAGTGTCTAATTTTTCAATCCCCTGTTGACCTCTTTTCTCTACAAAACTTACAAGGGTCAGTTCTTGATTGGATTGTTGATACCAGAAGCTAAATAAATAATTAATTAAAAGTTTGAAAGCTTACAAAAAGATCACAAATAAAATCTGTCACAGGGCAAAAGGATTAATTAATTAAATATTATATAAATAAAATAATCTATTAAAATTATTGCATATATATATATATATATGAAAAACAAAAAACACAAGTTAAAACTTGCTAATGCTTGTATTTATGACAATAGATGGCATTCTACCAAAAACACTGTCAAGCATTGTTTTTTGTTTACATAAACGTCAGAGCAAGCATTCACTATCTCTAACTTTAATTTCCACCTTCAGATCATGATTTCAAGCTATTTGCTATCGTCAGTGAAGGACAGGAATAAGAAAATAAATCTAAACACAAATTCTGAGCGTTTAAACATAAACGCCCAGAGTTTGTGTTTAGATCTATTTTATTATTCCTGTCCTTCACTGATAATAGCAAATAGCTTGAAATCATGCTCTGAAGGTGGAAATTAAAGTTAGAGATAGTGAATGCTTGCTCTGACATTTATGTAAACAAAAAACTACGCTTGATGGTGTTTTTGGTAGAATGCCATCTATTGTCATGAATACAAGCGTTAGCAAGTTTTAACTTGTGTATTTTGTTTTTCGTAAATGTACCTTTGAGGTCTTTCTTGCAATGATATATATTGCAGAGGCTTCTACTATGTGGTGATGCTGAACTGAGATCAGACCCATGTAGCTATCTGGCTTTCTATGCTGAGTTTGAAGACATTACGTGTCTAAAAGATTCACGCTTGCAAGCTGAATAGAAAGTGTTTCATAAATGCTCAGAGTTTGTGTTTAGATCTATTTTCTTATTCCTGTCCTTCACTGAAAATAGCAAATAGCTTGAAATCATGATCTGAAGGTGGAAATTAAAGTTAGAGATAGTGAATGCTTGCTCTGATGTTTATGTAAACAAAAAACTACACTTGATGGTGTTTTTGATAGAACGCCATCTATTGCCATATATATATATATATATATATATATATATATATATAGAGAGAGAGAGAGAGAGAGAACAATAAATAATAATAACTTGAATTTCAGTAACTAAAATAGAAGTACTGTACTTCACACCTGCACTTCTAGTTGCTGACTTACACAACTCAGTGGGGGATAAACTTAATTCTGTTTTAATTATATATATATAGGCTTATTTTTCAACAATTGAAATAAAAAATCAAGATAAATGATATTAATCATTTGAAAAGAAGAGTGCAATATGAAATTTAAAATATATTTAAAGTTTAATTTATTGAAATTAAAAAACAACAATATTACATAAAGACCCAAAGCTTCACTAATCATTATTAAAACTTGTTATTAATGCAATAGAAAGACCACTTGCTTTACTCATAGTTGCTTTTTTCATAGAAGAACACGTGATTGATTAAATTTTCTTTAGGTGTTATACATTTTGATTTACAAGAGTCAAACTTTCTGAATTTATAATTTTCATATCAACCACTTCAAATAAATACATGAACGATTGTTATTAATTATTTTTTAAACTAGAGATTATCCCAAATATAAATCTTAAGTTTCAGTTAAAGATTAATATAGTTTTTTTAATTAAGCATAAGCACATGGATCTGTTTTTTGATTAAACACATACACATGAAATAACTGAGTTTCAATTTCATCTTCAATTTTTCCATAGTAATATCATTTTAGGTTTGTTTAAAATCTTCCACTCCACTGTCAATTCTAGAAACAAAAACACATATATTAATCTTTAAATAAGACTTAAAGTTTATATCTGAGCTAGGGATAATCTTTAGGTTAAGAAATGATTTGTAATAATTATTAATATATTTATATAGAGTGATTGATATCAAAATTGTGACTACAGAAAGTTTGACACTTTAGCATAAAAATACAATACTTTGATATTAATAGGCATTAAACAAGTAATGAAAACATATATAAAAAGTTGTGGCTGGGTCATGGTTCAGAATGAAATGCATATTGGGAATTGCTAGTCTTTTTCAGATATTTTTGTTTAGTCATATGTTTCAAAAATATCTGGAGTGAAAATTGTCATTATATATATTAAAAAAATAAATTAAAATAGTTTTTGAATAACCTAATTCAGGATAAAACATCCTTTAGCAACTACTGTCCAAATAGAAACAGTAAAGCAAACTTTATTCATCAAACTCACTGACAGATTGTAAATATTTAGCATTTTTCTATCATTGTTGATTCCTATGTTAAGAATAAACATATACTTATTTATCCATGCTTAAACAATCCAATAGAATATCAAAATTTGTTGTCAAGGCAACAGTATAAAATTAGGCAGTTAAATGGAATGCTTCTACTACTTAATTGCAGCATTATATTGACAATAGATTTTTGTTATTCTATTTGTTTGTTTAAGAATGAGGACTGCAGTGATATATATATAATGCAACTTGATATATATCAAATATAATAATATTCATTTAATTCAACTTATTCTGTTAGAAGTACTTTTGACTATATTCCTTTTAGTCTTTGTCAACTATATAACAATAGAACATTGAATAACCAAAACGAGACATTATTTTATAACTCCCATAATTCTATTCAGTTTTCTCACAATTCTGTTATTTTAATGTTTGATGATTCATTAATACTTGATGATTTCTCAAAATTAATATAGTTTCTTTTATTTTTTGTTTATTGTGGTAACGTTCAATTTGCATAGTTTTTATGTTTTTATAATCAAATTTAAATTCGTATTTACAAGTTTTATTACGATCAAATATAATAAATGCTGAATATTTATTTTGATCTTTTCCTAATTGTTTATCTTTTTAAATTTTTTATATAAAAGTATATCTTCTTTTATTCTTTTTTTCTAATGTACATCTAAATTCTCCGATATATTGTAAGCCATATACACATATTAATTTATGGATAATACAATTTTGATTCAAACTTAAATTTTTGCTTTTAAAGTTGTTAGTTAATCTATTTGTATTATTTGTCAAGAAAAAACAATTTGACACAAACCATTATAAATTTTTCTCATAAACTTAACTTGTTCACTTGATATAAATGGCATTGTAATCCATTTCATTTTGATATTATTTTTACTTTTATTATACATTTGACTCTTTTTAAATTTTTTAATAGTATAAGTAATAATATTTTTATCACAACCAATTTTCAACAAATTATTAACAAATAAATTTAGATTTTTTTTATTTTGTAACTAGAATACTTGCATAATTTTTCATTTCGAAATAAGAATGACTTTAATGTCTAGTGAACAAGTTAAGTTTGCAAGAAAAATTTATAATGGCTTGTGTCAAATTGCTTTTTTCCTCAGCAAACAATACAAATAGCCAAGGTATCTTAAATAAATTTGTCAAGCTGCACAATGACTGATGGCCTGGGCTCCCATGAATCTAGTCAACTACAGTGAGGTGTGCCAGTGCAGATAAGTGCTCAGGACTGTATAGGACCTGGCTCCTTGTATGGGCAGAATAACAAAGCGATACACTCATGGATTTTTGATTTCAAATGACACTATGTATCATAGTTCATGTAAATTTCCAAAATAAAATTTATTTCTTAATAAAAAAACAATACAAATAGATTAATTAGCAACTCTAAAAGCAAAAATTTAAGTTCGATTCAAAATTGTATTACATATAAATTAATATGGGATGTGGAATACATCAGAGAGTCTAAATGTACATTAAAAAATAAAAGAACATATGCTTTTATATAAAAGAATTCAAAAAGATAAAGAATTAGGAAAAGATGAAAAAAGAACTTCAGCATCTGTTATATTGATCACAATAAAACTTGTAAAATATGGGTTTAAATTTGATTGTAAAAACATAAATGTTGCCACAATAAATGAAAAATAAAAGAAACTATATTAATTTTGAGAAAATATCAATCATCAAACATTAAATTAACAGAATTTTGGGAGAACTGAATAGAGTTATGGGAGCTATAAAATAAGGTCTTGTTTTGATTATTCAACTTTATATCATTATATAGTTGACAAAGAGTAAAAGGAATATAGTCGAAAGTACTTTTAACAGAATAAGTTGAATTATATGAATATTACTGTATTTAATCTATGTAAAGTTGAATTTTATATATTTTCTAAGGCAGTGGTCTTCAACCTTTTCACACCTGTGGACCAGCAAAAATAAGGATAAGATTTTGTGGACTGGCAGAAGTCTACAGATAAATTTTCTTAAAGATTTAAACTGCTTAACCTTAGATGAGCATAATTGTTATAACTGATCAAATCAGCATACTAGTTATTGTGTATTGTAATGGTGTTGCTTACCTTCACATGCTAAACACTTTCTTGAGTGCGCAGTCATACTGCTACAGAAAACAGTACAATAACAATCATTCTCATTAATGTGTCTGCATTGCTACATTTATTATTTCATTGTTAAAACATGCAAGAATAAAATGTTATTCACTTGAATGTTGGGAAATATCACAGCTAGTGTAATTACATGACAATGATTATGATAAATGTAATATTTGTATTTAATGTTAAATATACAAGATGAAGTTATATATATATATATATATATATGGAGTTTGTATAATAAAAAAACTTTTTTTTATGTTTTTTTAAGAAAAATAATAAAAAATTTAGTTCTACCCCCCCATAAACATCTGTGATAATTAGAAAAACAAATTAATTTATGTTTGATTGATTAGATTTCGTTTTCGTTCAGTTTTTTTTAATTGGATAAAAATGAGATTAAAATAACACCAGATTGCATTAGTTGTTTACTCTTGAAGTTACCTGAAGATCACCTGTAAAGCCCCTGGGAAAATTGAACTGAAAAGTTGTTTTGGTAAAGTGTCACATAGCATCATTTGACAAAATTTCGGAACATACTACACACAAAGGCCATGGTGATAGTTCACTGTCAGGAGCAACTATGAAACCTAACCATTCCAATAAGAACAATCTATATATGATGTTCATTTTATTAATAATAGGTAACTAATTAGAAATCACCTGTGTGATTAAACTCTAGCAGGCATAAAGAGTTTACAATAATTCTAAAGATCTAAACATATGCTTTCATTATGAATTAGCTTATTTTTTTGCTGATAATGATTTTTCTAATATGAAAATACTACTGATATTTCTACATACTAAAACACTTATATATATATATATATATATTGCGAGAGTACCATATGAGCCTCACCTAAAACAATTTGTGTTTCTTTGTAAATTTAACTGTGCCTATATTGAATCAACAGATATAAATAACTTACACCTATCTTAAGCTTTTCAAGTATCAGCTATATATATATAAACTAGTTAGTATTAAAAGAATAATTCTAAAAATGAATAATTCTAATTTGTTTATACACACACTTAAATAAATGTTTCTAACTAATAGTATTTTTTTTTGTTAATATAAAACTTGACATTTGAGAAAGCCTTAAGTCAACATTGCATTTTTATCAGTTGAAACAAAGAAAATAAACGTTTAGGGTTCATTACAAATTGTATATGTTAAACAATAGAGAGCGTGAGCATGATTATGTGATATGCTTGCTGAAATTAATCCAGTATAAAAACGAACTAATATTGTTATAACAATAATCTTCTATTTAGTTATCAAGGCAAGAACTACGTTTGTAAATTTAAATGTGTTTGAATTTAAAACACATTTAAGAAAAATTAAAAAAAAGAAGATTCAATATTTTAAAACCTGCTTCAAGTAATTAATTTACTGCCTTTGAATATTATAAAGAACTATAAAAAAATAATCAGTGAATTTAACAAGGTTATAAAAGTTATCAACATCTTCGAAATGAGCTTTCAAAATATAAATTTAAGAAGACAAAAATTTATAAAGATGTTCTGTGGCTAGATAATTTATGCCAGGGATTTCTACTGATGTTTTAAACCCAAACATGTAAATTTATTCCTACTTAATCAATGTCTAAAATATAATCATCGTAATTCTCATTTAAAAAGCTGCCTTAATATTGGAGTATTATATTGAAGAAGATGTTAAATATTTTACTACGCAAATATTTAAAGAATGAATATCTGGATTGCCTCTTCGAAGGATGATCAATGAACTTTATGTTTCAACATTCATCATCATTTTATTTCGTCTAAGGAGGGATATAAAACCGCATTCTTTCTCATCTTGGATTACTTCATTGTATAATTTAAGAACTCTTAAACTTTATATCCTTTGTGGATAATTATATTTACTTAGAAAAATTACTTCATATATTAAAGTGGAGAACTGATAAGATGAACACTTTATTTTTTTTAATTTATTTAATAAAATTTAATGTTGATATTTTGATATATACTCTGATGGAAATGACAGCTGACTAAGGTAAACGTTTTTAAATTATTTCAATTTTGAAGGACGTTTTATTATATTCCAAATTGAATCTTACATGACAATTAACATAATATATTTTTAAACATACATAACTAATATCAGAAGACATTCTATTATTAATCTAGTGTGAATGAATGTTATCGTATATAAACATACAACACGCACTGAATTATTTTAATGACACAATAGGTAGATTTATAATGTGTCATGTGTATTTATTATACACATGATTTTAAATTATATATATATGTAAATGATTACATTTTTTTTTTTTTTTGAATATTAAATAATTTATTAGTGTATATAAGCACAGATTATAATTCTAAATTTTAATGTTTTTATGTGATAATATTTTGTTTTTTATTATTGATTAAAATGTGTTAAACTTGATTTCAAAATTAAACAGGTCTCGTTTGTTTATTTTATTTAGTCGTTTTATAAAACCAATATTTATAAATATACATACTCATGCATATATATGTTAAATCAACTTAGTGATTTAATATTTATAAAGAAGTTATATATAGCTTATATTAAATTTATTATTACTATGGGACATTTGTGGAAATGCCTGAAGAGAGTCGATTGCAAATTTTTACTCTGAGCTCGAATTCTGAGAGTAACGAGGTTATTAATAGAAAAGTGAATTGGATTATATTTTAAATAACATCATCCATGGCATTCTATAAGAAGACTCAAAGTCCAACTATAGTTAGATGCAACTTCCTCGAGTCCTGAAAAGGATCGTCCCGTTATAATATATATATATATATAGTAACCAATTGATTACATAGCTGTACTAGAAAATAAATAATTAGATAATTGGCAGCATGTTCTTCAGGTTTGAGAATTAAACAAAAAAATTGAATTAATGGACAAAATAATATTTAATTTTTCAATACATATTTTATTATGGGTCTTTATTTAGCTAAATGTTTGTAAAACCCCATATGATATTATGAAATTTTTCATACATTAAACATATTTAAGAGTATTTTAAAAAAAAATAATAAAAAAATAAAAGAGAGGGAAGAACAAAATAAGATTTAAATTACTTTATAAATTTTATTTTTAATTAATCAGAGTTGTTTTCTTTTTTTTACCTCTATTTAATGAAAAAGAAAAATCAAATCATGCAATTAACAGATTATTTTATTGTTGTTGTTTTTTTGCAAGAATATTTGGTTTTTAATTATAAAAGAATGTCAATAATTTTATGTTAAATTTTAGTTATTAACTTGTTTTAATCTCTATGATTAAAGAGAGAATTGTCTGAACAATTATTTTTATGAAATTTTATTTAATTGGTTGTAAGGGACAGATTGTAATTGACTTATGGGCAGGATCATTCTAGAAAAAGTATGTGTGGGGGTGTGAATTAGTGACTGCACCCAAGTATCTGGAGAGATGTTTTGCTAACTTTACTGGTGAAGAGAGCAGTCAAATCTTAATCCTGTGGCTGAAAAATATAGAAATTATTTCTAATTTAGATGTTGAAGAGAGAGCAACCCAAGCTTAATCCAGATGGTACCAAGTTATTGAATAAAATGAGTTTTTTATAAAGCTTTTGGTATACTATGAGTTTAGCATTAACAATGGTTTGTACAATGAAAACCATTTGCTAGATTTAGCTAAAGGTTAGGCATCACTTTTCTCCATGTAACCTATCTTCACTGGAAGAAAATGTAGGGAAGGTAAACCCCCCTTTAAGCAGTCTGCAATCTTGCCTTCAACTAAGAGCATGAAAAGTCTCTGCTCATCTGTTTCACCTGAAAATTCAAGAGGAAAACCAAATGAACAAAAATTGCTATCTTTATTTACCTGAAATTGCTACAGATCCAGGTAATAACAAATTTAACCAGGCCCATGTTTAGAAGCCTTCAAGAAGAAACTCTATTAGGAGAAACAAATTGCAACTGAAAAGTCCTTCATAACAAGAAATTCATAAATATAGGTATTATTTTTTTATGTGTGCACTATATGTTTATTAATAGAAAATCTGTTTTTGTTTCATAAATGTAACAATTTTTTTTCTTCTCAATTTGCTCTCTGGGTAGAATCAAAGATTGCTATCTTTGATTTTTGAAAATCCTTAACAAACTCTTAGTTATTTTTAAAGAAATAACTCAATGAATTGAAAGTTAATCCAGGAATAAAAATTAATTGATAAGTTGATATAATTTTATCAAACTGTATATTTATTTATTTTTTTATGATGAAAATGAATGTTTGAAATTATCTACTATCATATCATTTTTTTGTTAATTATATATTAAATAATTGTTTTAAAATATTTTTTAAGTCTTACTTTATTCTATCCAATTCCTGTTTCATGAATTTAAACGTGTGACCTTACATCATGTCAGTTTATATTTTAGAATTTAGTTTTTTTCTTGATGATCCCAATAAAACTAGTTATTTATAATTAGGGGGAAATCTATGTATTGCTTAAGATTATTTATATTAAGCTATTTATTTATTTCCATCTTGCACACAGTAATAAATTATAGAGTTCTTGCTTTCTGAGATAGATTTGTGCATAGCAGCTATATGGGATGGGGTTCATATTTAATGTATGGCCACCCAGATGATTATGATGATTCCTGGGTTGGTGCTAAGAGAATATTTTTGAAATTCCATGAATTACATTTTATTTTATTTGGTCTCTATTAGAAATTAAGTTTATAGTTGGTCAGTACATTAATGGTACTAAGTGGCCAGAGCATTGATGATAATCAGCATGTTTTAATATCCTGGAATTATTATTTTTGGTTGTATTCTTATAGATTAGCACTTAAGTTTGTGCATCCAAACTATGGTTTAAATAATTAACCGTGTTGGGAAAGGCTCAATAGTTAGAAGACCTATTTCAAATCCAGTTACTAGATTGACTGTTGATTTATTCTGATAGACTATTCATGATGATGAATGATTATTACTTGGTTGATCTCTCAGAGTGGTTTATTATGCTCATCCCTTTTGAGATTAATTTTTATTTTTTTTTTAACTTGAGGATAAAAATACAATTCCTTAGATTCCTCATGGTTTAAACCCCAATTTTTGGTAGAGTTACAAAAAACTAACCAATTTAGGGTAGTTGATGTTCACATACTGGTGACCATTACACCAGATATGACCCAGTATTTCCCAGTAGCATTACAATATATATATATATATATATATATATGTCAACAGATGGCGTTTCTACCAAAAACACCGATCAAAGCGTATATTCTGTTTACATAAACGTCAGAGTAGCATTCACTATCTCTAACTATAATTCCACTTTCAGATCATGATTTCAAGCTATTTGCTATCGTCAGTGAAAGACAGGAATAAAGAAACTAGATCTAAACACAAACTCTGAGCGTTTATGAAACAATTTCTATTCAGCTTGCAAGCGTGAATTTTTTAGACACGTAATGTCTTCAAACTCAGCATAGCAAACCAGATAGCTATATGGGTCTGATCTCAGTTCAGCATCACCACATAGTAGAAGCCTCTGCAATCTATATCATTGCAAGAAAGACCTCAAAGGTACATTTATGATAAACAAAAATGCAAGTTAAAAAACTTGCTAACGCTTGTATTTATGTCAACAGATGGCGTTTCTACCAAAAACACCGATCAAAGCGTATATTCTGTTTACATAAACGTCAGAGTAGCATTCACTATCTCTAACTATAATTCCACTTTCAGATCATGATTTCAAGCTATTTGCTATCGTCAGTGAAAGACAGGAATAAAGAAACTAGATCTAAACACAAACTCTGAGCGTTTATGAAACAATTTCTATTCAGCTTGCAAGCGTGAATTTTTTAGACACGTAATGTCTTCAAACTCAGCATAGCAAACCAGATAGCTATATGGGTCTGATCTCAGTTCAGCATCACCACATAGTAGAAGCCTCTGCAATCTATATCATTGCAAGAAAGACCTCAAAGGTACATTTATGATAAACAAAAATGCAAGTTAAAAACTTGCTAACACTTGTATTTATGTCAACAGATGGCGTTTCTACCAAAAACACCGATCAAAGCGTATATTCTGTTTACATAAACGTCAGAGTAGCATTCACTATCTCTAACTATAATTCCACTTTCAGATCATGATTTCAAGCTATTTGCTATCGTCAGTGAAAGACAGGAATAAAGAAACTAGATCTAAACACAAACTCTGAGCGTTTATGAAACAATTTCTATTCAGCTTGCAAGCGTGAATTTTTTAGACACGTAATGTCTTCAAACTCAGCATAGCAAACCAGATAGCTATATGGGTCTGATCTCAGTTCAGCATCACCACATAGTAGAAGCCTCTGCAATCTATATCATTGCAAGAAAGACCTCAAAGGTACATTTATGATAAACAAAAATGCAAGTTAAAAAACTTGCTAACGCTTGTATTTATGTCAACAGATGGCGTTTCTACCAAAAACACCGATCAAAGCGTATATTCTGTTTACATAAACGTCAGAGTAGCATTCACTATCTCTAACTATAATTCCACTTTCAGATCATGATTTCAAGCTATTTGCTATCGTCAGTGAAAGACAGGAATAAAGAAACTAGATCTAAACACAAACTCTGAGCGTTTATGAAACAATTTCTATTCAGCTTGCAAGCGTGAATTTTTTAGACACGTAATGTCTTCAAACTCAGCATAGCAAACCAGATATCTATATGGGTCTGATCTCAGTTCAGCATCACCACATAGTAGAAGCCTCTGCAATCTATATCATTGCAAGAAAGACCTCAAAGGTACATTTATGATAAACAAAAATGCAAGTTAAAAAACTTGCTAACGCTTGTATTTATGTCAACAGATGGCGTTTCTACCAAAAACACCGATCAAAGCGTATATTCTGTTTACATAAACGTCAGAGTAGCATTCACTATCTCTAACTATAATTCCACTTTCAGATCATGATTTCAAGCTATTTGCTATCGTCAGTGAAAGACAGGAATAAAGAAACTAGATCTAAACACAAACTCTGAGCGTTTATGAAACAATTTCTATTCAGCTTGCAAGCGGAATTTTTTAGACACGTAATGTCTTCAAACTCAGCATAGCAAACCAGATAGCTATATGGGTCTGATCTCAGTTCAGCATCACCACATAGTAGAAGCCTCTGCAATCTATATCATTGCAAGAAAGACCTCAAAGGTACATTTATGATAAACAAAAATGCAAGTTAAAAAACTTGCTAACGCTTGTATTTATGTCCACAGATGGCGTTTCTACCAAAAACACCGATCAAAGCGTATATTCTGTTTACATAAACGTCAGAGTAGCATTCACTATCTCTAACTATAATTCCACTTTCAGATCATGATTTCAAGCTATTTGCTATCGTCAGTGAAAGACAGGAATAAAGAAACTAGATCTAAACACAAACTCTGAGCGTTTATGAAACAATTTCTATTCAGCTTGCAAGCGTGAATTTTTTAGACATGTAATGTCTTCAAACTCAGCATAGAAACCAGATAGCTATATGGGTCTGATCTCAGTTCAGCATCACCACATAGTAGAAGCCTCTGCAATCTATATCATTGCAAGAAAGACCTCAAAGGTACATTTATGATAAACAAAAATGCAAGTTAAAAAACTTGCTAACGCTTGTATTTATGTCCACAGATGGCGTTTCTACCAAAAACACCGATCAAAGCGTATATTCTGTTTACATAAACGTCAGAGTAGCATTCACTATCTCTAACTATAATTCCACTTTCAGATCATGATTTCAAGCTATTTGCTATCGTCAGTGAAAGACAGGAATAAAGAAACTAGATCTAAACACAAACTCTGAGCGTTTATGAAACAATTTCTATTCAGCTTGCAAGCGTGAATTTTTTAGACTTGAAATGTGTTTCTGAAAGTCAGCATAGCAAACCAGATAGCTATATGGGTCTGATCTCAGTTCAGCATCACCACATAGTAGAAGCCTCTGCAATCTATATCATTGCAAGAAAGACCTCAAAGGTACATTTATGATAAACAAAAATGCAAGTTAAAAAACTTGCTAACGCTTGTATTTATGTCAACAGATGGCGTTTCTACCAAAAACACCGATCAAAGCGTATATTCTGTTTACATAAACGTCAGAGTAGCATTCACTATCTCTAACTATAATTCCACTTTCAGATCATGATTTCAAGCTATTTGCTATCGTCAGTGAAAGACAGGAATAAAAAAACTAGAATATACGCTTTGATCGGTGTTTTTGGTAGAAACGCCATCTGTTGACATAAATACAAGCGTTAGCAAGTTTTTTAACTTGCATTTTTGTTTATCATAAATGTACCTTTGAGGTCTTTCTTGCAATGATATAGATTGCAGAGGCTTCTACTATGTGGTGATGCTGAACTGAGATCAGACCCATATAGCTATCTGGTTTGCTATGCTGAGTTTGAAGACATTACGTGTCTAAAAAATTCACGCTTGCAAGCTGAATAGAAATTGTTTCATAAACGCTCAGAGTTTGTGTTTAGATCTAGTTTCTTTATTCCTGTCTTTCACTGACGATAGCAAATAGCTTGAAATCATGATCTGAAAGTGGAATTATAGTTAGAGATAGTGAATGCTACTCTGACGTTTATGTAAACAGAATATACGCTTTGATCGGTGTTTTTGGTAGAAACGCCATCTGTTGACATAAATACAAGCGTTAGCAAGTTTTTTAACTTGCATTTTTGTTTATCATAAATGTACCTTTGAGGTCTTTCTTGCAATGATATAGATTGCAGAGGCTTCTACTATGTGGTGATGCTGAACTGAGATCAGACCCATATAGCTATCTGGTTTGCTATGCTGAGTTTGAAGACATTACGTGTCTAAAAAATTCACGCTTGCAAGCTGAATAGAAATTGTTTCATAAACGCTCAGAGTTTGTGTTTAGATCTAGTTTCTTTATTCCTGTCTTTCACTGACGATAGCAAATAGCTTGAAATCATGATCTGAAAGTGGAATTATAGTTAGAGATAGTGAATGCTACTCTGACGTTTATGTAAACAGAATATACGCTTTGATCGGTGTTTTTGGTAGAAACGCCATCTGTTGACATAAATACAAGCGTTAGCAAGTTTTTTAACTTGCATTTTTGTTTATCATATATATATATTAAACAAAATACACTAGAATAACTATACAAAATTAAAAATGCCTATATAATAGCCACCTTACAACCTCTTCTGCCATCAAATCAAAATGGCAGAAGAATCTGTAAGCTGGCTATTATATAGGCATTTTTAATTTTGTAGAGTTATTCTAGTATATTTTATTTATTATATTTGTCACTTGATATCATATATATATATAATACTGTAGATATTTCATTTTCTTAGGTTTTATAGTTATAGTTTGAAAAATTTTGTTGAATTACTTTGTTTAATAGATAGGTTTAAGCAAGCTGTGGAAACACTTAAGATTTATTTAATTATATCTAAGAATTTTTATTTTAGTGGGGATTGATTTTATTAATCTGGTAGAGATAGATTCTATAAAATTTTAAAATGATAAATGTTTATTTTCTTTCATAGAATTTTTCAACTAGTAGTTAATGAAATTTAATCTTAGTTAAAGTGGTAAGTCTTTATTTTCTTTTATAGAATTATTCATGAAGTAGTTAATAAAATTTAATCTTTGTTAAAACTGCTGAAATAACTAAATTGTTTTTAATGAACTGAGAGAATATAAGCATGGGTCAGTGGTCTACATTATAGAAATATAAAAAAAAAAGTTAAGTTATTAATTAAGGATTATATATATAAAACAAAAATAATAATAAATATAACTAATTAACTATTATATACAGTCTTTCAATCTGCAGAAGTACTCTTAGTTAATTCGTTTACCTCCTCAACTGCTGTTAAATTCAAAAAACTTAACAGAAAGTACTTCTGCAGATTGAAAGACTGTATGTCATAATTAATTATCATATTATATTTACTATTTTTATTGTTATTACAATAGTTTTTAATTAATGGACATTTTATTTGCATTATATATTAAGTGCTTTCTAATTAAGTTGATTTAAATGGATAACTTTACACATTAAAGATTTCTATCAAAAACATCCATTAAAAATATTGCTTTCAATATTATATATATAAATTCATTCATTAGATGCTGTATCCATTTGGTGAATTGTATTTTTGTTGTCATAACCTATTCAATTTGTTTTAGACAACATATCAATATTTTACCATGCTAAAAATAAATCTAAAAATATTCTATATAAATATGTATATATACACTTTACATAAATATCTCTTACATACGCACATGTATAACTGAGAGAATGTAAGTAAATATATTATTTAAATATTAGCACATATATTTAGATTAATATTTAAATATAATAAATGATTTGCACGCATTGTTATCTTTCTTAAATGATTAACTTAATTTTTTAAATTGTGTTTTAAAGACAATAGTATTTTTATAACAAAAAAAGGCAACAGGGAAAGAAATGCATTAAGTTCTTGTTTAGATGTAAAGTAATATAATTTATCATTTAAAATTTTTACATATACACCCGAGTTTTATTTTATGTGGATTTTTAAAATGTGATTTTGAAGTTATGCGATTCATGTTTCTTCTTAATATCTTTGTATGCGATTTTCTTTTATGCAATAAAAATTATTAGATCAGAAGTCAAGCTCTGATAATGCACTATTACTTTAAATATTATAAATTTTGCACACTCACATGTCATATTTAAAGTAATAGCACATTATCGGAGTTTGACTTCCATCTAATAATTTTAATATTTTCAGTGCTTTATAATAGTAGTGTAATAGATTTTATGCAATAAAGAAGTTCATAATTCACTTAAAATAATGATTTTTCAATTTTATATACACACACTAAATTTTACAAGATTATAATGGAAATCTCCTCAAATGTTATAGATGCCTATACTATGCATGTTGTTGTTTTTGCATTTTAAATCATATTCTATTTTTGCTTTTTAAAAAAAGAGTACATAATCAATTAATCATTTAGTGTCTGCAAATAATAAATTTTACAAGATTATAATGTAAATCTCCTCAAATGTTATAGATGCCTATACTATGCATGTTGTTGTTTTTGCATTTTAAATCATATTCTATTTTTGCTTTTTTTAAAAAAAGAGTAAATAATCAATCATTTGTGTTCACAAGTTTATTTTTAAAAGGTGAGTAACAGTGGTAGGCACAATTAAATTTGACAATTAAAAATTAAAGCCTGATTTTTAATTATAATTAACAATTTAAAAATTACTTAATGTGATCTGAAATTAATGAGATGCAAAACAATGAAAATTGATTTTTAAATGGAATTGAAAATTAAAAAATTAAAGACAAAAATAAGAATTAATTTTTAATTGTTAGGTTTAATTAAATTTTGCCCAAAAGTGGTGAGTAGGTGTCTTTTTATTATCATAAGTCTAAGTTCTTATTTTTATTTTAAACTTTTAGTTTACCCTAATGGAGAGGAAAAAAACACTCAAGAAAATGAATTTCTTTGGAAACAAAAATTTCAATTTTAGATCGTTAGTGAAATGAAAAGGATCAACAGTGATTGGAAAACATTTTAGTTTGGGTGAGAGTACTATAAGAGCAATTAAAAAAAAAAGTTGGCACTAGTTGTATTTTCTCTTGTGACAAATCTGATGTCTTACTAGTTCACAAACAGACTTGCATTTCATCAAATAGTGATAATGATTAAAATACTGTACATGTATGAAAAAATGTAAAATACTGTAAATTACGCATAAAAATATATTGTTTTGAATAAAATTAAATACTGTAGTTAATAAAAAAAGTAAAAAAAGTTTGACTTGTATCAATTTTTTTCAAATTTGAAACTTTTTATTAGTCATATTTTATTTCCTTTTTTTAATGCAAATTTTAAAGTAATTTTACATTGTTGCTTTTCTTTTATATGAATTTCGAAAATTACAATATGTATCTCCCATTTTTCAAGGTAAGTTAAGTCTATTTTTGTGCGTATTTTCTGAGGAACCTATCTACCACATAAAATGAGACCCAGGTGTATATATTTTTAATTTTTAAATAATTATTATTTAGAATCTATTTATAAAATTATATTATAATCACATCTGGAAAATAATTTAAAATTATTCTACAACCCAAAATTGCGTGCTCAAAGATCATTTAAAATCGTATTCAAAGATTGCTATAGTTTTTTGTTTGTTCGAAACTTTAACATAAATGAAGGTGATAAGTTTGTCTGAATTTATTGGAAATGATCATTCATGATTTAGTTATTCATTTTGTTTAATTAGTAGATGGTAAAACAAAAGGATGTAAGGGCAAAGCCAATCTTCATATCTTAGAGTTACTATTTTCTGGTATCTCAAATTATTTATTTTGCCAATAACACCTGGGCAAATTTTAACTATCTAGGACTCACCATGCCTCATTGAAATAACAAATTAATTGCCAACAGCTAATAGGACATCATTTAATTAACAGAGATTTATGACTTTAAATTTAAAAGGAAATCTTTAACATTCAATTTTGTGAACTTTTCAATTTTAACTTAGTAAATGGAAGTCTACTTGCTGATGATAATTTTTTAAACTAATTAATTATTTTCCACTCACCTATTAACTATTTTCTTAGATATATTTTGTTAAGACATTTAAAATAAACCTTTGCAATTTATAATGGAACTACGAGCTTTGTTATCGGCATGCTAATGCATCTATCTACAATCTTCATTGCTAATAGAAATTAACTGTCAAGGAACTATATTATCTACATGTCAGTGCATATATCTACAATCTTCATCATTGATGATAGAAATTAACTAAAAAATGGTTCTTTATGAAATTAAAAAAATAACTTTATTACTTATTTTTGTAAAAAGCAAACAAATATTTATTTATATGTTTAATATTTATATGTTAATAAAAATAATAAATGTAATGGTAATTAAGTATTATACACAGTCTTTTAATCCACAGAAGTACTTTCAGTTAATTCCTTAACCCTCCTCAACTGCAGTTAAATTCAAAAAACATAATTTTATATTTTTTGAATTTAATGTCAGTTGAGGAGGGTTAAAAATTAACCTAAGTACTTCTGCGATTTGAAAGACTGTATTTAATAGTTAATTACCATTATATTTACTATTTTCATTGTTATTACAATAGTTTTTAATTAATGAACATTTTATTTGTATTATAAACATATTTAAAAATATGAAATTTTTTACATCTCAAGTTCAAATAAAGCCATTAGGTTAATTAAAGATATATTAGTATACAATTATTTAGTCATAATAATTTTGCCACACAGTATATTTAAAAATAGTTAGATGGTAATGTGCTATGATAATATATTCATTTAAATTAAAGATAATGGTGTGTCTATTTGATAAATGTGAGCGAAAGATAATATGATTGTCTTTTAATTTAAAAAATATATTTTGGCCACTTTTATTATTAGTATTCATTTTATTTATTAACTTTTAAATATTTAAATTTAGAATTACATATTCAGTTTATAAAAAAACTTTATTTACTAAATATTTATGAAAATATAAAATATACAAGCTTAGAAATAAGTGGTTTCTTTTAAAGTGGGTTCTAAAGAAAGGATATTCTGATGATATAGGGCAAAAGATTCTTCCATATATTTACCATTAAAATAAATAAAAGTTAATAATTGTATTTAAAATTTCAAGCCACTTAAAAAGAAATGGGTCATAAGCCAAAATTTGTCACTATTGTCCCAAAGGCCTCAAAGCTAGATGAGTTAGTTTAGGTTGTTTATATATTAATTATAAATATATTTATGAATAAAAAAAATATTTTTGAAGACCCATGACTAGTTACTCTTACTACAACTTCTCAAACATAATTATTAATATTTTTTTATATTAGTAAAAATAAGTTAAACATTCAACCAAACTTAAAACAATCTAATTTCTTTAAATTTATGTACCACCCATACATCCAGGGTCACCATACAGGGGTGTGCAGGTTGTGTGAGGCACAAAAGTGCTTTATCATGGGGGCACCAAGTACCAAGATAATTAATAAAATTTATATATAGATGAAAATGTTTGCATTTTCAAATCATTTCATTGTTAGAAATATGTTCTGAGTATAAATACTTTCTATTTAAAAATGAGAGGATTACTTCTTTACTTAGGCTTATTTAACAATTGTCCGATCTTCAAATTTCAAGACTTGAGCTCAACATAGACTACGTATATATTCTTATCATTGCTCTAAACTGAACAGGCTGATGCCATTTTGTCACAATACACACACACATATATATATATATAAATGTTTAGATTTCCAAATCTCTTTATTGTTAAGAAGAAACTGAATAGGTCGATACCATTTCATCATTATAATTAATAAAATTTACATGTAAATGAAAACATTTAGATTACCCAATCATTTTTATTTAAATATCCTAATTTATATAAGAAGTAGCATATTATTATTAATAATTTACTTAAAAATAAAACTTATTTAAAAATATTGTTTCATAATTACAGTAATTCTGCATATAATGAAATTGTCTTTATCAATGGCATTTCATAGAACTCACATGTATTATTTAGTTTGGAGTAGGGATTGAGTGGCAGACATTGGAATACACAATCCTAGGAATGATTCCCCAGCTATCTGTCTTGTGCAATATATTTTTAATAATATCTATTTTTTATTATACTGTATTGGCTTTTTACATCTTTTACTAAATAACTTTTCCTATTTTTAATAATGATATTTTTTTAATGCTGAATTATCTTTTTGCATATTTTACTAAGCAGCTTTTCCTTGGATGTGGATTTGGGGTTGTTTTCTAGCTAAAGACTCCTAATTGATATATAATGCACACTACAATCCAACTCTAAGGAAAATAGAATGAGTAAAAAACATAATTTTAAAAATATATTGTTGCATGCCAAAATATTTAATTTTTAACAAATTTCATGTTAACAATATTAATTAATGCAGTTCTTTTTATTATAATAAACTCTCTACATATCTGCATTATATTCAAGTCTAAAAATGTTCATAGTCAAACAAACCAAGTATTTAAATAATTTTTTATAATTATTCAGCATCATCCATGAATAAACAAAATAAAGTTCAAGGCATTTTAATGGCTTCTAACAATATATCCAAATAAGAAAATTTAAAATGTGTTCCCTTAAATAAATTCTTGGTGAATCTCTAATTGTCAAACTATATAATAAAGTAGAATATACACCTGGATCTCGTTTTACATGATAGATAAGTTCCTCAGAAAACACGCGCAAACGAAATCGCGCAAAAATAGATGTAACTTACATTGAAAAAGGGGGGATACGGTCTGTGATTTTTCAAAATTCGCGTAAAAGCAAAGCACCAATCTAAAATTACTTTAAAATTCGCGCAAAAAAAATATATAAGGAAATAAAATATGACTAATAAAAAATTTCAAATTTGAAAAAAATTGATACAAGACAAACTTTTTTTAACTATAATATTTAATTTTATTCAAAATAATATATTTTTATGCATAATTTACATTTTTTATACATGTTTTAATTATTATATCTATTTGCCGAAAAACACGTTTGTTTGCAAACAACTAGCGCCAACTTCACATTCATATTGTAACAGTGGTTTTCTGGTGACAACGTAATTAGTAATTAATCTTTGAGACGATGATTTTATTAATTGTTTATGAAACTAACAACTAAAAATTAAATTTTTATTTTTGTCTTTAATTTTCAATTCGGTTTAAAAATCAAATTTCACATTAATTACAAGTCGCAGTAAGTAATTTTTAAATTGTTAATTACAATTAAAAATCAGATTTTCATTGTCAAATTTAATTATGCCCACTGCTATTACTGACTTTTTAAAAATAAACATGTGGACACTAAATGATTAATAATTGATTACGTTCTTTTTTAAAAAGCAAAAACAGAATGTGATTTAAAATGCAAAATTAACACGTACAATGTTTGAACAAATTTACATTATAATCTTGTAAAATTTAATGTGTGTATACATAAAATGTGGAAATTATGATTTTAATTTCATTATTGCATAAAATCTTATTATTATAAAGCACTGAAAATATTGAAATTACTAAGATGAAAGTCGAATTCCAATAATGTGCTATTACTTTCAATATAACGTAAGTGCGCGAAATTTATTATTTAAAGTAATAGCGCATTATCGGAGTTCATACATGTAAGTCACTTTTTATGCGGACTTATTTAACACACTTCCAGTGAAACACGAATCGTGTAACTTCAAAATCGTGTTAAATAAGTCCGCGTAAAAAGAGACCTGGGTGTATATGATTTATTTATTAATCAGCCTTAAAAAATTGAATAATAAAATAGTGTAAAGGTTTTTTTCTATTTTGGTTAATACAAAATGTAAACAATTTATGTGTAAGAGGTTCTGAATTAAAAGTAACTATTAAATTTTTAAAACAATTATTTTTAATAATGTGGTGATAATAAATGAAAGATTTATATCAACCATTCTATTTAAAATTGTCCTAATTTGATAATCCTAATGAAATGCAAAAGTTGCATTAATAAACAATGTAAGTATAATAATTTAAAATATCAAACTATACATATATAATAAATTATAAATACTAATAGTAGAATAATATACACACAAAAAATTAACTAATAGTATAAATATTTATTATTGAAGGAATATAACTTTCTTAATAGAAAACACGAATAAGTTTATGCATGAGAGATTTCGAATGGGTTTTCAAATGAATAAACTATTTTTTTTTTACTAATTATTAAAGTTGATCTAAATATTGATAAAAAAAGTTTAAGAGTTACATCAGTTTTTACAACTATAATATTTCTGAAAGAGTAATGAACACAAGACAGACTTGTTTTTGTCCTATCTTCTGGGGTTGTAGATAATATTTTCAATTAAACTAAAAGTAGAATTACTTATGTACTATCAGCCAGCCTGAGAATGAGAGGCAGACCTTGTGTGTGTGTGTTGCAGTTTTTTTTAAAATATAATAAAAACATTTAAATATTTTAAAAAGTATCTTATTCACAGACATTTGCTATCTCTACAATCAATTTTACAGGATTGTTCAAAAAATAATATGAAAACTTTTGAAAGAATTTCAAATTTACTAAATAAATATTTTTGTTTTAAGGTATTATTTATTGTTTCAAAAATTATTTTTTAAACATTAATTTGTTTTATTTTAGCATATGTTTTACCCTAGGTTTATTTTATAGAACTAACTAAATAAAACATATAAGGTATTTATATGTTAAATGACTAAGTCACATTAAAATTTTTTTCTTTGCAAAGGCCCTAGGAAAAAATGTGTTTTAATTTAATTATTTTATTTCATGGAATGGAAAGGTGTGTGTGTGCTAAAATTTATTTACTTTGTGCGAAAGTGCTTCTTACCCATGCAGAAGTACTTCATAATACTACATTTATATCTTGTATTTAACTACACATGCACATATGCTTGTTTTTTTGGACTTTTATTATATCTATTTTTTGTCTTAGGTTTAGAAGAGGAAATGTTTGTTTGATTTTAATCGCTTTTGAAACTAGTATTTTTTTTATAAACCCCTAAATTATAAAAGATCAGAAAGTTATATATGATTTTCTTTTGTATATACTATTGTTATTTATTAAAATTCATATTTTGTTCGGAATTCTGAAATAAATATTATTATATTTTTTTTGTATTAAATCTGATTTTGTATTTTTTTTTTTTTTTAGTTAAGATAAGATTTTTATTTGAAATATAAACAATAATACAATTTTGAATAACCACGCATACGTGTACCATATTCGAATCCTGAATATTGTGGAAGATGAGTGGAGGAGTGTTATAATTGTTATGGAATATATATTTTAGTCAGGTACCCAAAGAGACTTCAGAATTACATACACGAAACAGACACACACACACATGTTTCAAGAAGATTCATTTTCATAATATAATTTTACAGGATGTTGATTCAACATGTAATAAGATATATTCAAATGTGTATACTTCTATAATTTTAATTTTTATTATTTTTAGATAAATTCGAACTCATTTATTATGAAAGTAGTAAATATTTGAATGTAATCTACCATTTGCTTCCATGCTGCATTGATGTTTGCACGCATTCCATACTCTCTGTTCATATATAGCTGATTGTCTTCGTCAT
This sequence comes from Epiperipatus broadwayi, assembly GCA_028023455.1. Lineage (NCBI taxonomy): Eukaryota > Metazoa > Onychophora > Udeonychophora > Euonychophora > Peripatidae > Epiperipatus > Epiperipatus broadwayi. The sequence goes on from JAQFVV010012424.1 coordinate 6,799,597, forward strand.
AGATAGTTATAGCATAGGCTGTGCTAGTAATACGCTTTATAGTTACAATATATGTATACTTATTTAAATATTGAAAAATATTTAAAACAACACGATCAATAGACGTGACACGTGTTTTGCTATCTCGAGAAAATGGACAAATTAATTTGCATACACATTTACATACATTATCATTTATCAATATCAGCAATGATTTAAAATCTATTTTGGCCATGAATATGAAGGAAAAAACCTCGAAAGTACTAGGCCTGGATTAATTTACTTTGATTGTTTTTGTTACCACTAACAGCTTCTACATCCAATGTGTTAAAGCGCTTTGTATATACTAATAAATGAATGTAAATATTTTTGCAGTCAAAAAATAATTACTAGTTTTAGTTTTGATTAAAATATTTACAACTTTGAAAATTCTTCTGATAATGAAAATAATAAAAATATAAGATCAACATTAATGGAATGTAGGATTTCCACTTATGTTTTAATAATTTTTATGCCATCCGTGTTTCTGTAAAACAGCCAAAACATCTCTCTCACATATATAAATACATTTAATTATGCACTAAAAATAAATTATATAATGATCAATACAATAAATTATATAATGATCAATAACAGTAATTACTTTAACTTAAAATAATGTTAACCTTTTAGAATAGTTTCTGTTTCGAGTTTCATAAAATCAAATTTCATTAGCCAGACATTTTCAATTGCAAAAATGTATGTTAAATTATTTATTCTTTAAATTAATAAATGATTACAATTTTTATAGTGATCATTTATTATTTTATGTAATAACACTTTATCCAATTTGCCTGCAGTGCCACCTCTGAATCAATTTATGTACTATGCAGCACCATATGTTAGCTATTCATAATAACAATTTTAAAACATTTGTATGTCTCGATCATAAGTTATGATATGAAATGCTACAGAATATTTTGTACCTTAACCCATAAGAGAACAATGTATTGATATTAAATTTTATTTTAAATTGGAAAAAGCTGCTACTAAAATGTTTGGAATGATTCATACTATGCACGGCAGTGAACTCATAAGTCACAAGAATGTTTACAATTGGTTTGCAAGGTTTCATGATGGTATTAAGATTATTAATAAAGATACTAAACACAATGTAACATTAGATGTTGCATATCTTAAAATTTATATGGTGAATAGCTAATATATGTTTTTGCATAAAACATGCATTGATTTAGAAACTATACTGTGTAACAGTCAGAAAACGTGTAACTCATTAACATAGTGCAGAATTTGACCACCACACAGAACTGCAGCACCATCTAGATAGCGAAGCCACCCCTAGTACTGAGTTCGAACATAGTTTATCGGTTCCACAATACAATCTACAAAACAACGCATTTGATGCCACATTAGTAAACATTTCTTTAGGTATGGTGGTCAGGGATGTTGCAAGAGATTCATGATTTTATTCCGAGTTAGCCAATAATAACGCTAATATTAATTAAACACTTATATTTACAAAATCGAGGAAATAGTATATAGAATGGGTATCGAATAAATAAAACATAACTGCAGACGTATAGTTTAAAATTATTTATTGAAACATTTTAATATTTAACTATTTACTAATAATATTTACTAAGATTTAAAGTTTTAGTAGCGGGATTTTCCGATATTATTATATTAAAGAAATACATTTATTTATTTAGACATATATTATATTTAAGACCTCAGTAGCAGTATTTCCAATACTGTTCATGTTTACAAAAAAAAAATACATTTATTTGACGACGTAATCTAGCTACCTAAAATTCCTGAGCAAGTATTTCTAAGGCATGCCTATAGGGATTTATTACTTTTGCAATGCAAGAGTCTAATATAAGATTTATAATATTAGCGGTGGACATATATTTATTTAATTAAAAATATTCTTTAATAACTAAGGGCTAACATTTATTTGAGAGTGAATTATGAAGATAATGCAAGGGTGGAGTGATACATTGAATAATAAAGTTAGTTAAAGCTACACGTGGTACATTTTAGAAAGGCGATATGGAATGGCAGTATATTGAAACTGCAAAGCCATGAATGAGTTTATAAGAATGATGGGCTGGCATTTGCCATCAGCCCAAAGAAGTAAGGTGTCACATAAGCATAACCAGGGACAAACGGTTCGTGTTGCAATTTGCCTGCTGGCTGCATGACGGTCATCAAGTCCTACAGGACATTCATTTGTCGGCTTGTGTAGGATGACTGGGTTAATTTCAACCCTATAGAATCCGGAATATTCTCGGCTTGGAATGGGTCATCGTGTCTCTAAAATGTAACACATATATAATGTATAGACGATTATGGTAAGATTTAAATATATTTCTAACTCGGCCCTACATTATCAACATTTAATAAAGAACATTGGCGACTTTCAAAGAAATGCAATTTTATGGAATTACTAATTAAGATTTAATAAATATAAAACATGTATAAAATGGGTGATTATTACAACTAATATGCCAGCCATTTGCTAAGTAGTAGACCCCTGCATTACAATGAATGAAGCATTGAATGCGTGTCAATTTATATGAAAATTAAGTTATTTATGAAAGGAAATATTAATGAAAATTTGACACGCATTCACTGTTTCAAGCAATCATAGGTTTATACTTAGAAAATTATGAGCATGCGATAATTATATGATAAAATGTAGATTTTAGAAATACGTACCCAAGAAAAATAGAGTGAGGTAACCTAAATTATTAGAGAAATTTGCACAATAAATTAATTATTAAATTTTAGTTTTACAAATGATAATTTTACATTTTATAAGTTATATAAGTAGTATGAAGAATGAGCTATAGCATATTAGTAGAGTACTTTAGAGAATTTGGACACAGGTACTTGTTTATGAGAAGTTTTCCGATTCTGTGATCAGTAGCAAATTGTTCATGATTCTAGCATTAGCAGTTCTTTACAGCATTTGGATGATTCGTGTAATTTATAGCAGCAGCTTTCAAATTATTTTACGCAGCACATCTTTGTGGCTGAATTTATGAAGGGCAATGGAAGTTTTGGCATCCAATAAGTCATCTCCTGGGTGGAGAATAGTCTGGGTGCTTTTACTCGGTCATACCGTGGCAAGAACAATTTATTTAATATTTTGGAGACTCTCAACTGATCGAGAGCAGAGCTAAAGTTAAAGTGTCTGTTTCTAGCAAGTCTAAGATGGCCTCTCTTCTTAAATCTTATCTTTCACATTTTTGTCATAGTTTATTTTTGGATTCCACTTAATCTGCGCTGAGGATAATCAATGCATTTTTGTTAATTCTAATTATAGAGAAAACTGCCTTTCTATTGTTTATGTTTAGATTTTACATTTAAATTTTATAATTACATTTTAGAGAATTTTCTTTTTAATTAATCTATTATCTCTCACCGACCGATTCTTTTTAAAATTTCAAAGACAAAAAGGGAACATACGATTATTTTTACTTTTAATTAAATATTACAATCCATTTCTAAAATTATTACTAAATGAAATTTAAACAAAGCAATAACTAACGAATTTTACAATTCAAAATAAATGATTAAAATTATATATTTTTATATAACTAAAAGAAGAAATCTAAATTATATTATTTATCTTTATTTATTGCCTTAAATTTGAGATTGAAATGTGTGCATGTTTATGTTGAATTCTACATATATCTATACATTTTTAATATTGCTACACACACAATTCAATACTAAAAAATTTAAATTTGGGTAGGATAGAGCGGTGAGTGAGAGTTGATAGAAAAAGGTGAAACTTAAGATTCAAATACGAATCTTACTGTTTCAACTGTAGGTCACTTTTCTACTTCTGTTTTAAACAGTAGTATGATATAGTATTATTTCTATATTTACACCATCTTTTTTATGTTATCAACTCCTTGATATATAGACACTTTCAAGATTTTAATATGTATGTCTATTAAAATTTTATACAATCCTTGATTAAAATTGAAACAGAAAAGTATATATATATAGCAATCATACTACATTTCAATTATATCAATTTAAAAGAAATAAACTAATAGTTTTCTGTAAACGAAATAAAAATACAAATTTTTCCTTAACAAATTAGTGATATACTATTGTTGTATTTTGTAAAAATTGAATGCAAGTTTGTGCACTCCAGAAAAACTAGAATTTATTTGAAAGATTGTTTTTAGATTGCGCACTGATAACTGCGAAATTTAATTAAAACATTAACGTAATGGCGATCGACAATTCCAAAAAATATTTGCTGATTGCAAATATTTCTAGATAAGATATCTTACCTTATTGGACAATGTAATTAATTGTTGCAGTTATCAGGAAGCTATAAAAAGAGTACAGAACAACTACGAGGCAGTATTTGAGTGCATCTCCAGTAAAGTTCCTGTTCAATTCCAGTAAGAGACATCTCGCATCAGTGCTTCAATTAAAGTCCAGAGCCCAGTGGAAATGCAGTTCACGGGTATAGCTGAAAGGGCCCACAGAGATTGGGAGACTGCAACCTGAGGAAACCATCTGGATAGCAGCTGAATAAAGTGTTGAGTTTCCAGCGGTTTTTAAGTGGAGTTACTGGTAGACTGTTGCAGAGACGGAAGCTGTAAGGAGCTTAAGGTCAGTCACAGTGCTATACTACAAAGTTTTCATGTAGAGCTAAACTGGATTGGGGCCAATGTGTGTGTAAACCTTGCCCATTGTGAACCATTTTTGTAGCAGCCAGCTTGAATTAACATCAATGGAATTGAACATTAGCGCACTGTAGAGATAGAGTTGTTGCAGACTATGCACTATTCTGATTACGTAAAAACATTGTGTCTTAATGTATATAGACACACATATAGATACATCAACTATATATGCATAACTAATCTAATAATTTTAATAAACTTGCAAATAAACTGTCTATTAAAATACAAATGCTGAGGAAACCATATTTATGAAGCAATAAAATGTGAATACACATACAGTAATAATAATTCATAAATCAGACTTATAAATTATTATTGCAGTATGCACATTCAGATATAGTTGTTTCACTGATAAGATTATATATATACTAAGTCCAAAACAAAAGAGCTATTGCATAAGCTAATAGAGAGAACTTGTTTAGCCTCAGGATAGTCAATTAGTAATTAGTTTCCTGACAATATCAAAAGATATCAATCATCTTATTTACATAGATATAATCTCTACATTTCTACTGTTTGTAAATTATAATCCATGAAAATATTTAATTAAACATATACAAATTTCTGAAGATGTATTATTTGCAGGATGTTAAGAAAGATAATGGTCTTCTCCACTTTTATATCTGTAGAAGATATCCTTCTGAGTTTAAATCCATAGAACAACTTATGTTTGAAGTAAAAGGACATACTTAACTAAACCCCAAAACAAAAAAAGTGATTTTATAGGTTAACTGAAAAAAAAAGTTTAGTCTCAGGATAGTCGATTAGTAATTGGTTTCCTGATGCTATCAAAAGATAACAATCACATTGTTTACATAGATATAATCTGTATATTTCCATTGTTTATAAATTATAATCCATGAAAATATTTAATTAAACATATACAACTCTCTGAAGAAAATTAATTATTTTTTGCAGGATGTTAAGAAAGATGATGGTCTTTTCCACTTTTATATCTGTAAAAGATATCCTTCTGAGTTTAAATCCATACAACAGCTTATGTTTGAAGTAAAAGGACACATTTTACTTGACTAAAAACCCCAAACAAAAAAAGTGATTGTATAAGTTAGCTGAAAAAAATGTTTAGCCTCAGAATAGTTAGTCAGTTATTGTTTTCCTGACAATATGAAAAACTAAAAGTTATCTCTGCTTACATGGGTATAGTATCCGTATTTCTATTGCTTATTAAATTAAATATCCATAAAAATATTGAATTCAGTGCACTTATATATATATCCAATGGATTTATTTTAAAACTTTTCATGGATATCTGAAATCTTGGATAGTAGCCAATACTGCACAATATATATACTCAATGTAATTTAATTTGAAAAAATAATGTGAATATTAACCATCAGTGAAAACAATCATGGAAAATATAAAAAAGAATCCTAGTTAATTGAAATCAAGTGTACACTGAGTGTGCAAGATGAGAAAATGGCTAAGAGATGTTTTATGATGATGATCATACAGAAAGGCATTCACATGAAATTTATAAATTACAAATTTTTATATTTTTTATTTAATAGTTTTTAAACTAGGTTAATTTCCATATATATATAGTGTGACAGTCAGATGATGTATGTTGGTTTACCCCAGTTCAAATACTAGGTGAAAGTACCTTGAGGCCACCCATATGCAAGATATTAAATCAAGAATACTATGACCTCTGCCCTATTCGCCTATTCTCGAGGCTAACGACAAACCAACAACATTATCTGAGCCATACATAAATTAATTTTCATCCGGCCAAGCTTAGCATCAGTTGTAGAGACATGGATGGGAACACCTACATAGCTAAATAGTTAAATGTGCATAAAAGTACTATGAAAAATGTGTTTTGTGTGCCTGGATCATTGGAAAAGTAAAATAAAGCATTATAATAAAATTAGAAAACTCAAGTTTTTTATAGTTAAATAATATGTTTAATTAATGACTTTAAAATATTAAGAATGTTTTTAATGACCTCCACTATTCCCCTAAATTAATGAAAAACTAATTAGACAATCAAAACAGATTAAACGATGTAATATTTTTGCGGTCTAAATCTTTTCTTCCCAATTCTAATAAAATTGTCAATCCGAATCTCCTCGATAAAGTACAATAATAAAAATCTTTCACAAAGCATTGTCTAATTGCTTTGCACTAAAAACAGACAGTTTAAAAATTATTTAAGACGTATATAGCTAAATCAGATATATGTAATAAGCTAATGGGGGACAAAAGATATGTTATCGAGGAGATCAAGTTGGCAAACAAAGGAAACTTACTCATATGGAATTTTACAAATATAAATGAAAATTGGAAAGAGATTTAAATGAAAAATTAACCTTTGACTTACACTGCAATGGAATACGAAATATTTATAAATGTTAGTAATGAAGAATAGTGAAGGAAAAAGGGTTAAATATATAGATAGATGGTCACACAATATATATCTAAGACTAGTCTAATAAAAACAATGGTTACATTACAAATATAATTAAATAAAACAATTCAAAATATAATTCAATTAAGAAAGGTATGAACAAAAGAGTAGAAAGTAAATAGTTCAATGGAGGATAGATATGATTACCATCCTGGTTTCTTGGTCTTGTTTCCTATGGCGTTCGTGGCTTGATCCAACCGTCGATAGGTATTTGTCCGGACAAGGAAAATGGAAATAAGTAGCATGCTTTTACAAAACATCCTACAGACACGGCACAGAGTTCAGATCACTATTAGGTGGATACTACGGCATTTTGGATGGTATTTAGGAACCTCGGTGATAGGCAAAGCTATTTATTTGCCTAGCCAAGCATAGTAGAATCCATCAAATTCATATGACTTTTAGCTTGAGCATGTTCAAACTTCTCCATGATTTTGAAGATGACAGTTGTATAACTTTTTGGAATAAAATCTCAACAAGCAAAAGCAAAATCTGCCAAGAGTTCTCCCAAGATAAATCTGAATGAAATTTCAAAAGGGAAATCTGAATGCCTAGTCTTTTGTTCACTCTCATATTTATAACTTTTTTGTCAGCTACCTTCTATTGTTTGTATGATCTTAGATCTTGATAAGCCCCACTGTGCTCCTTTGTTTCAAGGTAACACTTTCTAAAAATAACTTTTACTTTTTTATTCTAAATTTCTTTCTTTAAACTTTGAATTTTATTAATTAAAAAAGAAAGAGAAGGCCATCTTTAATTTGACTTGAATGGGCTACACTAATTAAAACATACATTCCTTTAGAAAATGTTGGTGGGCTTATCTCAAAATGAAATCATACACCATATTTTAACAAGATTTTAACAAAAAAATTTCTTTCTTTTAATAAAATAAGCATTTTATTTCAGCAGATTTTGCATTAACTCTATATATGCTTGACGTATATATATGTTTGACTAATAGGTTTTACAAGTAATTTTTATTAACAGAAATCTAATCTTAGAATGGAATTTATTTAACACAAAATATTTAAATGTAAATACAAATTTAATAAACATAATTAATTTTAGCTTTAATGCAAAACCCTGCTGATATTGGACTATAAACTTAATTCAGATCTATAATACTAAGTTTATAGAAGGCTGTGAAGCATGGATCAGACTTCAGATCCATTGCTTCAAAATATATATATATATATTGTAACGAGCACAGACGTTCGTTACATTGTTGTTGTTTTTTTATATTATTAAACAAGTTAAAATAAGAAGTTCGCATTTAAAAATTTTCTTTAAGAATTAAAAATTGAAATTAAATATCATCTTAAACTTGTACATGTTAAATCGCACAGATAATGAAAAATTATTAAAATAAAACTTTATTAAAGAAAAAGTATTTTAAAACTAAATTTTAAAAAGATTTGGAGATAAAATTATATCTTTAAATTGATCTTTAAATATATTTTTGATTTAGAAAACAGGGTAATTAATCAGAAATGGAAATGATTGTTAATTAGTTAAATGTAAACCAGCCTTGGGCATTTAAATGTAAAAACATCAGTCAGATAGGAAAACAATAGAAACTGTTAGCAAATAAGAAGAAATCCCTATGGAATCGGACCGCAGCGAAAGGACCATCGCATCGGTGACGTAATGTAAATTCAATCCTTCACATTAATATAAAAGGAAAATTTGGAAATTATTAATCAGGGAGTTATTGATGATTATTACGATGTAACAGCTAGGTGTTAGTGCTGAGGGGATTGAAAAAGACGCACAGCTTCAATCCCTTCAGTTCTGCTAAGAAAGGAAGAAAAATGAACCATCGTTTCTACATTGAGGACCAACTACACTAAAAAATCTCCGGATGGATAAATAAATCGGCCAACAGGATACCAATCTTTGGATGACGTGGGAATTCACGTTCAAATGGCAAGGAATATATGAAGATGAACTATTTAAATAACCGTAAGAACTTTAAAATTTATGAACAGTAAATTAAAAACTTCCCAGATTTAAATAATTGCAATATTATTCTATCTGACCAACATTATTTATTAATTAGTTATAATTTTATTTAATGTATTTATTTTGTAAAATCATTTCCATTTATTTATTTTTTGTTCTTTAAGTTTTATTATGATTTTTGTTTTCCGTTAAATTAATTATAAAAATGTTAAACTTAAGTCGGGCGTGAATGGCTGTATAGATTTGTAAAGTTATATTAGGGGAGGGTAATCTTAGGTTATTTGTTTCGTGGTTAAATTGGGTCAATGGATTGGATATATTGGTGTGATTAGTAGATGTAATATTGATTCACTACGGGCAGAATCGCTTCATACGCCGCACACTTCCGTTTGCCTATGGAAGGAATTATAAGTCGGATACTGCAGTTCCTTTCTATGGAGTTTTTTTGTTTTATTGCTCTTCTTTGCAGATAGATGTAATATTCCTATCTCATAAGAGGCAATTTCTTCTCTTAACCTTTTGTGCTGCCGTATTTTATTACATTGAATACATCGATATATCAGATGAATTGATGCCAGTTTGACTACGAATTTTAGCCTAAGGTTAAATAGGGATAGAATGTTTATTTTCAAAAGCAAATTTATGTGGTCTATTCATACTCGATCCTAAATAAAAATGCATTAAATTTAAGTTGTTTATAGACGCTTGCATGGATTGTTTATTGGTTAACTATGTTTTGCGTTTCCATATTTGATCAAAATATATAGACATTCGATAAATAATGATACCTTACGGTGAGTATCTAAAATGTATTTATTCGGATGTCTTTTAAGTTATTGGTGACAATGCAAGTATCTTATGGTGAATACTATTGGGTTACGTATAAATTTCCCTCTGCAATTGTCAGTAATCAATGATTTTATATTTTGATCGTTTATGTTTACTTTGAAATGTTTTTAACCGTGTAATCTATGTAACCGATCTATAGCAACATATTAAAACAAGCTTTTATAATCCCATCTGTGTGAACTTAATTAAAATGTAAACTTATAATATAATAGAAATTAAAATGTAAATTAAAATCTAAGGTAAAGTTAAAAATAATGTTAAAATGTAAAACTAATACTAAAATAATTTTAAATCTTATATATATGTGCATAAATAAATGTTTGTATGCTAATTACTGGCAGTGGCTTATTTTATTTATTTTTTAATGTTGAAATCTAATTAGATAAGAGATGATATTATTAAATCTCTGCTACTCCCTGAGCTAGTGACATGGGCTAACGACCGGAATCAAAACAAAAAAAAAAATTTTTTTTTTTGACTGACGTATCTGCCTACTTTATAAATTTTTCTAGGTTCAAATGCCTAGATGGCGCCCTGTAGTGCAGTTCACGTTAAGTCCCTTTCACCGTATCGTTACAATATATATATATATAGGGTGTCTGCATGTATATACTCTTACACCCTTCATGCCACCAACTCTGTATAAAATACATACATCTGAATAAACAAAATAATCCCAAAGTGGATTTTATGCTAAATCAGCACTCTTCAGTTGGCCCATGTCATAATCTCTTATACACATTTGTTTAATATTTATCAGTATTAAATTACTACAATTTTCAATAATATATATATATACAATTCAAGATTAAATTTTTAGAATAATTACTACTATTAATAATTGCTATGTGCTTTCATTACAGCATATTTATAAATAGAGGAATGTTTGAAACATAACTAAATGATGAGTTTTAATGTGTTCCCTTTTCATTCCATGCTTTTAGTGCATTCTGATGACACTACAGTCAATTTTGGCTATTCTTCATCTGTTGTGGCTGCCTATAAGACTATTTTCCAGTGTTGTATTCACTTAATAGAAAAAACTGAATCTAAAATTTATATTGATTCATTATTGTTAAAAACGTCTGCAAGATGTCAGCATTATACAGATATCAAGAATTCAAAGGATTGACACCACTACTGATTGGTAGTATTATAGCAAAAAGCAACTCATAATATTGATTAGTAGATTCTTTATTCACCAGCTTTAACATGCTTAGTTGCAAATTCCACACTTCTAATTTGAACTGGCCCTAGTAAGACCTTCATCCATATTCCTCCACATTTGAACACTTTATTTTCACAATTAAATTTTTTTTAGTATTATATATTGATAATCCTAATATTATGTATTAATAATATCAGATTTTAAAGGATAGACATTCTAAAAAATAATATTTGACTTTTTCAAAGTATGAAAATAACTTTCTAAACAGAGTTGTTATCTATAGCAATGATACTTGGCATAATTGGACATAATTTATCTATTCAAAAAGTCAGTAGAATGAAATATTAGATATTTGATTACAATTTTTTAAAATCATAAAACAGTTAGGGATACATGATCACCATTTTTTATGCTTACACAAGATTATTTTCACAGAGACAGAACTCTTCATAAAGTAGTGCCACTCAGTACAAACTAGAGTTAATGATTTTAGCATGAAAACATTATTGTGTTTTTATTTTGGACTCAAAGCTTTATAGTTAGCTATAAAAGTAAAAGGTGTCTACTGGAGGGTTGCATTAGATCTTAAGATCTAGGTGCAGCACTCTTAATTTAAGGCTCCTCACTGATAAAAGCCACAAGCTAGAAACTAGTATGGGGATATTGGATGAGTAGGCACTAGATAGGGATTTTTTGCACAAACCTCACTGAATCTACTGATTACTCTGTCATGCACTGAGTGGCACTAGTTTTGCCTCTGTGAAAAACGGGGTTATCATTAAAAAATGAATATATTAAATGTGAAGATTACATTTATTATTATTAATACCTAAAAATAAAATTTCTTTACCATTTTAATAAAAAACATTCTGTTTTATCCAGTAAAAATAGCTTCCATCTACAGTAGCAAACTTTATATAGAGTTGTGGTCATAAAAATAAATATTTTAAAATGTAATTGTACTAAATTGTACTGACATAATGTTTTGGTTTAAAATAAATATTTTACAAAAATATTGCATATATAATGTCTAACATGTAAATTCTGAAAATTATAATTTTCTTTAGGAATGCAAATTTTTCTGTTATTTGGCTTGAGTCTAAAATATTCAACCAATTAGAAATTATCATTTTTATAGATATGTAAAGAGGCATGTCTCATGCATTATCATACAAATTGGCTATTGCAATTTTCTAAAAGATCTGAATAATGCTGCCATTTTCAGATTTTTTTTCCAACTAATAATTTTGCAATTCTAACTGTGGTAAAATAAAACTGCAGATCATAATGTAAGATTATAGATAGACTTAAATCAATATAGAAAAGATATAGTGGTTACAGCCCCATTATAATGCCCCAAACAGGAAATACAATATGAGATTGCCATTATTGAGACTCAAATCTCTAAGTACAAGCATTTTTCATTTATTATTTTAAATAAAAAGTGCATATTTTCTATAGTTTATTTACTTATTCATAAAATATTTATTTTAAACTAAAAATATTTAAGATTACAATTATATTTCATTTAAAAGTATTTGTTTTTAAAAAGACAATTCAAATGAAACTGTAATTATGGTAAAGTAAAAACTGTGATTGATTTATTGGAACAAAATGCTGTCATAAATGTAAGTAATGCCACTTCAGGCCCTTTTGTCATATTTTAAGAATTATATGGACAATTAAAAATTTTAAAACAGAATTTCATTCTTTTATAATATCTAAACAATAATTTGCATGTGCAGAAGTGCATGGTTTCTTTCTCCCTCTTTCGCTCTCTCTTCATTTTTCTACCTCTTTCCTTCTCATGAAATTTAAATAAAAAATAATGTCTAATATTTTTTAAACAGCAAAGGAGAATCATCAAACAAAAAATAATTAGTAATCTTGCATATTATCCACCAAACATCATATGACCACCATTTTTATGCTTACACAAGCTGTTTTTCACAGAGACAAAACTCTATACTGTAACACAAAACACAAGCCAGAATAACCAATGGATGCAGGAATGTTTGTGTATAAAATCCCTGACTAGTGCCTACTCATGTAATATCCCCAGACTAGTTTCTAGATTGTGATTTTCATCAGTGAGGGGTCTTAAATCTGAGAGCACTGCAGATGACAGGTATTTTATGTGCAAACCTTCCTGAATCCATTGATTACTCTGGCTTACATTGAGTGCGCTACTGTATGGAGAGTTTTGCCTCCTTGCATATTCCAACTTTAGTATTATTATTTTTTCTATATTTGCCAAATGATAACATGTTTTTCATTTATAAAATTATATTTTTAATAAATATCTAAAATACAAGGAATAAATCCTTTATGTTGCTTTTGCAAATTAAAAATAAATCCTAGATATAAAACTCAATTAATTTAACTAATAATTGGGTAATGAAAAATGAATGGAGGGTTGTATAATATGTGTTATTATAAAGATATTTAAGTGTAATTATAGGTTTGTGTTAATTTTATATAGAGCCTGTAGATGTCACTATGTATGCAATATAGGTTATTTTTGTAATTAAGATATATTGAAAAGGGCAAAAATTTAAAATTTGCCGAAAAGAGCTTTTATACGTTATTTTTATGTGTTATGATTATATGACTATAATACAGATATTGTCATATATCATTTTGTTGTTAGATAAAGATATTTTATTATATCTAGGATTAATTTTTAATAAATAATATAAAAATTATCAAAATATGAGGTAAATATTTAATTGTAAAAAATATTTTGTAACAAATATAGCTAAAACGGCCATTAGGCGGTTGTCAAAATAAAGTTGATAGTGAACAAATTATATCATTTGAGAAATATATTATAAATTTGTTTTAAATTAATTGATATTTTAATTAAAATGAGGGGCAATAAGAGATGGGCATTGTTTTATTGTAAAAATTATTGATTTATACTGTGGCTAGAGAACATATAAATTATTAATAATAACAAGTCATTTTGGAGATTAGATTTCAAACTTTATTTATGTATAGTACTGTATTGGTTTAACTTTTTATATATTATATTAATGTGATGTAAATAAAATAGTTTTGGGGTTGAACTGTGTATTATTTTTGCTTACTTCCCAATGTTTATGAATACCCAGTCTCATTTTTTACTTCCATAAAGTTCAAACAGAAGAAAAACAATTCTGTTCCATAAGCTATGGATAAATAACAATCATATATTAACAAACAATAAAGAATAGAGAGAATCTATCTATTTCTATCCTCTATTTGCGTAATTATAATTTTAAAATGTCTTATACTATATTTAAATAAGGCTAATATGTTAAATCCATTCTTTATTTCCAATAATTTTAGCAAGATGGACACGTTCTATTTTGCCCTATATTTTCCACAGCTTGTAGAGAGAACTCATTTACTCCATTTGAATTATATATATATAAAATTTTAAATATTAAATAGTGATATCTCAAATGCAGATAAAATCAACGTGGATGTCATAGAAACCTCCCCAGCGAGCTACATACAAACATAATACAACCCCGTCATTCTGTACTTTTTGTTTATTGATGGATTTGTATAGTTCGCTAGGGGTTTTCAGTGACTTCCACATTAATTTTATATATATAAGTTTGAAAAATAAAGTGATGGTCATTGTAACATTAAATTTTTTAGATGTATTGTATCATTAATTTTTTTAGATGTAAATCTATTTTAATAATCTGAATATTAAATAATGCAATATATATATACATGATCTAGAAAATCTGAGTAAAACGTGGACATTTTTTAAAAGTTTCTAAGCAATCTAATTTATAACAAACTTATCTAACTATCAGTTATTAAGTAATTAATAATTATCTAATTATATTTAGTTAAAACATAAAACAAAAGAGGAAAAGTATGAATATCACCTTGGTGAATATGATCTTCACTTTTAATTGGTTTTTGTAATGAATATTTGAAAGACTTTACCTTTGCAATGAACAAATTAATGACTGTTTACTATTAAGTTATGGGTAATTTGTGACATTGTTTTATATTAATCTGCTTCTCATATGTTTATTATATTGATTTCAGCATACAGAATATGACCAGTGAAAAGTTGACTGGTCTTTTCTTCAAGATATTTGCAGCACTACCTTTGAATTAAAACATATGATACATAGTGACTTAGTTTATTTATATACCATAAAAATTTTGTCATTAGTGTGTCTGTGTTATAAGTTATAAAATGTGACAGTGTTTTTTATATTTTAGCCCATGATGAAAGAATATGATAACATTAAATTTTGATTTAAATTAGATAAAAATTATATTGAAACATTTGAAATGATTTAGAATATGTATGGTAGTAAAACCATGAGTTTCAAAACACTTTCAAGTGGTTTTCAAGATTTTAGGATGGCAAAAAAAGCTTTGAACTTGATCTACAAAGGAACTAAACACACCACCACATTTTATGTGGGAGCTTGTGTTCCAGACATACTAGTATCTTAAAATTTTGTCACGAATAGCTAAATTACGTCACTACATAACATATGTATTGATTTTCAAAAGGCACTGCAGGATGTTTAGAGAGAAAACCAATCACCTTTTCACTGGGATATATATATATGGGAATAAAATAAAAAATATCCATTATAGAATAATTATTATAGCGTTATAATTATTTATTAAGCACACAGGAAGTATATCTAAATACTTTTAAGACAGGCTTTAACCTGTATCAAATGCATCTTGAAATTTATAATAGTCAAGAAATATCTTTATTTTACCAATAGAGGAACATTTCAAACCATGGCACAAGATAGTGACTTTTATAAAGATAAGAATGGCAATTTTATCTTTATCCTAACTTTCCACTTATATAGGCTAATCTGAAACATCCTGATTTGGGAGTGTGAAGCTGTTGTTCTCTCTACTGTTTAAGTTCACTATTTCCTATACAAATTAACATTCATGAAACCTTGAATTTACATTATGATCTTGTAGAGTTATAATTATTTATTAAGTGCACAGAAAGTATATGTAAATACTTTTATGTTAGGCTCTAACCTGTATCAAATGTGCCTTGAAATTTATAATAGTCAAGCAATATATCTTTATTTTGCTGATAAAGGGACCTCTTAAACCATGATACAAGATAGCAACTTTTATAAAGATGAGCAGCCATCTTATCTTTAACCTAACTTTCCACTTATATAGGCCAATCTGAAGCATTTTGATTTGGGAGTGTGAAGCTGTTGTTCTCTCCACTGTTTAAATCCACTATTTACCATACAAATTAACATTCATGAAATCTTGCAATTTATAATGAGTTAATATTATGGTCTTTATACTGGAAATATATAAACTATTGTAGAGTTATAATTATTTATTAAGCACACATGAAGTATATGTAAATACTTTTAATACAGGCTTTAACCTGTATCAAATGTGCCTTGAAATTTATAATAGTCAAGCAATATTTTTATTTTGCCATTAGAAGAACCTCTCAAACCATGACACAAGATAGCGACTTTTATAAAGATAAGAGTGGCCATCTTATCTTTAACCTAACTTTCCACTTACATATGGTAATAAAAAATAATAAAGTATAATAGTGATAATATATCTTACAACTAATTTATAATAAAAGACAAAAGCACTTTCAGTTATTATATAACCTTCTTCAACTGAAAAATCATTTAAATTTCTATTTAGCAAAACTAAATATCGTAATGTTATAGCCCAAGATTCATGAATTCTACAATTATACATTGTTCATTAGTTAAAGATATCTTATTTTTTATTGATGAAAACAGTCTCTTTAATTTTCCTTTTATTATGGTTTCTCTTTTCACGAAGACTCTAAGTATTTTCCAGATTTAGATTGAAAAATTAGACAATGTGCAAAATTGAAATTGATGAATCTTGGGATATAACATAACATGACTATGTTTACTTCCAGTAAATTTAAATCATTTAAAATGAATAAGTTATGAAAACTTTTGAAAATACTGGATTTTATTATAGTTATTTGTAAGATATATTATAACCATTATACTTTATTATAATGATTGATTTTTAGTGATTATTTAATATATATGTATAAACATTATGATAAAAACAAACAAATCTCCATGAGCTGGTAAACATGAATACATGCACCCACTTTCCTTGTCAGAAAACATTTAAGAATAAAATAGTCATCTGCTTATTCTCTTAATGATAGTTTTTAATAAGGTTTGGTTTTCTGACAAATGCTACAATTAGGGGGTTATTGCAATATGATTAGTAGAAATTTATAAATGAAATACCAAAGGTAAAAAATAGAATTTCAATATTATAACAATTTTTGTAAATAAATCACAGAATTCAATTACTGATAAATATTCTGTGAACTATCGTATATTTATAATAAAAAATAATAATGAATATAAGAATGAAATGTATTTATAAAAACTATAATAAACCAGATAAGTATTTTTAGTTAATTAATTAACCATCTTTATCTGCCATTTAAATTCAAACACAGCAGAAATAAACATCATCAAGTCATATCCCAAGATCACCAAATGTTTGCAGATTCTCTAATGACTATCTGCTAATGTTAAAATTTGGGAGTCTTGGAATGTGACTTGATGACATTTATTTTGAATTTAAATGATAATTGATTAACTGAAAGTATTTCTATGTTTGTTATAGTTTTTGTAAATATATTTTAACCATTATATTCACTATTATTTATTATTACAATATTTATTCCATAATAGACATTTTATTATATATATATATTATAATGCATACCGCAAGCTGAAATTGATAGAAAATTCAAATCACCAAACAGGATGTTAAGATATTTTACCAAGACCCTCTGTGAACAAATATAAATTCTGAACTTTAAATTTATATTTGTTCATAGAGTGCATTGTTAAAATAACTTAACATTGTGATTGATGATTTAAAATATTTATATATAAATAAAATGTCCATTAATTAAAAACCATTGTAATAATGATAAAAATAATAAATATAATGGTAATTAACTAATATATACAGTCTTTCAATTCACAAAAGTACTTTTGATTAATTCCTTAATCATCTTCAACTGCTGTTAAATTCATGGGATTTGAGCTGATGATGTTTGCTTTCATTATGTTTTTTGAATTTAGCAGTAGTTGAGAAAGGTTAAGGAATTAACCAAAAGTACTTTTGTGGATTGAAAGACTGTATATAATAGTTAATTACCATTATATTTATTATTTTTATTTTTCATATATATATATATATAAAATCTCTGAATGATCAATTAATTCAAATGCTGTTGAAAAACATTTCAGCAGTCCACTGTACTACATTGATTAGCTAACAGAATTTTATATTGGATGAGCAATCTAATACAATAGAGAGGTTTTCCAGCTATGATTGGTTTCATTGGTTAAATATGTCAGTTGAGGAATCTAGTATAGTTGTATATGAAAATGTTTTTCAATAGAGTTTAGTTTCATTGTTCATATATGTTGGCTGAGTAATCTAATACAGGGGTGAAATATTTTTCAAAACTGCATTGATTATATATATATATATATATATAAGCTTTTTTTTTTTCAGAGTGAAGATATTTCCAAATACTGCATCCACATAATCTGCATAATTTTTTAGCAATAATATCTACCTGTCATGGGCAACAAAACTAGTTGTTTGTGCTGCAAGATTTTGCATATTACTTAGATACAAAAGATGCTTCATTTAGAATGTGCTTATATAATATTGATTTTTCCATTCATTTGCATTTCTAATTCAAATTTGCATATGTTTTTGCATAATAAAGTGGTTTCTTTATAACTTAAAGCTAAATGTACTTTTGGTGAAGTTCACCATAATAATAGCAGATAAATAAACATATGGAAATTTGAATTGCAAATACAAATGAAAAGAAAAATTATTATATAGGAAACATGAACAAACAATGGTTATTTATAATGGTGATAAAGAGAGCTATGATTATGATAAACTTCACCAAAAGTGTACTCAGCCTTAACTTATAAAGTAGAGAGAAATCACTTTATTAAGCAAATGAACAAATGTATACAAATTAGAATCATCATCATCATCAACAACCATTACCAATCCACTGCAAGATGAAGGTCTCTCCAAGTTCAATCCATCTTCTCTGATTTTTAGCTTCCCTTCTCCACATCACCCCTGCACACTTTCTTACTTCATCCATCCATCTCACATGTGGTCTCTTTCTGGGTCTTTTACAATCTCTTGGAATATGCATATATATATATATGTAAACAACTTATGCTAGCCATTTTTGGAAAATAAATATGAAGTAATGTCATGGATTATACATATATATATATATATAAAAGTGTAATAATGCCCAAGACTAAATGAGCTTATAAGCAATCATTAAAAACAAGTCAATACTTAGACAATCCCAATATCAATAACAATCAACAATTTTTAAATGTTATTCAAGGCAACCTCCTTTTAAAAACAAGGGTGGAATCCCGACCTTATTAATGCTCTAATATACTTATATAGATGCTAAAGATTGCAACTTGACCACAGAGATTATGTTGCAATCTTTAGTATCTATATAAGTATATGAGATTACCCTTATTGTTAAAAGGAGATTGTCTTGACAACAGTTAGAAATTGTTGATTGTTATTGATATTGTCTAAGTGTTGACTGGTTTTTAATGATTATATATATATACACCCATAATTTTAAATGTAAGCTATATAAATGCTACAATTCTAGTCATCACCCATGATATTCAAGCATTGGAAGGGATAGATGGGATCTAGAAATCTTTAGGGTTTAAACTCATCATTTTGTCATTGTATTAAACTATGCACAACACTTATTAAATGATACCATGTAAGATGAGCTATGTTTTTGTATGACTATCAACAAATCTTTTAAAAGTAACAGATTTTTTTTATGCAAAAACCAAACACAATAAAACAGCAACAATATAACCATGCATCTTCACTATAGTTCAAAGTGTACTTGTAGTAACAGTAATTCGTAAACTATTGAATCTGTAACTGTTGCATTGTTTTGTGTAAAAAAAATTAATTTGAACTTGGGGGGGGGGGGATAAAGTTTTGGCTTTAATTGACGTTCCTAAAAATTTATTATATATAAAATATTTTCAAAATTTGGCATTCATTGAATAAAAAAAAACAGCGATTATTTTCATTTAGATATGGAAGCAAAAAGTAGTTTTCTCCTGCCAGTCTTTTTAATAATATTTTTTAAAATAGTTTTTTTTCTTCTTTATGTGAACATGTTTATTTCTGTTTTTTTAAAATAATAAATAATTTTCTGTATTTTATAAATTTTGCATTTTTCAAAAGAAAAGTAGATATTCAATAACTTTTGAAATGTAAAACATAACATTAAGTCCTTTCAGTTTGTCAGGAAAAATGCTAAAAAATACATCTTAAAAGATCTTATTTGATATTACGTCTAAATTACATTCTACACTCCCTCCCTCGTATTATATACCTTTACATTCTGTAGATATTCAGGACTGCATATCTTTTAAAAGTACGAATTTTAATAAAAAAAAAAAAATATTTTAAAGCTATTTAAAAATATTTTGCATCATTAAAATAATAAGATTATAATCCCAAACACGGCTAAAAACTACTGATTTAAAACAACAAAAAACACTGTTATAATGAAACGATAAATAATTTGTAACTGCTAGGGTTATATGGTATAAATAATAAAATATTTAATTAACTGTTATTACTTCTCATTTAACATGCAATACGGCTTTTAATAATAATTTGCATAATAGGTTTTATCACTTAGCGAACCCCGGCACTTATAAAGGGGCGCTATGTCATCCTTATTCACAAACAAAGAAAATATACATCGTTCAGTGCTTTACCATTATTATTATTATTATTATAATAGCAAAATATTGTTTAATTTAATATTAAATAAATATTATTTGAGTATTATAAAAAATATATTTTAATTTAATTTGTATGTTCTCAGAAATAAATTAAAAAAATAAATCAAATGTGAATATCTGACTGCAGTTTACGTTATTATATGTTTTTTAAAAAATTTTAATAAATAAAATATCCAAAATATATTGAAACAATTTGTATTTAAAGTGTAATAATTTTCTTTCTGTATAGATATTAGAGTAATCAAATATAATATTTTTTTAAAAAAAAAGTCATATTATTTTCATAAATATTTAAATGTGTAGGTGGTATGTGTATGCTCATGTGTGTAAGATATATACATACAGATAATGTAAAAGAAGCGTACCTTTTCTTTGCTTAGGGGTGCAAGATATCCTTGCATCTTTGGGTAATTCGTATGCTTAAGTGAGCTTACAAAGTTTATAGGTTTAAAAAAAGATGCTAGAAGAAAATAATATTTACTATGTTATGAAAAATTTACATCCATTTATTGATTGAACCTATATGTAAATTAGCTTTTTTTTTATATCAAAAACTTTATTTCATATTTTAATTTAATTTAGATATACTAAGCAATAAATAAGGTTTACTACAAATGAAAAACCATGATTATTTTCATTCATTAAAATGGTTGTATTGACAGATGAAAGATTGCCAAAATCAGCTTCAGTTCAATGATAAATGTCTATTAGGTCCCATGTTGCCCTGAAAGTAAGCTGTGGCATAGTTCACTCATCTTTGTCCTTTACTACCCTTAGCTTATGCAAAAGGATTTGCCAAGGGTCCGCATCAGGCTGATTATATATCATTTTGCATCAGGTAACCCAATAATTATAAATCAAGAAAGTGGAACTTCTAACCATCAAAAAGTTCCCGTCAGCAATGCCAGACATGAGAGAATTGATTATAGATTGTTTTACTGCATATAACAATTGGATCTTAGTTCTACATCCATGAAGGACTGGACATTGAGTGAGATATGGAGAATAGTGTCATCATCCCTGTGACACAGCGAGCAGAAAAAATCCAAATGCAAGAATCCCCTGCAGGTAACAAGAAAATGGCACATAGGAAGGGTATCTAGATTAAGTTTTACCAGGAAGTTGAAAAACTTTGGCTCCAGGTTCCAGTGCTTGAATTTTTTAATCAAACAAGAATTCATTATGTTGAGGAGTGGATTGAGGGATGTAAAATTATTAGTCAGCTGGTAAGCTTCCCAGTAACTGATTATATTGGCAATTGCTTGAATTGGTGGAGAAATGATTCTGGATATTTCAGTAATAATTATAGTTAACCAGCTTTTATCTGGAGGGGGTAAAGTGTTTGTAGGGTTAATTTGGATAAATGGTGATGCTTGTGGAAAATGTAAGCTTAGCTTGCGTATTAGGTTGAAGGAACACTGAAACTGAAGTGGTTATAAAGAGTGGAGCAATAGCCCATTCAATTTAGAGTGTCTCTGTATATTTTGGAGACTGATGGCTACTGTCTTGCCTTTCCATAGTAGGCATGTGCACTGGGAGTTTATATTGCTAGAAATTTTTTTTGTGAATTTTATGAAAGGGCATGAAGTATGATATCCTGGTGAACACCAGCATATTCATCAAGGAGGTCTTAGCATATAAGGACATATATACTTTAGACAGAGAGTTTGCAATTTTACTTACTGATGTGAGTATAGCATCCTGAACTGACTTTCTCATAGCCAAAGAGAAGAGAATGATGTAGTTTTGCAGTAAATGGCAATGTTATGGGGTTTTCCAAGGATAATCTTCATGATGCAGATTTATTAATGTTAAATGAAAGCCCTGACTCTGAAGATAAGTTTGTCATGATTTCCATTAATTTTGGGATAATTTTTTTGAGATGGCAGGAACACAGCCAGGTCGTCCATGTAGGCTATGTGGATAATGTTTTATTAATGCAAGGAATATATATATATATATTCTAGAAAGGCTTTGCTCAATTTTCTTCAAGAAAGGATTTATATAAATGATGAAAAGTAGTGCACTAAGGGGGGAGCCCTATGGAAAGAATTTGGTTGGTTTAAATGAAAGGGAATTTTTTCCATTTAATGAGATGGCAATTTCTCTGTTATTAAGCAGATTTGCAATTATATTGATAATGCCAGAAGGGGTATCAAATTCACCAAGAAGGTGGATGAGTTGGAAAGGCTTCACCAAATCAAAAGCTGCGCAATATCCAGTTGAACAACCATGGGGTTTGATTTCCTATTAGTTCTGGTATGGTCAACAATGATCTTAAAGAGACTGATTGCCTCAGCTGTGGATGATCCCTATCTGGAAAATTGGAACTGTGAAATGTATGGCAGCACCTTGTCTTGAATTTTATCTTTTATGATAGCTTCCATTATCTTGACTGTCAAGGGGGTCATGGAGATGAGCCTCAGGTTCTCAAGTGGCAATGGAAAAATGTTCTTCTTGAGAAATGGGACCATTCCAATGGGATAGAAACCCTCTATATCAAGAGAACTAGTAGAGAGGAAATCTATCATTCCATGTATGATTGGGACTATGAATTTTTCAAGATGTCTTAGAATGAATCTGAGAATAGCATGGAGACCTGGAAGTATCCTGTCAGGAGTAGATGCAAGTTTATCTTTAATGTCTATTTTAGTAATGCCATGATTTGGCATGAGTGATTAAAAAGCATGGATTGTGGAATTTGATGTGAAGCATTGGTTAGTCTATCCCTATAGTAGTTTGAGAATCTGGTTGATCATACAGCTCCCTGTAAATATATCATTTCCAATTTTTAATGGCTGATGATATGTTAGCTTTATCATGATATCCAAGTGCCCATCTAATATATCCTTTGGATAAATTATGAGGCTTGTTTAAAAATATTTCGGACTTCTTGGTAGCCAAGTAATTCATATGATCTGATGAGTGTTCACATATTGTTGTTTTAAGAAGATTATCATGTCAATCAAAGCAGAGGTTGTTGGGCATATTTTGTAGGGTGTCATTAATTGATGCAATATTTTACAAGTGCCATTAGACCTTTATTTCTCTGAATGTAGAATGTTATTAATGAATTTAGTATGTTCAAGAAGAAGAACCATGTCTTTGCCAGGTTGAATGATAGGATTTCTATCTTTTTAAAAAATATATAAGCCTCAGAAATGATTGCTTCTGGTGCTGATGATCTTAAAAGAATTCTATTGGTTGATTTCATGTGTGTGCAGGGTTGTGGAAACATGTCTATTGATAGATATACTATTAATGCATGGTGGTCAGAAAAAGAAACTGGCTGGAGGGCTGCGTCTATTATGAAGTGGAGATCAGGGGTGTAGTATAGAAGATCTATTAAGGTGGCATGTTGTCTTATGCAAATTACCTTTATATTACTAAGAGATATTTTACAAATATGCTCACTAAGATAGAAGTTTGAAAAATCAGAAAGCTTCCATTTACTGATTCATATTCTGTAATTAATTCTAAATCTTAGACTTAGTGATTGATTATATTGTTAAAAAAATGATAATAGATAGACAGTTGAAATCTTAAATTGAATCCCAAATGATTGTTAAAGAGATAAAAAGAGACCACATGTGAGATGGATAAATGAAATAAAAAAGTTTGTTGGTTTGTGATGTGGAGAAAAGGATCTAGAGATTAAGAAATTGGTTTAGACCATAAGCAAACTAAAAATCTAGTGCAAATTGATATATTCAGAAAAAATTGAAAATATTTCCTATAACTAATTCAGTATCATTATAATTAAAAATTATATCCACTGCTCCACGACATATTCTTAAAATAAAAAAAATGACGAAATTCGAGATTCTCTATGTGTGAAAAGTTCATATGCTAAACTTTACAAGTTTTAAGTATTAATTTCACCATTACAGGTACTAGATTCAGCTACGTTCAGCTGAAAGGAACCATTGAACATTTGCCTTCAGAGTCGGATGCGAATCCTTATGATCATCATCATCAAACATGAGTTAATAATAGCAGAATAATTAATTTTTTACCTTCTAAAGTAAAAAAAAAAAATTCATTGGATAAATTCTAATTTTAATTTCACAATTATTTAAAAATATAGCCTAATGTTCTAGTCTTCAGATAGTTTTGAAATTCTTAAGCTTGCAATGTTAAGTAGATCGAATTTTGCTTTTGTTTTCCAGTTATACATAAATACTAATTAAGCATACCTGAGAAGTTCTTATATAACTTAATGGTTGTGTTTTTGCTAATTTTATAAAAACTAATTCCATGGAAGACCAAAATAGAATAACATCCTTCAAAAAGGGCTAAAACTTAATAACCTTAGAAATTTATGACCTAGTTACTTTCATAATAAATTTTAAAAATTGCGACAAACAAATATTGTTATTGCTTTTAAAATAAAACATCATGCCATAAATGGATAAAGATCAATAAAAAGACCTTATCTTACCTGTCAATAAATTTTTGAAAAACTAATGCTAATAAACTCATCATACATTATAATGTGGAATTTTAAAAAGAATAAAATAATAAGAATATTTGCAAAAAAACTTCCTAATGGAACCTACAGAAAAATGTGCACTTAAAGAAAGTGGATTAAATTATTCGTAAACTTTAATGGATAATGGTGATTTAAATTATTTTACTATGTTTTTGTGTAATATTTTAATTGCATGTGGTAATATTTATCAATGTTTTTATCAGTAAGAAGACTAGGTATTATGGTTTTAATATTTAAATTGATAAGATAATTGCATGTATTAGAGATAGGTTGTTATTATTAGATAATAATATTAAATTCCCTTATTGATTATGAGAAGCTTGTCTTATAGAACTTATGATTTGTTTTTTTATGTACTTATATAATATTCATGGTATTGCATTATAAAAGTATATAAATGGATTAATAATGTTTTAAAATGTACTTGTTGCAGATAAAGTGCTGGGCTTGACCTAGTATTTTAAATCTAATGCTTGAATATCTTAGTGCTTCACTGATGAAATCCAGAGCTAGAAACTGGTCTGAAGTTAAGGATATTCTGAAAAACTTATTAAGAGCAATTGGCACACTCATTATATAATATTTATAATACAAGCTTATTAAATTAAGTCAGTTGATATATTGAATGAATTATTTAACACCTTAATGCTATATAAATTGGCCATGTTGACATTATACTTATCTAAAGAGAAACAAATGTTGTACTTAGATAAAAGGATAAACTAAGAAGATACCATTTTGATAGTGTGTTCCAATAGGGGAAATATTTATGATCTGTAAGACAGATAAATCTCTTATTCTATTTTAGATTTTGTGATAATAAGAATATATTTAAATCCTGTTTATTATCAAACTTCTTTAATAATTTTGTATTTGTATGAACCACACACAGAGTTATACAGCATTGCATATACCTATGGTTTTCTTCTTGTAACAGCATTTGTAAATGAATGCATTTATGTAGATAATGTTATCAGAGATATTAATATAGTTATCTTATATCTATTTATTTCCATACATATGCATTCTTATGTTGTTTAATAAAATTATTTAATTGTTTTCAAATTATGACTTTGCATTTTATTTATATATCATCATCATTTTGAATCATTTTTGTGGTCACATAAATTTAATTACAATTGCCTAATTTTCATTATGGTTTACATAAAGTAATTAAGTGAATTTTGTTTATTATAAACAATCTTCAATGACACATTTCCACTCTTCTCACAGTTTTATTTATATGCTAAAAAATATGCACTGGATACAATCACAAAATGCCCATTTGTGTTCAATCATATCTTAAAAAATTTTATTACATAAAATGTATGAGTCTTTCATAATGAGCATGCTAATAGCTGTTAACATGCTTTTCAGAATATCTCTATCCTCAGATCGATTTCTAGATCTGGCTTTCATCAGTGAGGTGCTAATATATTCAAGCATTAGATTTAAAACTACCAGGTCAATACCAGCACTTTATATAATGGTTAATTGTTAAGTAAAAAATCTGAAATTTTCAGGCATACATATGTCTTCAAATTCAGCTATTTAACCTAAATAGTCATATGGGACTTAACTAAGTTCAGACACACCATATATTAATAGCTTTAGAAATATAAAATCACCAAAGCCTTAAAAATAATAATAATAATTGCAAGGAAATCACATCATACATCATGTGACTTAATTTAATAAATAAGCTGGTACTACAAATGTTATATAATGAGGGTGTAAGAGCTCTTAACAAGATTTTTAGAATATCCCTATCCTCAGACTAGTTTCTAGCTCTGGCTTTCATCAGTGAGGCATTAGAATATTCAAGCATTAGATTTAAAATACCCAGCCAAGTCCAGCATTTTATTTAATGCTTAACTATTTAAGTAGGAAATCTGAAATTTTTTAGTCATTCACATGTGTCTTCAAATCCAGCTATGTAATTTAAATAGTTATGTGGGTCTTAACTAAGTTCAGATATATCATACATAAATACCTTTAGTGATATATAATTGCCAAAGCCTTAAGAGCAATAAAATAATTGCAAGGAAATCATGTTGTATATCATGTAACTTAATTTAATAATCTTGTATTACAAATGTTATATAATGAGCATACCAATAGCTCTTAACAAGCTTTTCAGAATATCCCTATTCTCAATCCCATATGGCTATTTAAGTTAGATAGCTGAATTTAAAACTATATGGATGTCTGAAAATTTCAAAAGTTTCTACTTAATAGTTAATCATTAGATAAAGTGCTGGACTTGACCTAGTATTTTAAATCTAATGCTTGAATATCGTAGTGTTTCCCTGATGAAATCCAGAGTGAGAAACTAGTCTGAAGGTAGAAATATTCTGAAAAACTTATTAAGAGCTATTGGCACACTCATTATATAACATTCATAATGCAAGCTTATTAAATTAAGGCATGTGATATGTGACTTGATTTCTTTGCAATTATTGTTATTGCTCTTAAGGCTTTGGTGATTTTATATTGCGAAGGCTATTAATATATGATGTAACACCATATCTGAACTTAATTCAGTCCCATATGGCTATTTAAGTTAGATAGTTTGATTTGAAGACATATGGATATCTAAAAATTTCAGATTTTCTACCTAATATTTAACCATTAGATAAAGTGTTGGACTTGACCCAATATTTTAAATCTAATGATTGAATATCTTAGTGCATCACTGATGAAATCCAGAGCTAGAAACCAGTCTGAGGATAGGGATATTCTGAAAAGCTTGTTAAGAACTATTGGCATCCTCCTTATATAACATTTGTAATACAAGCTTATTAAATTAAGTCACATGATATATGACTTGATTTCTTTGCAATTAATGTATGAATCTTTATGATGTTTAAAGCCATGAGAAATAATATAAAGTATTGTTTTGTTGACTGTGATATTATACTAATCATTATGTATAAAGAACCATTACGTTCTTATTAGCATATACAATGTCAGAAGTGCTGTATAAATCTTGAAATTTTATTAGAATATATTAATGTTCACATGCAACAGTATAGTAACAAACATTATTTATGTTAAAGTTGCTTTGCTTATTAATTATTTTTTAACAGGTTAAGGTAATATTTATGTTATCACCAGTTGATGAATGACCATTACAAATTGTACTAAATTTTGTAGTTTATTTAGAAAATTTCATTAGTATATTATGATAACACAAAAAAAATTAAAGAATTATGGCAATTATCTAAAATTACAAGAAATTTAGTTGTTTAGTTAAACTAAATTGGGGGAAAAAAGGAACTTCTGCCTTTAAATATCTAACACTGACGAACGTTCACATTATATAGCCAATAAGAGAATAAATACATGTTTCCTTTTAATCAAGTCATTAATAATACAATTATCACTGAAAAACTAGACAGAATTTATATTTTTACTATAGCTGACATTAGACTCTTCTGTATCATAAATACATTGCTTAAGAGATCTCCATGCATCAGTAACGTGACAAATTTAAAACATTAAAGTGACAGTTTTAAATATTTATCAGCTGTTAGTTTGATTACAAGTAGCACTTTCTTCATTTCTTGATTTGATGTTGTATTAAAATGGGAAGCCCTGACACTCAAAGTTCACATGTTCTACTAGCTTTATAACTTCCACTGCTCAACTCTTTATGAACTCCCAAAACAATAAAAATCATTCTATGATTATAATTGTTACTATTATTGATGTTGTTATCATTATTATTACTATTATTACTATTAGTTGTTATTGTTATCATCACCATTATTACGATTATTATTATTGTTGTTGTTGTTACTATTATTATGATCATCATCATCTTCATTATTATTGTTATTATTGACTTCTTTTAAAGAATGACATCAAATTTTGTAATAATATATTAGGATAAAATCTATTTTTGAAGATCTTATCCTAAATTATTATTCTAATTTTGGACAGTACTAATCTATGATCTATCCATAAATAATAACATATTTTATATTTTGACTTCTAACTAGAACATAATACATAGATGTTTTGAGCCTAGTTGCTTTCAACATCCTTTTTAGTAACTTTTTTTTTATTTAATCAAGAGATTTGTGATTGTCAAACCATACAATTTGAAAAAAATAATAGTAACAGACCAACTTGGGTTCTCAAAGACAATATTATTGCATTGGATAACTTGAATCCCATATTAATCATATATAATAAATAATAAGAACTGATTTTCTCTGAACTTTATGAATGTAACCTTGGAGCGTAAGCTCTGACATTGTGGGTACTGGTAGAAAAGTGGAAAACAAATTTTGTCATGCATATTCTTTTATTGGTACATCTAAGAATTCCATGACTAAAAATTCCTAAAGAAGTGAGTAAATTTAATAGAATTCATTTTTTTTAGTTAATGAACTGTTTTAAAATATAACTTATAATGTACATATTTTGTTTAATTTTTGAGGAAAGGAAAATAAGTTTTATTAAGAGTCGATATTAGTTTTAAACTTTGTTTAACTAACTGGTAGTAAGTTCCATTATATTATTATATGTTCAAGTCTTGAAGAGTCCACATTAGGTGAAATTCATATTCCAGATGACTATGTTTGAAAAAACATAGACATTACTTCCAACTTTTCCATTATTATTAATAATAGTATTATGAGTATTAGTATTCTTTTTAAAGTCTTTCAGTCTGGGCATTCCAGTCAGATGTGAGATGATGATTTGTAGGCAGTGTTTTCTAGATTCTTCCATAATATGAAAGAGGAAGTGGAAATATTTTTAAATAGTGTAAAATTGGTCAAGTCATATATCTATTCTACATTCCATTTTCTCTGACATTACTGAGTATACTAACCCATGCAAGATAATAACTTTTAATTTCCAGTCTGATAAACCTGCAAGTAATTATTAGTCTTTAATGATGAAATTATAGTCATATAAACACTTATCCCAGTATCACAATTAATACAAAGACTATATTGGCAGCATATGAATCGATAATGATTAGGTTCTATATCAAAAGTAAATGATAAAAATACAAAGTAATAAAAGAGAAATATCATAGAGGAAAAACAGGAACTATTATAGTATCAAAAACAGCAACAAAACAATAAGAAATACTTTTGTTCAAGTATTGCTTGTCAGTAATTCATAGTTTATCTTCATATCTTAAGGTAATTACCCTATATGTTAAGTATTATGTCTGAGTAACCCTATATTGACATATATAAACATTAAATTAAACATAGCTAAACATATTCATACATTAAATTAAATACAGATATATATATATATATATATATATATATATATATATATATATATATATATATATATATATATATATATATATATATATATATATTGTAAACCCCCTTACAAGAGAGATGGTGACACAGGAATGCATGGTAGCTCGATGGAAGACAGAGATTGTGTATATAAGGCTAGCCAACTTGAAATCTAAAGGGGAATGGACTGATGACTCTACCATCATGCTCTTATGAATATAATGGTAACATAAATCAAACACATGCCAGACAGCAAATTTTTACAAACAACTCTCTTAAACAAAGATATTAAATAGAACAAAATACAGCATGAGAAAGCCAGTTCAATTAGTTTGACAAAATATTAACCTATTATTATTATTCAAGAATGACACGACTTTAAATCTCAAAAGATATTAAGCAAAAAACCACACTTCAGCTAAAGCTCAGAGTTATGCAATTTATTTGGTAATTCATGCTGAGAACACAGAGAATTATACCAATAATACATATTATAAAACATTACTAATAAACTAGAAGGAGGAGACACCTCAATTTGCTCTTGCAACACTTAAAAGATCTCTGCACATAAATCACCAAACAACATGGTTACAATTAATTTCTTTTTGATAAGAAATTTTCCACACTCTCCTTCAAGTAAAGTTTGATATCTTTAATTTTTCACACTATTATATTGTTATGATCAGATCTGCATGGGATAATCAATTAGTTTTATCGATTATCTTATTAATTCTTAATGCCACTTTAATTCTCTAGCAATAAATCTATGAATTATTAATTTAAAATTAGAATATCATGATCTCAGGGTTCTTATAAAGAATGCAAAATTTCTACTAGTGATTTTATAAATATGTTGCTGATTGGTGAATGTCATCCTAGCGATTAGCCTAAGTAAACATACCATTAACTTATGAGTTAATATCTACTACTAATAATAAAATTTTATAAATTAATAAATAGTTAACTAATATAAAATATCATATCAAACTCTAAATTTTGAACTATATTACCATCGACTAGGAGCACATTCGAATACCATGAGTGGGAAAGGGATTTTATGTCCACTTAAGATATTCATCAGCAACATGATAAATTTATTAAAATGGAAATAACAACTAATTGGAATGTAATTTTCCTTCATTATATTTGCAATTTAAATTATAATAATTCGTAAAGCAAATGATTAATGTTTCTTTGAAAGTGATATTTATGTTTTCTAATAATTATCAATTCAATAATTAAACTTTTGTTATGTGTCTGTACCTGGATAAGCATTAAAATATTTATTTAATAAGGTTGTATAATGTTAGATTTCTGGATTCAATGAGTATCAAGAACATTAAGACACTACACCAAATTTAATTAACAAAATAAAATTTATTAACAAAATTATCAACCTTAAAAATTATGATCTTTAATGTAAACAAAGGCAAAACTCTCCATACAGTAGTGCCACCCTGTGCCAAACAGAGTAATCAATGGATGCCAGAAGGCTTGTGCATAAAATCCCTATCTAGTGCCTACTCATCCAATATCCCCAGATTAGTTTCTGTCTTATGGCCATCATCAGTGAGGAGCCTTGGATCTGAGAGCACTGCACCTAGATCTTAGGATCTAATGCAACCCTCCAGCAACTACCTTTTAACTTTACTTTACTACAAAACTATGAGAATGAAATTGAAAATACAATAAAATTTTCAATCTAAGCTCAATAGCTTATATAGTCATATGGGTCTGAACTCAATTCAGCACCCATACATTTTGGTGTCCCTGGCTTCCAAACAACCACAGCCACCACCATCCCACTAGGCAGGACCAGCATTAAACCACCAAACACCACACAATCACCATCTCTATACTAGCACATAATTGTTGTAAACAAAGGCAAAACTCTCCATACAGTAGTGCCACCCTGTGCCAAACAGAGTAATCAATGGATGCCAGAAGGCTTGTGCATAAAATCCCTATTTAGTGCATGTGGTGTTTGGTGGTTTAACGCCAGTCCTGCTAGTGGGATGGAGGTGGCTATGGTTGTTTGGGAGGCAGGGACACCAAAATGTATGAGCACTAAATTGAGTTCAGACCCATATGACTATATAAGCTATTGAGCTTAGATTGAAAATATTATTGTGTTTTCAATTTCATTCTCATAGTTTTGTAGTAAAGTAGAGTTTTAAGATGGATACTGGAGGGTTGCATTAGATCCTAAGATCTAAGTGCAGTGCTCTCAGATCCAAGGCTCCTCACTGATGACGGCTATTTGAGTTAGATAGCTGGATTTTTGGACATTTAAATGTCTGAAAGTTTCAGATTTTCTTCTCAATAGTTAGGCATTGATAAAATGCTGGACTAGTTCTAGTATTTTTATTCCCTAGCACCTCACTGATGACGCTAGAGGCAGAAACCGCGGTCTGAGGTTGAGAGTATTTTTGAAGCTTCATAAGAGTTTGTTTTTTAACTTACTCTATATATAACATTTGTAAATAGGAGCTTTATTAAAATTAGGTCATATGACTTGATAAATTTTAGTTTTTTGCTATTAATGCTTTGGCGATTTTATATTGCTAGAGCTATTAATATATGGTGTATCTGAACTTAGTTCAGTCACATATGGCTATTTGAGTTAGATAGCTGGATTTTTGGACATTTAAATGTCTGAAAGTTTCAGATTTTCTTCTCAATAGTTAGGCATTGATAAAATGCTGGACTAGTTCTAGTATTTTTATTCCCTAGCACCTCACTGATGATGCTAGAGGCAGAAACCGCGGTCTGAGGTTGAGGGTATTTTTGAAGCTTCATAAGAGTTTGTTTTTTAACTTACTCTATATATAACATTTATAACTATATCTCCCATACCATAGAACATAGCAACATTTAAAATCTTAATACTATATAATTAATATGACATAGCATCAATAATGTTAAATTTTAATAAGAATAAAAAATATAAATAAACGTGAACCTCTTATGTAAATACTTTAAAATCTCTCACACATATGAGTTAATATTATCATAGCATCTAGATGAAACTGTATATAACGATCCTAAAAAGGCATATCCCACTCTAATATTACCTAAGTTCAGTACAGATGGTATCAATTAATATATCATAATCAATTAATATATCATAAATAAAAATATGCTTTTCAATAATGCATAATAAAATAAATGAATAATAATAAAAAAAAAATTATACTTAAAAGTCCTTATCAACAGTCTATAGTTCACAATCCATCGATCTATTCACTGTGATGATCTCCTTGCATTATCAGCATCATCCAAATGATTGCATTAAGTCAGTTCTGCACACATTATAGACATGCACACATGACAAATACCTGCACATGAAGACAACAAATGGCCATTTTCCATGAACTGTATACACATGAACAAACAGATTAGTCCATGTTTCACTTGATGTTAGATTACTCTAAAGAATTGTTAAACTTATTATTTAGCAAAATTCTTTTATTTCAAACAATTTTAACATTATTTGGGGGTAATTTCATTATTTCTTTAATAATCTAAGGTCCTCACATCTTTTCTGAAAGCATCTAATACTTTAATAGATCATTTTAATATGCAATCTGATTCTTTTGTAAGTTTCTCAGTAGCAATCAAATGAACTCTATAATTCTAGGATATTTATAATTCTGACATTCTGTTTCAGACATTATATTCAGATCCAAATTTATTCATCTTAACAATAGCGATTTATGATTAAATCTAGCTATTTTATTTGTTAAAACTTTCCATTTCCAATTAATAAACAGTCATTCATTATTATTTCAAAGTTTTTCATACATAGAAACAGTTTCTTTTTCACTATTAAGATAAAAAGCATTGGAAAGTTTCTTAAATCCCTACTTTTAACTCAGTTCTAGCATAAGTTCAAGATTACAGATAGCTTTGGAATTTAATTCTTTTCTTTCTCCTTTCTTTCCAGAACAGCCTATAAAATAACAGTTCTAGCAAAATCAGGATATGGCAAAAATAATACCTGTGACATTTCAGGTTTGGAAAGCCAGGGGTTTGTTCCAGATGCATCATCACTCAACACATACAGAAATTCTTTATCACTGGGATCTGATTCTTGGTCAACTTTGGGGCAAAATGAGTACCTGTTTAAAGATTTACATCAATATTCTCTCTTAAAACAAAACTTATTAAAATTTTACTTCTAGGAGTTTGAACTACAAGTTTTCTGAACCTCTGCAAATTCAATAGTCCTTTTCTTTAGCACAAATGTTTAGGGGAATTTTTAGTGAAGAAACATAAGAACAAGAACCAACACAAGAAGAACCCTTTCAAACATGTGCATGGCTTTTTATAACCTCCAGTTGTCAATCAACCTCAAACATGCCTCCTTTGCTTGCTCCTCCCTTGTATTAATTTCATATTAGCTATTACTCATAATTTAGACATTAATTTTTCACTACCCGAATGATCATGTGATTTACTTGGGAATTTCCCCCATTTTAAATTATATAATAATAAAAAAAAAATCAAGATAAAAAAACTGTAGCAAAGTGAAAGTAAAATATAAAATAAATGATTTAAATTAAATCAATTTTTATGAAGGAATATTTTCAAATATTTCTTTAAATTTAATTAAAAATTGTTATCCTTTCAATTTTTCTTTAAATGATACCAAACATGATTTATGAACATATATATTTTTCCCAATAAATAAAATTACATTTTTACAAGCAAGTAAACCTTCACACACATCTATAACCATTCCAGTTTAACTATTGAAATTACAGCTAGTAATAAACCTATTCAACTGGTTTAAATTTACTAATCTGATCAAATAAATCGAGTGCTTGATTTTATAACTATTTTCAGGAAAATCTACTATTAAAACTTACACATCTATTTCTTTAAATTAAATACATTATTCTATTAAGTTACTATTAACTACCCATTTTAACACTGAATCCCCCATCTCAGGTTATTCACTCCAATCTCAATAATCAAGGCACATCTGGATCCACTGGTTGACAGACTTTAAACTTTATTCAAACATCTAAGCACAACTTTGCATTAATTTTAAATATTATATGCCTAACAAAAGCATTCTGATTATTAGCTAGAATTATCAAAACCAATGTCAGTTATGAACATGTTAAATTTATTCGATTTTCTATGAAACATTTTTTTTTCTAAGTGAATGCTGCATCTACAATGAAACTAGCTCTTTTTGGCCAAAGGTCACAATATATATTGTAATGGGATAGGGTGGTAACAAAAATGGAGTGTGAACCTGGAGTGATGGAATATCATTATCAATCCCAATTTAAAAAAAATATTAAAATTTACAAAAAATATATATAAGTAAGATATTCAAAGGAAACATGAGAATATAAAAATCTGTGAGATCATGAGGAGATCATCCAGTCACTCCTTAGAGTAACTTAAATAACTAACCATCAATCATATAAAAGTTGATAAAAGTACTCAAAAGAAATACCAAAAGAAAACATTCATCATCGTGAATGATGAATAATATCAACTAAATCAACAGTCCATCTTGTGGCTGGATTTGAACAATAAAAATATAAATCAACAGTCAACCTTGTGACTGGATCGGAAATGAGTCTTTTGTAGACCAGGCTAACTATTGAGCCTTTGCCACCTTAGGCAATTATTTAAACATAACATAGATGCACTACTTAAGTGCTCATCCATCAGAAATACATAAGAATCAAACAATAATGCTGGGACATTAAAACATGCTGATCATCATCAATAGTCTGGACACTTGTGCTGGCCAACTATGAATTTAAATTTTTAATGAGACTAAACTAAAATTAAAGGTAGTGTATGGCCTTTAAAGAATATAATCTTATGCACCAACCAGGATGATGATGATTGATCATTGCTGGATGCCCAAAAGCACTAATATATACATCCCCATTTATATATTTATCCCATGCTCGAATCTAGCCAAAAGAACATAAGCTCTATTACTGTTTGTGACCAAGAGATGATGGAAACAATTTTTAACAATTAAATAAGTTTATTAATAACAATAAAAAATGGTATTATGGCTCTTCACATATCAATGAAGCCTTCTGATTTTGATTACTATACAATAAAAAAAAAATCACATTTATGATTTACAAAATTACAATACACAATTCAAGTTGTTACTATGGTTTACATATATATGCACACAGATGTACAATTTATAATATACAATTAATATTTAATAATAATGGAAAATGATTAAAATTTGCATATATGTTCTATTTGACAAGCATTGACATATATGCGCACATAAATATGCAGTACAATTGACTTATATTACAATCGCCATATAAAATAATAAATACATGATTAACCTTTTACAGTTGTACATAAAAAATACTATAAATGTTTAAAAATTTACATATGTGTGTGTGCGTGTATTCGCACACTGACAAAAAGATACATATTTTAATTTGTTACAATAATAAAGTTATATTTTCCTAATTGATTCCATTTGGAAAACATACATAAATTTCACACATATACCTGTTTATAAACAAAATATAGATATAATTTAAAATTATTTATCAGTTTATAAGTTTTTTTTTTTCTTAAAAACAGTATAAATGAAATATAACATCGTTTTATACAATCAAAAAAATATAAATTTCAAAATGTCGTTCTTCTCTATTAGTTAATGTGATGAAGTAGGCAAGGTGAGATAGGAAAAGTGAATATGTAAACTGCAGCTCCTCATGCCATGATAAGTAGACAGCCAAGCATGGATTACAAGTACACAATGCCCCATGATGTCATGAGAAAATACCTCATCTTTTAGCACTACCTTTCTTGTACCTAGAAAGATCATCCACGAGGAGTATACAGAGAAAAAAAATATTAGACACTGAGACAGTCCTGCTCATCTACTGTGAGTCTTAGGGGACTATACATGTGGTCTATCCATGAAGTCAATATACACTACTGGACTATTCTAGGAGCTCAATAATCTAGGTCTGGATAGTGCTGAGCCTATACTTTGGAGCATCATAAACACACTGCATCCAGGCAGCCCTGCTCAACTATACACCCACTATAAACATGAAAAGTACAAATTCACACATCACTTCCAAAATGTCATTTTACTAAAGAAATTGTTGAAAAATTAACTCTACTCATGACCAGCTGTATATATGTTTATCTGTGATTTTCTGGGAAAGCTGTAAGAGTTTTCTTGGTGAGTTTGGTTTTGATGATTGTCATCATCAGGAAAAATATAATCCATGTAAAATGTTGGTCTGCAGTTGGTTTCCCTTCTGGTTAGGATTGTTCCAGACAAGGATTGTTCTGAAGTTGATTCCATTTAGATTAGGATTTGGTAAACTTCAGGTCAGCAAGCTATTTTGTTCTCATTTTTTTAGGCTATTGATTCAGAAGTGATCCAGCTCAAGTAAATCAAAACTCTTGTGAAGGAAAATAGCAGCAGCTCCTGGATCTACTGCCCTGCCTTCAGCTACATCAGTTCGTGGCAGCTATTCTGCCAACTCTGCTACAGCCAACAACAAACTGCAGCAATCTATTTTGGTTAGGTAATTGCTGCCACTTACTCAAAAAAATTTTAGTAGCCAAGCTGTTCTGTTCAGCTCTTACAAAAACTATAATCTAGACTGCAGCTGATATTTTTATCAGCCCCTTTATAGAATCATCCAAAGTGATAACAACACTAAATTTAAAAACAGTGGGTTTTTTTCTCTCTAATTCCTTTTGAAAGCAAGCTTGAAATTTTATCAATGTGTGATATATATGTTTTCACTTAGATAATAGAAATTTACAAATTAATTAAAAGATTTCAAAAATACCATACTTGTTTTTAAATTGCAAAATCAGAATAATAATAATACAATCTTTATATTTATTCAAACCCTTTAAAAGTTTAATTTATAAAGAAATATTTTAAATCATAGTTATTATTTATTATTTTCAATAAATGTAGAAAATATCTACAAAAATTTATGTCTGGGTTTATTTCTACTGTTCCTTTCCTTTATATATATATATATATATATATATATATATATATATAGGATATATATATATATATATATATATATATATATATATACACTATATTATTGTGTGCCATGCAACCCAACTGGTTACAATATATATATATATATTGAAGCGGATTGATATCCGATTCAAGGATTTTACTCCCAAAATTAAAAACTTAAGTTTTGTTAAATCTTATCTAATGTTAATTTTTTATTATTATTTAAAACACATACATGTTTATATTTAAAATAGATCATTTTCATGTTTATAAAATTGATTTTAAAATAGTTTACTTTCACTATTTGTTTTAATCCATTTAATTAAAAAAAATAAGCAAACGTGTGATTACATTCCTGTTGCTTATTTTTATCAGTTGTAATTTAATTCTAAAAAGTGGACATTTAATTGTATTGTCATTTTTGTTTCAATAATACCTGGTTGGAATTCTTAAATTAGATTGAGCTGGAAATTAATATTTGCCTTGCCTGAGGCATAGAATTAGACACTAGTGAAAGTTTTTCACAGGAAATGTAGCGAGGTAAGGATAGCCTGCCAATTTTTAGAGAGATTCAGTATTCCAGAGACACTTGGATTATCACCTGGTGAGAGTTATACCATTTTGGGTAGCAGTTTGGACATTTAATTCCTGCTAAAAACTTGCAATTATTAACAGACTTCGTTGCTGTGCAGGATGTTAAAATCTACCGCTATGAGTTTTGCCATCATCAGGATGTCTTGCTAACTTAAACAAAGGATAGATCCACACCTGCCAGCTCTTCTTCAGTCATGCTATGAGCCTCTAAAATAAACACTGCCTCTACCTTGCCACTGTCAATGGACCTGAAAATGGACTAAAGATAAACATGCACACTCTATGCGAACTGTGCTTTATCATAAGATGAAATTTTCTTTTATTCTTTCCAGGGTAAATTCTTTTAGTTAAATCTCCACTCAATCTAATAAACCTGTAATCTAAATTAAGATTTAACCTTTAACCTCATATTGATTAGTTATATTTATTCTTTTTTATTGTACTTTGCCGTGTGTCTTGGAATCTTAGTTTTAAGATTCTAAGTTTGAGTTCAATTTTGTTTATTGGAGAGTGATGGGTAAATTTTTCTATTTTTATGCCTAACTTTTACTAAATGCTTTGGCAGTCGTGTATATTTTGAATGCTTACCTGTAATTATTTTAGTAGCCCAGAATTAATTTTAAATACTGTGTTTGCGCTTTCGCAACCACCAAATCTTTTGGCTGGCGACTTTATTTTCATAGTTTTCATTTCGTATATCTCTGAAAGTGGAAACTATAATTGTTTTTGCTTTGTAATTTTATAAGTCACCAGCAGGAAGATAATATTTATCCCTTTTGTAAATTACAGGTGAGAGAGACTTTCATTGCTAAAGTATTTATAGCTTTCATATTTATGTACTTGTGAATTCTCTGATAGATTTATT
This sequence comes from Epiperipatus broadwayi, assembly GCA_028023455.1. Taxonomy (NCBI): domain Eukaryota; kingdom Metazoa; phylum Onychophora; class Udeonychophora; order Euonychophora; family Peripatidae; genus Epiperipatus; species Epiperipatus broadwayi. The sequence continues at coordinate 6,839,850 of JAQFVV010012424.1, forward strand.
TTGTATTTATTTGTATAGCTTAAAATTTATCAGAGCGTGTACTCAGAACTTGTGTCATAAATTTAATTCTTAATTATAATTATTTGTAATTCATTTTACTTGTGTTATAAATTTAATTCTTAATTATAATTATTTGTAATTCATTTTCTTTAATTGTTGGGGCAGTCATAACTGATTTTCTAATGGTTTACTTGTCTCCTATTGAGACCTTTAATTCTTAGATTATTTTTCACCAATCGTTTGGATGGGGATTTGCCAGTTTTGTTTGTTTTCCTTTCATTCTGAAGCATATTTGTTGTGGGTTCTTGAGGTAAATCAATCATCTTTGCTTTGAATGTAGTTTTAAGATGCAGCTTCTACTGACATATGACATTTTGGGTCCTGACACATTTTTTTTCGGGCTTAGAAAAGCTCGCTGGCACTGGTTTCGTTGATTTATTTCAAGAACGTATTGTTTTCATACCTATGAATGGGAAAACCAACGTTTAGGTGACTTTTCTTCTGAAAGAAATTTGCTTTCTCCCTTTTACAATTCACTATTGGAAGGTCGGTCCATCTGCCAGAGCATTGCATTTTCATCTTCCTGGTACATGCCTGAGATAACCCTATTGGTTTTCATGTAAACTTTTTCTTACAAGTTATTTTGCTCTTAAATAAAATTTTAAAATTTGTTTAAACTTAATTTGGCCAATGTTTGTCTTTGTGCTTTTATTTCTCAATTGTCTAAACAATATTTAAGATATTTTGTTTCTCCCTGAGTTTAGTCTGGCGCCTTTTGGTTCGCATAACCTGTCCACCCTTAAAATAAATGTCTAGTTCTGATTTTCAGACTAGTGGCGCCCGTGTGGTCAGTATATGTAAATCAAAGATCTTTCATCCAGTATATATATATATAAAGAGTGTAATTTACCCTTTCTTAGGCTATAAATTAAAGGCACTTTAAATGGTAAGCAAAGGATCAAACTTAGAATGAATTCACGTATTTTTGGAGCTCTGGCTCTGATGTTTATAAACATAACTTTGTCAACATTGTTGGTAATTCTAAGTGAAATTAATTTATCAGCCAGATGGAATATGGCCTCAGAATTATAAACTTATAATCAGTTTTACAATGCTGGAGACAGAATCTTATTTTAATACCTTGAATGTAATAATTAAATAAGATTTTGTATATGAACTTTAAAAAATTAAACATAGCTTAGTGTATATGTAAACAAAAAGAGGAAAACACCATCTCCCAGGCTATGAATTAAAAGCTATGTTTAATTTAAAGTTTACATTCTAAATATTATTTAATTATTACAATCAATGTGTTAAAAATGAGATTCTGTTTCCAGTCTTGTATAATTGATTATTAATTTAATAACTCTTAAGTACCATATTCCATCTGGCTGATAAATTAATTTCATTCTGAATTACCCGCAATGTTGACAAAGCTATGCTTATTAATATCAGAGCTGTAAGAATAGATGGATTCATTATATTTTTGATTTATTTTTAACATTTAGAGGGTTTTTAATCCATACGTTTGAAGGTGGGTGATTTATTTCTTTTGTTTATATATATTTTATCAACAGAGAGATAAACTTTTAAATGCATTGTGAGTATCTATCTAGATATTACAAAAGTTGTCGATTTTTATTCTTCTGTTAGTGAAGAGATTTCTAATTATTGGCATATGTATTATAAAGAGTTTAAGTTATATTTGGATTCCATATACACAAATCCAAGCTTAATGGTAAAATTGACTTGGAAAGTTTTAATAATTGTGATATTTGAAATTAAAAAAAGATCGATTTCTAAAGGCATATCCAATATGCCCATTAAAAAGTGACTGGTGGCTGACTCTCTCTCTCTCTCTGAGCTTCCATCAATTCTATATGTAAATAAATGCATGCTTCATATATTGACATAGGTTATATATTTACAACAAAATTTGTAAGGTACTGCAATATCTGGATCATAAATTATTTTGATATAAAATAAGGCAGTGTGCTTTAAACTTTCAAAACATCACATGATCACCATTTCCTACATTTACACAAGCTGTTATTATTAGTAGCAAACTCTCATACAGTAGTGCCACCCAGTATATTAAAAGGTGGCTGCTAGAGCAATGCATTAGATGCTAAGATCTAGGTGCAATGCTCTCATCCAAGGATCCTCACTGTTGAAATCATGATTTTGGAGGAGTAGGCACTAGATAGGGATTTTATGCACAAACCTTCATGCATACATTGATTACTCTGACTTGCACTGAATGGAACTAGTGTATGAAGGGTTTTCTAATGCTAATAATTTGTAGATCATCATCAATTATCTCTCTGCCCATCATAAATCTTGCAAACCACTTGAAAACCTTCTAGTGATTCATGCATTTATTGCCATATACAGTTTGAATCATTTCAAGCATTTTGGTAGAAGATTTTGCCCAATTTAAATCAAAATTTATTATTAGTGTGTTGCTTCATTGGGGGTTAAGGATCATCATCATCATCATTGCCATCCATTATCAATACACTGCAGGATGAAGGTCTCTCCAAGTTCAATCCATTTTCTCTGATCTCTAGTCTCTCTTCTCCACATCACTCTTGCACATCTCCCCTTATTTCATCCATCCATTTCACATGCAGTCTTCTGAGTCTTTTACAATTTCTTATAATCCAGTTTAAGATTTCAGCTGTCCATCTATTATTATCTCTTCTAGAAATATGTCCAGCCCAACATTAGTCTTAATTCTTCCAACGATGTCAGTAACACCTGTTTGTTCTCTTACCCAGGTATTTTTCTGTCACTTTATGTCCTAACTAATGATCCAAACACATGAGCACCATAATATTTTTGTGGTGAATAATGTATATATTTATTTAGATATAACACTGAAGAAACCTTGAAGAAACAATCTGTCATTATTGACCTTTTCATGGAATACATACTATTAGAGCAAAAAGACAAAAAAATCGTAATGACGTCATTAAAAGTAAATCTTTTATTTTGAAACTCAATATAAGTGATCAAAAGTCATTAAAAGGATCAAATACCCGTATTACAACTCTTGAATATATATAATTTACAAAAGATAGCATTTTATCAGGGATTTTCATATACATATATTATTAATATTAATTCTGCAACACAAAATTGACCTATTTACGCCATAACACATTCACAGCTTATTTTTCAAATGCCAGATATTTTATAAAGATTTTATATATTCAGAGAATATTATAAATTTTATTACAAGATTAATAAATAGATTGAATATCAAGCCTCTGAAGAAATCTTTTTTTAATTTTATCAGCTGCGTTAATAACGTAATATAGAGTATTTATAATCTCATTTGATCCGGCTGTCATGGAGAAGTTTTTAAAATATATTTAAATTTATACTTTTAGACAGTTTTCAAAAAGATGATTAAAAATTAATGTCAGCGCAGTCTTAAAAATAAAAGTTTCTTCTAAAAAATTGAACTATATATTTAAATTATTCAATTTTTCTTTCCTATCAATATGCTAGAGAATTCAATAACTCTATATCAAATATAACTTTCATATATAAATATATTTGCTTCTTATAACCATGAGTGATTGAATGTATAGCACAGGCTACTGAGACAAAAAGCCCTGGTTCGAATATTATTAGAGCAAGATATTTATAAATAATTCAGTTTTGATTTTTCACGTTTTATTTAGATGTGTAAGAGTTTCTTAATATTGCTTTAATGGCTTCTTAACTGGTTTCAATAAAAGTCCAAAAATTATTAAAATGCACTGATGTTTCTGTATTATTTCAATGAGTAGAAGAAAAAAATCTTCCCTGTATAAATATGCAAACGTTGTAAACATATTAACATGTAAAAGTGAGACTTAAAAAATTCAAATAATAAAAATATCATTCGCCCAAAGATTTATGATGAAGACATTTTAGGTCTATCTACATGTTGGACTATTTCCATCATCTAATATTAAATCATGAATGTCTTAAAAAAAATTTGAACTTTATTTGAATTTTCCAATTACATTTAATTGTTAGTAATAGCCCAGGGGTTGCATCTAAATTTGTTGTTTCAAGTGGTATTATTCTCCTCTCTTCTTCAGGTGTTCCTGGCCTGATTATTGACAGTACTAGCATGAGAATCAAAACAGGATTTTTAGATTCTTGAATATTGAACTTTAAAGTTGTGCTCTAACCAACTGGGACAATCTTCCAAAGGCAACAACCAATAAAAATTTGGTACATTTACCAATGAAGTTCCTCCTGATTTTTTCACTTTTTCCTTAAGATCAAAGTAAATTAATGGCTTCAGATATTATGTATTTCGACATCAGGTTGACATATAGGTTTATTTGCCATTGTCATGTTAGCAATTTCTATTCTCTTTCTTATATCCTTTCTTTTCTGTCCAATAGTTTTGTATTTCTCCAATTGAACATGTGTCAGTGATTTATACATAATCTGCTATTTTAGAACATCTGAATTTCCTTTTCTAATCATCACTTGGTACTCTTTCAATCTCTTTTCAATGAGACAACTGGTCTCACCAATATACATCATTCCACATTCACATGGTATTTCATAAATGCAGTTTTGCTTTTCAGGTTTTCAAGTTTAGGCTTTCTTTGTTGATTGTAGTATTTCTCATAGTGGGGTATGGTTCTGGAAAACTGTTCTGATGTTCCAATATTTGTTTTTACTTTTGATGTTTATTTTTGTTGTCTATTTAAGGTTTTCTTAATAATAACTGCTGGATAACTATTCTTCATAAGAGTTTGTTCTATGTAGAATCCATCTAGAGATTCAATCTTTAGTATACAGGATGCACATGTTAGAGAATCTATACACCGATTTAAAAAAAAAGACACTGCAAATATAAGTGCTGTGGTTTATTAGTCTCATGGTTTTGGTATTGAATATACTTGCATTTACCTTTTTATGACCGCATGAAAATTTGCTAAATGTAGATTATTAAAAAGAAACAGAATTAAAATAGATGTTTTTATGGATAGTGTTGACAAAATTTTTGTATTTATCAAGGGAGACAAAAGTTAAAAATAATGAAGGATTAAATTATGTTAATCCCAAATTATTATTATTTACTATAAAGTTATCAGAGCAAGGACCACTTAATTAAAACACGGAACACACTCAGATTCATTGCAAAAACATAATGCATATCAGTAAAATGGACAAACATAAAGGTTCTTTACAAAGAATATTTTGGAAAATAAGATCAAAAATGATTTTGGCTTTCAGAATTGACCAATCAGTATTGATCCTTTAGACAAGTCTTAAAAACTGTACACTTTAAAATTATTGAAAGGCTTGCTTTAAAAGTCTATTGAACAAAGCAATGAATGTAGAAGGATAAAATATGGATTAAATAAACATATTTATTAAAAAATATATAGTCTCATTTTAGTACTTATTTCAATCCGGTGCTTGAGCATATGAAAGACCAGCCCTATTGACAGTAAGAAAGTTAAGTAAGGGAGGATATATTATCATAATCTCCATGTGTAGCAATGATAAAATATATAAACAAACAATTACTTGCACTGAGATCTTAAACATTAAACTCAAAGTGTGTCTGTGTGTGGGGAGGGGGCTGATCGTCATATTTTTGTTTGTAATAAACTCACATTATTATGACAAATAATTGCTGTATATCATGCTAGAGATCTCTGATACATTTCAAAACTTCATAAAAGAACTTTTTTTACAATTGATAAGATCACAAAACATGCATAAATAATTACAGACATGATGGTTATTTTTTTACACCAGAAAATACTGACAAATCATATTTCTTAGTGTATAAAAATAGTTTTACCATATACATTTATATAGAGATAACATAGTAAAGGTGTAACCAAACTTCATGTCTATAAGAGCCATATGTTAAAACTGAAATATATTCAAGAGTCACAATTAAATTTTTGAAGTATTCAACAGAAGCAAATATTTGACTTACAATTTTCAATAAGTTCAAACAAGGAATTATTGAAACTGACATAAATAATCATTAAAAAATTGCCATCATCAAAGAATAAAGCTTGTATGGTGTCAAAATAAAATGTAGAGCCATCACGCTAATATAAATTATATCATGATTTTATTTCAAAAGTGTTGTGAGAGTTATATTGGACCATCTAGAGCAGGGATTGGCAAATTATAACTTGCTAGTTAAATGTGGGTCTTTGATCGCAATTTTTGTGGCTCTTTTTATCATGATAAACATAAATTTTTATTTACTCTTGTAATTTGTAAATAAATAATTTGATCGCTCTACAAGGAAAAAAATCAGCTTTACAATATTGTTTCTTGAATTCAGCCTTATTATAGAATAGTAATTGTTGTATATAATAAATACATAAATATTAGAAATTTGTCAATAAATTAACAAAGTAATTTTTGTGTCTATTTATTTATTTTTAAAATAATTTTTATTTCATTAGAATGTATACAGATTCTATTATCTTCTATTACTAAAATAAATGTTGAAATATATCCACAGCCATTCAGAAATTCATATGTGTCACGAACATATTTTTCACCTCTTTAATAGAGAGAGGAGGTAGATATGGGTTTCCTTGCAGCTCTTTAATGGAGGAGGGGGTACCTCTTTTCTTGCGTAGGGGAGGGGAAAGAAGACTTAAACCAAATGGCTTTTTGAGTTAAAAAGTTTGCAGACCGATCTAGAGAATCACATGAGTCACAGTTTGATTCAGGTAACCATAGTATTTTTAAACTTAAAAAAATGCTGTATTTATATTTTATATGATAAATTAGAAGTTATATAAAGTAAAATATCAATATCTCCTTTCATTTGAAAACATAGTATAGCACTAGTAAAGTAATTGGATAGTTTATTGTTCAAAAAGTCATGTGATATTTGAATACTGAAAGTAACTGAAGCTGAGTTAAGAAACTTTTAATTCTTGGGTACACCTCCCTTATTACTGTGTTAAATCACACAGGTCACTATAATGATTAAAGCTACAATTAGGACATTATCGAAAAATAATTAATAAACAAGTAGAAATAAAGGCCACATTTAAAAGTAAAAAAAATTCAAAGAAACATCATCAGCACAGAAGTTAATGCTAGTAAAATACATTTTTATTACTAAAGTGATTAATATCTAAAATACATTTGTTTAAATTTAATGAGTCAGAACTGGAAATTTGCTTGTTAAGGCATACAGAATAACGATTGAAGTATTGTTAATTACAAATGAACATCTTGTATTATGAAAGATTTTATAATGAAGCCCACTGGCATTTTTAAATTATGTTAATGAAAATAATGTTTTTAAAACAGGCAAAACTCTCTATACATATTGCCACTCAGTGCAAGCCAGAGTAATCAATGGATGCCAGAAGGCTTGTGCATAAAATCCCCATCTTTCCTACTCATCCAATATCCCCAGACTAGTTTCTCACTGATGAAGGTTACAAGCCAGAAACTAGTCTGGGGATATTGGATGAGTAGGTACTAGATGGAGATTTTATGCACAAGCCTTCTGGCATCCATTGATTACTCTGACTCGCACTGAGTGGCAATACATATAAGGAGTTTTGCCTGTTTTAATAACAGTTATAAGCAAGCATAAGAAATAGTGATCATGTGATGTTTAATAAAATAATGTTCATGTTATGATGATCTCACCTAAAAAATAAAATTACTATTGATGTTTCATTTCAAAAAATATATGCAAAAAGTAAAACAGTAATACCTTGTTTTTTTTCTTCTCATAAAACAATATTATTATAAAATTCATATTATTAAATAAAGTAAGATTTTTTCAGAGATGACCAATGTCTGGCCTGCAGGCCAACTCCATTCTTCAAAAATCTATCTGATCTATGTACATTTTCAAGATATGTTTAACAAAAGAGTTTTCATTAGAATGTGTCTGTTCATTCTTATTAACATAATGTAGATTAAAAATGGTTTTTTTAAAAATGCTTTTATTTACTTTCAGGGCAAATACATGAAAAGAGCAAAAAATAAATTTTTTCTAGAACCACAATTTTTGTTGTTATATGTAACATTAAATAAAAGTATAGGTCATCCATAAAGTAATTAATTCAAACAACAATAGAATATTTAGTTTGATCACAAAGTGTATTGGCTGAAGTAATTAATATATGGACATCTCACAATTTTATTTAAAGTTATATATAACAACCAATATTGTGATGCAAGGAAAAAATATTTTTTTCCTTTTTAATTCATTAGGCCTCAAATTAAATTAAAGCATTTTAAAAAAAAAATTATATATGTATTTTTTTTATTTTTTAGTGTTTTGGGTATATATAAAAAGTAAGTTTAACATAAACAATTCAAGTGAAATTAAGATTTTAGCCTTGATTTTTTGTTCTGTGTTAATTAATTGTAAGCATTCCTAAAATTTTTTTCTCAAATTAAGTGAAAGTGTTTCCTTTAAGAGTATAGAAACATCTATTGTTCATAATTCAAAAACTACCAAACTAATTTGAATGCAGTTTGTACTGTGAGTTGCTAACACTGTTTGGCCCAAGAAATCCTAAAATATTGTATTGTAATATTACACTGGCATTGAAATCAAACACATGTACAAAATCAGGAAAAAAAAAACAGTTCATTATATCCCTGAAATTCTGTATTAACATCTACAATGAAAATTTGAAGAAAGTTATTGAAAAATCAGTTATAAGATTTTTTTTTTTTTTTATAAAGGCAGCAGTTTAAAAAAAAAGAAGCAAGTTTTATGTGAACAATTCAAAGGTTAATCAAGATTTTATTTTTTCTTTCTATCAATTTTATAAAACCACTAAAATATCACATGATCACCATTTCCTATGCTCACATAAGCTGTTAAAACAGTAGCAAACTCTCCAATCAGTAGTGTTCTTTAGCAACTTGAACAAATAAGCATAGAAAATTGTGATCATGTGATATTTTAATGATTATATATATCAATCCTGCTCATAGGATAATGGTAATTATGGTTATTAAAAAACCAAAGACACTAAAATGTATAGATACTGATTTGGGTTCAGGTCTGTATGACTATGCAAGCAAATTAGCTTGCAATGAAAACATTATTGTGTTTTTATCTTGAGCTCATAGTTTTATAATTAGCCAAATAGGTAAAAGATGGGTTCTGGAGTGTTGCATTATATCCTAAGATCTAAAGGTGCATTACTCTCTTATCCAAAACACCTCACTGATAAAAGGACACAGGCTGAAAACTATTCAGGATGTTATTGAATAAGTAGGCACTAGATAAAGATTTTATGCCCAAACCTCTAGCATCCATTGATTACTATGGTTTGCACTGAGTGATGTTACTGGTTGAAGAATTTGCTACTCTTTTTTCATTTTAATTGTCATTCTATTATAATTAACATAATCACCTCTAAATTTTTTTTTCAAATTTAATGAAAGTGTTTAAATTTTTTTTGTTTTTAATAATGGAGCAATTTAAAAAAAGCAAGTTTAATATAAAAAATTCAAAGGAAAATCAAAACTTCAACTTTTGATTTCTTTTTTATCTATCAATTTGAATTAACTGTAACTGTTCCTGACAGTTCTTTTTCAAATTAAATGGAAGCTCTGTTTAAAAAATATTGTGCCATTTATTATTCCTCGTGCCTCAAAACTTACCAAGCTGATTTGAATGCAATTTGACATACAGTCTATCATTACTATTAGGCTGAAAAACCCGCAAATTTTGCATTATCATTGAAACTGCGCATGCGCACAAAATTTTGAAAAAAAAAATCCGTTCAGTAGAAGTATGTTATTGATTACAGTATTTGACTCAAATAAACAAAAGTCTAATTAATTAAAGCACTTAAAAACGATGCACAACATAAAGAACAAACATTTTTTTCCAAAATTATTTTTATTATATCAAAAAATAGATCATGAATACGTAATAAAAGTTTGGAACACATCTTATCAAAGCCATTACTAAACTTTGAATTAAATTTTTGTATTAATATTGTATTTTTTTTCTGTAATTTTATGTAAATAGAATATAAATAATATAATGACAAAAATAATAATTACGATTTTGTTGCAGTAATTAATAAATAATTAGTCAATAGTTAAAGAAATAATTTTACCTCATGTTATTTGGAACCTCTAAAAATTAGTTTTAAGTTAACTTTATTAGATTTACTATATTCAGTGGAGATTACTTACAAGTCCTATTGAAACAAAAGAGATTTCAAGTAGAAAAGCAATAAGACAGATGTTCATATAATTGAGCAATAATCAATATATATTTAATGCATATTAATTAGCATATTCAATAGCCAAGCCACTGGGTTGTTGTTAATGAGATCAGATTCCATGTACTGCAAAAATATTAGCTGGTATATGGGGTTGATCTCTGATCCTAATGTTATTTAATTTTTTTAGAAAGAGTGATTTAGTATTGTGAGATGTGTGATTAGAGCTTAGATAACATCTTACAAACCAGAGTGTGAAAAGAATGAATGTAGTAATTTTATATTGGAAAAAGGACCACTTTGTGTATTTTTTATGAGGTTGTTGATTGTTAGTGAATTTAAATGAGTCATATCAGTGATAAGAATATGACAAGGAAGAAGTGAAGAACAATCCATAAGAAAGTGTTCTAATGTTTTTCCATTCCTATAACAGAGAGTACATAATGGATCTATATTTGTGAAGTGTTGCTTGTAGAAGAGGAAATTGTTAGTAGGAAGGGCTTTGATACTTATTTTATTTTTTATTAAGAAGTCAGATATTTGGATTTCAGGTGCCAATATCTGAACTTTTTTATAATGTATTTGTTACTACATATCAAGAAAGTTTGACTATTATTTGATATAATCCTCATATACAAAAGGTATATAAAAAGTTTGGTCCATCTGTGAAAAAGTTTGGCCATTCTTTATTTTATAACTTTTATATTTTATTATTTTTTATTACTTTTATATTTTATTATTTTTTGTTCATGTATATTATTATAATATTTTTAGCTGACATTTATTATGTATATTATGAAAAGATATAACAGTTGGGGTGAAGTTGCAGTCGTCCGTATCTGCCATACAGGGTGCCACTAGGCTATTTGAACCTGGAAAATTTATATAGTAGGCAGATACGTAGTGTTAAGATTTGATTTTTACATATATTTTATTTTGACCTTCAGCCCATGCCAGTAGCTCATGAAGCAGCAGAGATAATTTATAATATAGATACTTAAAATATATTTTAATAAAGACATTACAATAAAATAAATAAATAAGCTACTCCCAGTAATAACACACAAAAAAAACATTTATTAACGCACATATATAAATATTTAAAATTGAGGAATAAAATTTATCTTGCTTAGATTTTAATATTAATTTTAATTTGGTTATTATTATTATTATTATTATTATTATTATTATTATTATTATTATTATTATTATTATTATTATTATTATTATTATTATTATTATTATTATTATTATTATTATTATTATTATTATTATTATTATTATTATTATTATTATTATTATTATTATTATTATTATTATTATTATTATTATTATTATTATTATTATTATTATTATTATTATTATTATTATTATTATTATTATTATTTAATTTAAATTATTAAGAAAGACTGCACAGATGGACATTTTATCAAAGTTTGTTTTATAATGTTGAGTATAGATTGGCTACATAGATTTCTCAGTTAAAAACTTTTCAAAACAATCATTCAATCTCAGACTAAAAGTTCCCAGCCAAACCAACGCCTGCTTCCTGATATACAGATGTAACCAATGCAATATGAAGATGCTAGCATAAAACCATGCTGACAAAAATGTGCATCTGACAGCATGATATTATTTGAAGGATATGATCCTCGTCCAGTACAGGAATGTGCGTCTATCTGGTGAAGGAATCATGTATATAAAATAATTAAAGAAAAGTGCTATGTATGGGGGAGAATGGTCTATCTGCTGACTTATAGTCCCTATCCATAGAACTAAAAAAGGTTCAATGGCATAGGAAATACGTCTGTGTCCATTGCAATGCAATGATTACATCTTTGGGTCATGCATTCAGATGGGCACGTTGCCCTATATGCTAAACGCACTTCACATTACATCAATATAAACACCCATATATTCCTCCACTAGCATTGACCTAACTATGAAACAAATAGTCTGAAATAAAAGCCCTTTAAAATAAATGTAAACGATTAAAATATAAAGTTATTGATGGAATTACAGAAGGAAATTTACAATAAACCCAATGGCATTCATCATAAGATGCCGCATTGACACCAATAACTTAAAAGATATACAAATAAATACATTTGGACACTCAGCATAAGGTGTCATATTTACCATTATCTATATATTTCAATCATTATGAAAATAAAACATAATTAAACGTTAACAAATCTATGCAGCCCTCTACACCCAACTTAAATTTAATACATTTAAATAATTTAATCAATAAATATTAATAAAAAATGGAAATGATTAACTCAGAAAACTCAAATATATAAAATTAAATATTATTAATTGATTTTGAAATCTTAAAAGTCAGATAAAAGTTCTTTTTAAAATTTAGGTTTAGTTGATTATTAAAAGCTTGTCAAATCTTGACGAAAGTTCTTAATTACTTTTTTTAAAAAAATTTTACAGTTCATATCTTACAGTAGAAGAGCTCCTGGTTCCTGGTGCCAATTCCTGCAAAGTCTTTATTGATCATACTTTCATGGAAGACCAGTCTGTTTTTCCAGAGATGACCTTAGCTGGTTCAATCCTGGTACTAATTTATTGTAGGACCCATATGATTCGGGTCTACAATAATGCCATTCATAAATTAACTGTCACTTCATTTAAGTTGGAACTGTTTTTTAATTTGAATTGTTTTCTTTTTATAGTAATCCTCCGGCTTCACTGAACATAGTTTCCTGTTCCAATCATTTTTATTAAGGTCTGAGCATTGGTTACTGCTTCTATTGGACATTCTAATTTTTTTTATTTTCTTATGTGATGTTTTTAATTATATAAGAGCCCCAAAGGTTAGTTTGCTTTTCATTTAATTTATAAAACAATCATTTCCATTTATAGAGATTACATAGGAATCTTTTAACAAAAATATTTTATCTTTAGATCTTGTCCTTTTTTTTTATTAAAAAAGTACGTTCAAATACTTTTTTAAAAAAAATACTTTTAAAATGTTCCATCTGTGTGACAATATATATGTTAAACAACTCTTTTTATTCTTAGCTTTTAGTTTTTAATAAATTTATTTTTATTTACAAACTTTTTATTTTAATTTTAAATTAATGTAATGGCATATTATATACCATCACAATATAAATGTTAACTCATTCCCTTTATGATTAATAATCAATTATTTATGTGACAAAATTGAACTAGTCAAGCATTGTTGGCTGAATGGTTAGCACAGCTGCCTTCTAAGCAGTTGTTCCAGGTTTGCTTCCTGGCCAATGCTTTGACACATGGGAAAAAAAAATTGAACTATTGATACAAAACAATTAGATAATTTAAGTTCAAGTATTGATCAATATTTCATAAAAAACTTATCTGCACTTAAAAGGCCATTCAAAAAATGACCAACATAAATGTTATAAGCTAGCAATAATGTAGTATTTAAAAAAATGGGAAATTCCTGTTATTACATTTCTTATATTAAAGTTCTCAATACCAATATTAAAGTAAATTTACTTTTTTAAAATAATTTCTTATAATAGAAGCTCAATTGATAGGTTACAATGCATATCATTAGGCTATAAATAATTTTACATTTAAATAAAAAAAAAAATTTGCATATGCAATATATCCTGATAAAAGTGACTAATTTGTTTTTAAAGATGGCTGCGATACCATTCCTTAGTCAAGGCACATGTTATATAAAGACATAGTTTAACTATTTACTGCAGCAAATGTGATACTGTGCTTCATATCTTCACAGACCATCTTCAACACTATTCCTACCATTAAATTTTACAAACTACTTGAAAATATTCTTTCAACTCATATCTTTTCTATTACAGACAATTTGAATTCTTTCAAACATTTCAGTAGCAGTTTGCCTAATTAAAAACAAAATTTGAAGTCAGTATGTTGTTCCACTGTGAGTTAGGATACAAAACACACTATTATCCTTCATGCTGGACTTCATATTAACAGATATACTAATGCCATCAAATTTTTGTAATGAATAACTAAACTCTGCCATCATGTAGTTTATGCATTGATTCAGAGATGGCACTGCAGTCAGTTTGAAAAGCACCCAATCATCAGTCCACTTTATTGCTGGGACATACTATGTATTAAAATAAAAACATATTTTGCATTTATTGGCTGGAATAACCTACACTTTCACCACCATCAAATATAATGTTAATGAATCAAAGTAGTTATATAGTGATAGTGAGAAGGAAACTATGTCTTCTTGTAATTAAAAAGAGAACAAAAATGACATTCCCAGAATTTGGAGATTATTACAAATACACTGATGAAATTTATAAGCATTAACTAAGATACAGCTAAACATATCTTAATACAAATATTGTTTAAATATTATACTGTGTAGTTATGCAAAATAGGTAAATCATATATGATTGCATATGAAGTAAGTGATCTTAAATGAGAGTGGTAATAGAACTAATGTATAGTCAACATAGGACACTGGCATTTGACATCCCTTTTCCCCTTTCATTATAAAGTCCAAACCCATATAGAGATTTCAAGAGGTCATTATCATTGTAAATAAGTACATAATCAAATGATTTATTTTTCAGGAGTTCATGAGAAGTGTGAACATCAAATGCAGAGTTCATAGTTATAGTCTTCAAATTTTCTAAGTGTTATCTTGTTTAAATAAAGTTGGAAGAGAGTTAGGTGAAATATCCTGTGTTCCCAATTAATTATCAACGAATTAAAGTTATCACAGTAAAACATCAGATATTAAACTGATATTACTTTTTAGGTATTTCCACAATTCATGTCATATTCTTTGTTATTATGCATGATGAAACAATGCTAACATTAAAACAAATTGTTTCACACATGCGTTGTATAAAGAAAAATCAGCAACACACACTATATGAATTAATCATTAGTACTTATTACCATTAATTTAAAACAGAAAACAAAAGCTAAAATTAATTTAAAAGCAATATGAAAATTAAGCCTTTCAAATTCAAAACAAGTGCAGCATCTATTAGAAAATAGTTGAAGAATATCTTATAAAATAATAAAAAAAACTTGAATTTATTTAAAAATATTTAAAGGAGTATATATTTTTATGGAAAGAAAAAGAGGAAAAAAGGGAACAAAAAAAAAAAAGCAGAAAGACAGAGAAAATGTCTAATTCAAAATAGAGTTTATATATATACTTTTTAAGTCACTGTAAATAAAGTTGCTTATTTTAATGATTAACACATGAATAAAATTAGTATAAAAGAATCTCTGTCCTTCTGTAAACTGGAAAAATAAGACAGTGATCTTTGAAATAATCAGCCCTTATAATTTGTGAGATAAATGTGCCATGAACATTAATGTGATATTTATCCAAAATATAAATATGAATTATTTTGATTTGATTTATTATATGTTTAATTAGGTGATTGTGTATTTTTTAGATACATAAACTATTTATAGACATGAATATAAAATAATGGGGAGCATAATTGTTTAACTAAGGGCTTGTAGGGATGCATCTGATGTTCCACAAGTAGTTATAATTAATTATGTAATATTTGAATCTACATACCTGCATGCAACTCAAGAGCATAAATAGCCATTTATCTCTTCATATAAAAAAACAAAAATCTTATTAACAATAAAATAAGTTAAAATATGCTTTTTAACTTTATCTTCCTCTCTGCTTCTATCCATCTATTCTCATCAAAAATTATCTCTGAACCAGCACAATATATATTGTAATAAATAAATAATTCCATATGTAACTTTACTAGAAGGCGCCACTAGATAATAAATCTAGACTACTTTCCAATAACCAATTGTAATTTAATATTAATATAAGAAAATACATTGAAAGAAGTTAAGTTTACTAGTAAAGTCACAATTACAAACAAATATGGGGAGGTTATGAATTACAAAATGAAACTATTCCAACTAATAATAAATCTTAAAATAAAAGACAAGTTTACCCAGCATGAGTTACATTTGGACATCTATTTATTTGGCATATCAATATTTTGTATTTTAAATAATAACCAATAATAAAAAAAACAAAATAATTTATTATTAAACAAAATAACAATAACGTCATTGTAATAGTTACGAATATCTAAATTAATACATAAAATCAACAAATACACATATGATCAATAATCTGAGACATTGCCAAAGTAAACAAGCTATCCTTATCTCAATACTGTTATCACAGTAACCTATACATTGAGGGATATAAAAATAAGCAATGGGTGAAATGCTTGTTATATATGCTTAACTCTATACTACAATATTCTAGGTAATGGCATAAAAATAACTATTTTAAAAATTTCGTACATAAAATATTAAATATTATTTCTTCATTACATTTCCCATGCTTATAAAAGTATTCATTACTAAACTGAAATCATTAGAAAATGAAGCCATAGGAATTTATAACTGGAACTAACCAATAATATCTAGTTAAATATATCAATAATATCTCAGTTGCCAATACATACAGTATAAGTCAAATCCAATATTTATAAAATAAATATTTATTACTGTTTAAACAATCATTATTTAATATTATAAATATCATTAAATAACATACATTATATATTTCATAATCTGTATTGAAATGTGACATTTATAAAATAAAAAATAAACTATCATATATTACATCTGTATTATTATTGAATATTATATTTAAAATGTTTTGAAAATATTACTTGCATATAGCTCTATTAATTACACACATAGTAATCAATTCAATATTTAAGAATTGACAATTTAAAATAATTAATATCAGCATAATATTTATATAAAAACAATTTATTATAAATAAAAAATATTTAATAAAGATTTATAAATTATTTTATAACTTTAATTTGTTTACCAGTAGAAAATGTTAACATCCAAATTTAAGCTAAAGTAGATGATTTTCTTTCATAATGGTGCTTCATTTGAAATGTAAAAGATAGGCCTAAACAAAGATGTAGAAAACATGATTTTGCAGCAATTTATGGTTATGAGGTAATCCTATTTATGATAAATGAAAACATAAAGAAGTAGATTATTCATTTGAGTCTTGATTCCCAAATTCTTGTCATAAAAACTATTTATTTACCAGTTCATTTTGAGAGTTTAAAATCCAATGGATTTTTTTAAAAATTTAGCAGCTAACAACTTTGTTCACATGATCAAACAGTTTGCTTGATAAGAAATCATTCTTTGCTACTTGCCAACTTCAGTCTATTTAAAAGTATATTTAAAACAAACAATTGTCCACTTCTTTAAAATTAATATTTTAAAATTAAATACTTGAATTTCTTTTTATATTATAGTTTAATAAAATATTTTTATTTATAAAAAAGAGTATACAATGTCTTTCAAATAACAATAATAACAACTCAATATTCTAAAATATTAATGACATCACACTTTTAGTTTAATAAAATTTCATTAATTTATACATCAATGAAATATATTCTAAAAATATACTATTTCAATATATATATATATATAAACATTATTTTACTTACATCCTATATAGAAATTTATAGTTTTTTATAGGGAAATGTTTGATAAAAAAATCAACTCCTCACAGTACATATGTTTCTGTCAATAAACTCAAAGTCATTAACAGCTCAAAAGACAGGTTCAGATCATATTAAACAGAAATTCAAATTTTATTTAAATATACTTGTGATTATAAGTGCATCTAAATAGAAATTGAGTTTCTAAAATTGATGTGAAACCAATTGGTCTTCTGAGCAGTTAATAATATCAAATTTATTGATAGAAATACATATTTTGCAAGAAATTAGTCGATTTTTCATCAATTATTAACCTATAAAATACAGTAAATTTTGCAGAGAGTGAAAATAAAATAATGGTAATATATTACTTAATTATGTAGTGTTGAATATTATCAAGTTCAACACTTTCTTTATTTTGCTGTAATAATTTATATAAATGCAATTTATCCACTTTACTTTGAACAAGTTTTTTTAAAAAATCTTTGATTGTACATATATTATTTTATTCATTATATCATAGCTCTGAAGAAAACTGCAGGACAGTCAAAACATAAGATTGTGTATGCATATATGTGCAATAAAAGGTCTTTGCTAAAACGTGTTCAAAGTAGAATGGATAAATTGCATTTATAGTGTAATAGTTTAAAAAGAAGTTTTTCAATATAAATATTTAATAATATTTATAAGTAAAAATGCATAGAGGAATTTAATGCTACTATGCATGTAAATAATTAATAATATGAGATATATTGATTTTAACCAAGTTTAAAGTTTGTATATGGGAAAAAATAATATAAAACAATCCGTCTATTTAATAAATAATTATTAATAAAATAATATATTTATCTAAAAAAATCATAATTGTTGATTAAAATTGTGCAAGAATTATAATCTTATAGATTAAGTATGATAAAGTTGAAAAGATAAATAAAAAATAATGATGAGAATATTTGAACAGATATAATAACCAGAATCAACTGATAATAGTATTTAAGTAAAAAGACCTGAAGAAGGTCATTTTCTTTTTTTTCATATCTTTGTCCATTTGTTTGAAGTATGATGGTTTAAATATGGTACTTTTTTCTAAGATTTAATAAAGTGTTTGTTGATGGTTGAACTATGCTCATAGATCTCATTAAATCATTATTAATAATAAGAGAGTTTGTTGGTTTGTGCTTTTGAATAGCAATGGATATTTATTATTACTTCAAAATGATTCATCATCATCATCATTAACATTATCAATCCACTGCAGGATGAAGGTTTCTCCAAGTTCAATCCATCTTTTCCTATCTTTAGCTTCTCTTCTCCACATGACCCCTGCACACTTTTTTATTTCATCCATCCATCTCACATGTGGTATCTTTCTGGGTCTTTTACAATCTCTTGGAATCCAGTTTAAAATTTCAATTGTCCATCTATTATCATCTCTTCTAACAATATGTCCAGCCCAACTCCACTTAATTTTTTCAATGAGGTCAGTAACACCTATTTGTTCTCTTACCCATACGTTATGTTTTTGATCCCTTCTTGTTACTCCCAACATGCATCACTCCATACTTTTTTGAGTGGTCTGAAGTCTCTATATTTCTCTTCTATTAAGGGTCCAAGTCTCAGATCCATAAGTAAAAACTGGCAAAACACATTTATTAAAAACCCTCCTTTTCAAGCACATAGGCATATTTCCTTTTAGTATCAAGTTATTTCTACCAAAAGCATTCCAACCAAGTTTAATTCTATGATTAATTTCGTCCATTATATTTCCATCTATATTAATAATCTGACCAAGGTATTTGTATCTGTTAACTTCTTCTAACTCATCATAATCAATCTTTATTTTCATATTCTGAGAAAATCTATTAAACATTACTTTAGTCTTTTTAATATTTATCTTTAGTCCTACTTTACTACTTTCATCTGATAACTCCTGCAACATTTCCTGTAGCTCTAAAGCATTATTTGCAAAAACAACTACATCATCTGCAAAATCTAAATGACTTAAATAATCTCCATTTACTTTCTCTCCTTTAGCTTCCCATTTAATCCACAAAATACTTCTTGCAGCACTGCTGTAGCCTTTTCAATGTTGATTTTCCTACTATCATTATGTAATCTAATTGTTGTTGTTGCATTTTTATAAATATTCTTTAAAATATGACAATAATCCTGGATCTACACCTTGATGACTTAATGCTTTAATCACTGAAGAAATGTTTATAGAATCAAATGGCTTTTCATGATCTACAAATCCAAAACAGAATAACAACTCATATTCATTTGTTCTTTCTATAATTTTTTTCAATACCTGGATATGATCTACTGTATTAAAGCCACTTTTAAATCCAGCTTGTTCTCTTGGATGGTGGAAATCTAGTGTTTTCTGTAGATGAATTGTAATTATCTTAGTAAAAATTTTGTATAAAACTGATAAAAGACTGATAGGTCTGTAATTTATAATATCTTGTTTATCATCTTTTTTAAATATTAATATTAATACTGCATTCTTCCAATCATCTGGTACATCTTTATTGTTTAGACTTTGGTATATAACTTTGCTAATTTTTTTTCTTTTTCTTCACCTGCTTCTTTTAATATATCAATTATAATTCAATCATTACCTGGGCATAAAAATGAAGAATATAATATAAGTAATTTGAGATTACAGTTGATAATAGTTTGAGTAAAATGGTGACTTTTTAAAACTCAACTTGGTATTATAACATTTTTTTGCTTATTGATTTGTAAACAATGTAATATTTTATACATAAAGTATTTTAAAATGTAAACGTATAACAAAAGTGACCTGGTTTTATTTATTATATTGGATTACAGTGAAACATTCAAGTGATATTATATTGGGATAATTTTACACAAAGTTTATAAAGTTGTAATTATTTATTAAGCATACAGTAAGTATATGTAAATACTTTTAAGACAAGCTTTAACCTGTATCAAATGCATCTTGAAATTTATAATAGTCAAGCGATATTTTTATTTTGCCAATAGAGGCACCTCTCAAACCACAACACAAAATAGTGACTTTTATAAAGATAAAAACAGCCATCTTATCTTTAACCTAACTTTCCACTTATATAGGCCAATCTGAAGCATCTTGATTTGGGAGCATGAAGTTGCTGTTCTCTCTACTGTTTAAGTCCACTATTTCCTATACAAATCAACATTTGCAAAATCTTGCAATTTAAGAGTTAATATTATGATCTTTATACTGAAAATATATAAACTATTGTAAAGTTTTCATTATTTATTAAGTACACAGGAAGTGTATGTAAATACTTTTAACCAGGTTTTAATCTGTATCAAATGTGTCTTGAAATTTATAGTAGTCAGTAAAGAGAACAACAGCTTTATGCTCCCAAATAAAGATGCTTCAGATTGGCCTATATAAGTGGAAGGTTAGATTAAAGATAAGATTGCCACTCTTATCTTTATAAAAGTCACTATTTTGTATCATGGTTTGGGAGGCCCCTCTATCAGCAAAATAAAGATATTGCTTGTCTATTATAAATTTCAAGGTGCATTTGATACAGGTTAAGGCCTGTCTTAAAAGTATTTACATATACTTCCTGTGCACTTAATAAAAAAATACAACTTTACAATTGTTTATATATTTCCATTATAAAGATCATAATATTAACTTGTAAATTGCAAGATTTTGTGAATGTTAATTTGTATAGAAAATAGTGGAATTAAACAGTGGAGAGAATAATAACTTCATGTTCCCAAATCAAGATGCTTCAGATTGGCCTATATAAGTGGAAAGATAGGTTAAAGATAAGATGGCTGCTCTTATCTTTATAAATGTCGCTATCTTGTGTCATGGTTTGAGAGGTCCCTCTATCAGCAAAATAAAGATATTGCTTGACTATTATAAATTTCAAAGTGCATTTGATACAGATTAAAGCCTGTCTTAAAAGTATAAAGCTTATAAATAGAATTTAAAATAGTGTATAATACAACCAATTAAAATAATACATGGATGGAGTCATCTGGGGATTGGGGATTTGTATACATTACCATCCGGTGATCAATGTTTGTTCAAACTTTTTATGGATCACTGTGAAGTAAAGAGCTTCTCTTATTGATATCAAGTGGTATTCTATAAGTGTAACCAAGATACAAAGTGGGAGATGTCCATGTAATAATGAGGAAAATATATTCAGCAATGTTGTTGCTAGATAATAACCAAATAAAATTGACAGCCCAACCTGAACCAATTGCTCTAAAAGCCACCAATAGCTTTTAACTTATAAAAATATCTGTGTGAATCTCAGTTTCATGGGCTTTTTTTAATCTCTAAGTAAACTTAAATAAAACTACAAGAGCAGGTAGTTCAGTTTGTGATTCTTAATTTTCATTGATGGTTACTTAGCAATAACATCACTAAACTAGTAAAAATTCATTATATTCCTTCATTTACATAAATATTCAATTTAATATATACATATGTAAGTAAAAAAAATGAACACATTTAACAAAGATAACTGACTGGGGGAGATGAAATAATATGATACAAAAAGATGAGACTTTTCACATGTCTAGGTTTTAATCCACATAACACCTTGTGTTACAAAAAAAAAAGAGAGACCTTTTGCTTCTAATTGAAATCCTTTTTATCTAATTAAACTCAAGACGAAGATTTAATTTGGATTATTAAAAAAATAGTTTGATCTAAAAGATATCAATAATAATTGTGTAATAACTCCATTGCTAACAAATTTTTCTAGTTATTAGATTGAAATATTCCAATTCATTCTTTTGTTTACATCATAATTAATGCATGATAGTATTTAATTATATATATATATTCTAACCTAATAAATATATTCTTATTAGCTGTAATTATTTATTAGTTTATTTGCACTTTTGCTACTAATCATACTCTGAGCTGTATTAGGTTATTTTGTTTTCACTTTTCACCAATGATACCAATTTTTCAGGTTGTTGGAAATTAAGGCAACCAAAATAAAACAAATATCCACTAATTTGCCAATATGATCTAAAATACTTTTCATATAATACAATTGTACATTCAATTCTCTTAAGCCATGCCACGATTGTAATAACAACAATAATTGATCACTTATTAATTTAAAGAATAATTATAATAATATTAATCTCAGGGTTCTTTGTTTCATGTAAGGAAATGCTCGGCGGTATTGTGTTGTCGCATATGACTGGCATTCTGGTCGGCTATAGGAAACATTTATTTTACTTAAATTCGATGTGTCTTCATCTCTCATATCAACTGCTATATTATTTAAAGAGATGATAATTCTATTCAATAACGACGTATAATTTTGAATAACACAGCCCTTTTTTCCAGAATCTCAGTCAGAATAATAAAAAGACAAGGGTGCTTTTTGTGTCCTTCCATCATCCATGACAACACAATCATATAACTAAGATTTATTACTTAGACAATTTAACTAAATGGGAATGGAATAATGTGCAACCAAAGTTAATGGTTTGGGAAGTGAATGTTTAGTCTTAAGTTTTCAACTCCATAAATAATTATCATTAAACTAAAATATAATGATATATTCCGATCTGCTCAAATTTATTTCTCTGGTATATTAAGTTTTTAAGAATTTGGAATGATTTCGGACTCAAGAAAAGGTTTTGCAAATATTATGCAAACACTTATATTTAGCATATAAAAACAAAAAATGAATCTACAACAAATTTAAACAAGACTATAATTTATTATTATCACAAAAAAATATATGAACATTTATTCAATAATCCCATAGTAATACAAAAATATAAAATATAACTGATATTAATCTGTATACTCTTTTGGTTATGGACTAGAGGTTACTACTTCTCCTGTATGCAATCATATGGATTGATTAACTACAAGTACATTTCATTACCATTACATTAATTATTAAATTTTGGTAACCTTGTAGAAGCTTTTATTCAAAATTATTGACTAACTATTTTTTTTTTTTTTGTTTTTTTTTTAAAATTAAAATGATTAATCCAATCATCTGCAATTGCAAAATATTAAATTTATTTCTAATACATTTACTTTATTTATGGTCTTTAATGGGATAACCTATTCTAATTAAAGGCCAGTTATCAGAAGTTACACTTACCATCTTACATTTAACTTAATGCTAACTTAAGTTATGATACAAATTTTATTCATACGTATAATTTTAAATATGAGTATTATTTAATTACTAACCAGAATTAAATATTGCATTTGAATATTCCTTCAGTAAATAAGCGTTTTAAATTACGCAATTTTAATTACTTTCTCCATTGATTTACTTGTCAAATACTAGCAATATTTAGCAGCACAATACAGATATTGATCTTAGTTACTAACGCACTATTTATACTAAAGTGGATCTTGAGGAACTAACACCTCCAATATAACCTTTATCTTGCCCGAACTTTCAAAATTAAGCACAATAATCAACACCTTCCATAGTGGAGCTATCTTTATTTTCACATGAGGAACATGGAATAACAACGAAGGTCTGTAGAGTAATCTACTACATTAAAATATTTTGGTGGTTTCTTGCCTCTTACTTGGGCATACAACGAACACACACCAAATAAATCCTCTCCTGGGATTTAAACGAATGAAGCATACTAAATGCTGGATAAATTCTTGATCGTCCTATCTATGAGAATCGATCACTTGGGCTATAAACATACCCGAACATTATATTTAAAATCTTCCTCTCATGGAAAACAAAGCTTTTGGGGAGATTATTTTTCATCCCACAAAATAAATACATTATAATTATTACCTATGCGAATATTGAGCATATACCAATGCTATATCTGGGCAGGATAAGTAAATACACTGATTATAATAAACTTATGTTACCGGGTATACTTTGATCAACATCTGAAATCAATGGACATCATAGAATAAAAGTATAATAATTTTAATTTTAATAAAGGAACATTCAAAAATAGTTGGTAGCATACTATCTTAAACTAAATAAAGTGGATGTGTTATTTAAGAATAATTAGGAATAAATTCCTCAATTAATACAGTATAAATTCGTTTCAAAACTTTAACAAGAAATATTTTGTTATAGCATTTTTTTCTTTTTTTTTTTTTTTTAGTTACTTCTGATAATTTTCAATATTTATTTTACCCCTTAAATATCTAAATATTTTTCTTTTACGTATCTAACATACAAAATTTCTACCTACAATTGTATGTAATAATTAAAACATATTTTATAGATTTTTTTCTTTCGTGTTAAATATCAACTTAACCTATAATAATTATATTAAAACATACCTTTGTCATTACAAGGCTATTAAATATCACTTGACCATACAGACTTTAACCTATGTGATATAACAAAAAAAATACATATCATTTATAACTTAGTTTTAAACAATCATTAATTAACAAGTGCATATTCTCTCATTAGAAAATGTTTTTCTGTGGAGCAATTGGTCCAGGTGAAGAACTTTATCCAGTCGTATTTCACGAAGCAAGTTTAAAAACAATAAACGCATGGTATTATTTCCTTTAAATAAAAGTTTTCTCTTATTTTGTGCGTTTAATAAATTAGGTAAAGAAAAATATAGCAGAATTGAAGATTAATTCTTACTTGAATTAAACTACTACAATTTTGGGATCCAAAGAAAATAAAATATACATATTCTAACATAATGAACAGTTGACGATAGACGATAAACATACACAATTCTTTTCTTTTTTATTATTGATGATAAGTACAATTCATATTAGCTAGCTTACTTATGGACGAAAATGCGCAATTTTTCCGAGAGATTATTCTGATAATAACTGCAGCTGATTTACATGTATAGGAAGTTTTAATAAATCCAACTGATGTGTAATATAATATATCATTTATTTTTATTATTAAGTCACTAAGATATTTGGTTTTGTTCATACTTTAGGAATTATAAATTTTTTTAACGGTAACTTCTCCATAAGAATGCCCCTATATAACTTTTCCTATATTTACTCTGAGAAAGTTTATATATTTTTTTTTTTAAAAAAAATATACAGGTGCATAATTTAATCTTATTTATCATTATTATTATTTCCAGACAATTCTTGGTGAACAAAACATATTTTAACGTATGTAACTACATTACTTGTAAAGGCAGACAATATTGAGAAAGAGCGCGAAAATGTTTCTAGTTGATTTTCCTTGGTTTCAAAATATTTATTTCAATTATTATTATTTTTTTTTTCTATACCAAGAAAATATCAATAAATGACATAAAGTTAATAAATAATTAATCTTTTCTTGGAAATCGCTTCTTTTCCTTAATTTAGATATAATATAATTTTTCGTGCTTCTTTTAGTTACATCTGTCATTTTGAACTTTAGTGCAAGACAATAAACTTTTAAGTATAAAAGGTTTTTAAATAGTAGATGGCAAAGAAAATCAGGACGCCTTATCAAAAAAATTTAGCTACACATTATATTATTAAAATTTTACTTTGATTACATTTATTTCTGCAAAATAAAATGAAAAAATTGAGTTACCAAATTTCAGCACTGTTCCTTCCTTGAAAACTAAAAGCAGACTATATTTTTTTTTTTTTTTTTACTTTAGCGACCTCTTACAGAAAAATAATCATTTGATTATAACGTAAACAAAAGAAAGGAAAAACTTATTACAATCATATAGTTTTCAGTATTATTTACCTGGATTACAAAGTAATTTGACAATATAAAAAAAATAATAATAAATACATTAAATTAACAATCAGTGATGTATAATTCTTTAAACATTATTTCTCTTTTTTTTTTTTTACAAAAAGAAATTACCAGAAGTTATTGTGCTTTATGATAAGACATTCATCCACTCTCCCCTCTACCCATCCAAAATCAATTACTGTTTAGCTTTTATACCATATTAATTTGCTCTAATTATTAATATCTCAATTAAATTATTCATGTTCTCTCTTTAAAAATGACATTGAGTTATTAAATCTATTAGTTATTTACCCAAAACATGCCAAAGTGAGTGAATAGCATACTTTATTAGTCAATTATTACTATTGTTATTTTATCTTTTTATTTCTTTAAAGAATAGCATTGTTTTCCTGCAGAAATAATGCCAAGTAAACCAAGTGTCAATAACACTAGGTTACAATATATATATATATGTGTCATGATAACACTAGGTTACAATATATATATATATGTTCATGAGAAAATGCTCATAAGGTCATATGATGCCAAAGCTTGAAAGTGATAGGTCAATGATTCTCTCTCTCTTTCTCTGTTGAACAAAATTGACATTGGTAATTTAAAATCCATTGAATACTCATTATTTAGATTATAAATACAATTTATCCAAAACATTTTCAACACTTTTATCAAAAACTTTTATTGTACATATATACATACACCTTATGTTTAGACTATCCTGCAGTCTTCTTCAGAGCCAGTTTTCTTTATTTTTTTTAAAAAAAACTGGCTCTGAAGAAGATTACAGGCCAGTCAAAATCTAAGGTGTATGTATATATGTACAATAAGAGGCTTTTGGTAAAAAGTGATTTGAATAAATTGTATTTATATAACATATTAAAGAAAAATAAAAAAAAGAGTGATTTTGGTAAAATTTCTGAAGTATTTAGATTATACAAAGTGTATTATTAAAGCAATAAATTTTCTGTTATAAAATGTCTATTACCAACTCTCCCATAACTTGGAAATACATGCAAATTTATATACACATTGAGGCATTGAAGAAAATTAAATTTTAGCTAAAAATATTCTAAAAATTAAAATGATGTTTAAGGATTCAATAAACCTTCTAACTATTTATTGATGTCTTTTATATTCAGTGTAACCAAAATATTGAAGGTGAACACATAATAACAGAGTTTTCTGTCAGCACTATATTTTAAATCAAATATTTTATGCTTCAGTAGCTACTTTATGGTACCAACAGTCTCCATTTCTATTTAAAGGTTTTGGTTTCAAATTATTATTTGGAACATTTGGTTAGAGGTTTGCATTGGTTATATTCTTACAGCTAAGTTAGAAACTATTTTACTTATAATATGTTTTCTTTAATATCCAAGAGATCTCTGTAAATCTTATCTATTTTAACTGATCCTTTGATGATGAATTGTTGATATTAAGAGAATTGGATTGATCATCCTCTTAAAGATAGAATAATTATGTTGTTTAGAAGATTATTTAAATGATGAAAAATAGACAAAAGAGTGAAATAAAAAAAAGAGAATATTAAACAATTGATAAAATACAAAGCAAAATAGATGGTCTAGAGTGATGTCTGAAATTCAAATTTAGATAGATAACTAATAAATGTGGTATGATTGATATTAATTACATAGTGAATGATTATTATTAATTAAATATGAAAATAATATATTGTGATAACTCCTAATTTTAATATAATAATTTGTAAATAGTATGAACAGGCACTAATCTGTATTCAATGTGCTTTAAAATTTGCAATAATCCGGCATATTTTGCCGATAGAGGCATCTTCCAAAACATGACACAAATAGTGACTTTTATAAAGATAAGAGCAGCCATCTTATTTTTAACCTAAGTGTCCATTTACATAGGCTAATCTGAAGCATCTTGATTTGGGAGTGTGAGGTAGTTGTTTTCTCTACTGTTTAAATCCACTATTTCCTTTACAAATTAACTTATGTGAAATCTTGCAATTTACAGCGAGTTAATAGTATGATCTTAATGTTGGAAATTCTATAAACTATTGAAGAGTAGTAATTAATTTATAGAGTGCACAGAGATCTTATGTAAATAGTCTGAACAGACACTAACCTGTCTTCAATGTGCTTTAAAATTTGCAATAATCAAGCATATTTTGCTGATAAAGGGTTCTTCCAAACCATGACACAAGATAGCAAATTTAAACAGTGGAGAAAACAACTACTTCACACTTCCAAATCAAGATGCTTCAGATTCACCTATATAAATGGACCTTTAGGTTAAAGATAAGATGGCTACTCTTATCTTTATATAAGTGATATCTTGTGGTTTGGAAGATCCCTCCATCAGCAAAATATGCTTGTTGCAAATTTTAAAGCACATTGAATACAGGTTAGTGTCTGTTCAGACTATTTACATAAGCTCTCTGTGCAATCTATAAATTAATTACTACTCTATAATAATTAGTCTAACTAGAAATCCATCAGAAGTTTAAAATTAAAACTTAGACACTTGAGAAATAATGGTTAAAAAACCCCCTACTTAGATCTAAAATCTCATTACTTTCTAAGCAATTTTTTATTTATTGACTGTTTCAAACATGATTGAAAATATATATAAATTATTTAAAAGCCATTTAGATTTTGCAGATGATATAATTGTTTTTTTTTTTTTTTTGCAAGTAATTCTTTAGAGCTTTAGGAAATGTTACAAGAGTTATCAGATGAAAGTAAGAAGGGAGAAAATATAAAGATTAAAAAACTAAATAATATTTAATGGCTTTTCTCAGAAGAAGAAAATAAAGATTGATAGCCATGAATTAAAAGAAGATAATAACTACAAATATTTTGATCAGATTATTAAACCAAATGAAAAAGAGATAAAATTAATTATAAACTATTAAATTTGAATGAAGTGCTTTTGATAGATTAACTCAATATTAAAAGGAAGTAAATATGCTTATATATTTAAAAGGAAGATTTTTAATAGATGCGTTTTACAATTTCTTATTCATAGATCGGAGACTTGGACTCTTAACAGAAGATAAATACAGAGCTTAATTAAGTATGGAAAAATATATGCAGGAATAACAGAAAGGAATTGAAAGTGAATTACTTGGATGATAGAACAAATAGGAAGCATTGCCATCATTGAAAGAATTAAGAGACTAAGATGGAACTGGATTGGATATATTGCTTGAAGAGATGATAAAAGATGGATAATTGAAGATTTAAAGTAGATTGCAAGAGATGTAAAAGAAATAGAATGAGACCACATTTGAGATGAATGAATGAATGAAGCAAATAAATTTGCTGATATAATGTAGAGAAGAAAAGCCAGGGATTAAAGAAACTGGATTTAGCTTTGGAGAGACTTATCCGGCAGTAGATTGATTATATTGCAAATAATGAGGATGAGGATATATAAGGCCGGTTTGTGCTGCTTTAAAAAAACTCTTATTAAATAGATTAAATATAGTTCAAATTTAATTTTTTTAAAATGTAACATTAAACTCTTTAGTATTTAATTTACTTATAAAAAGTCTGCATATTATTTTTTATTTTTAAAAAAAAAAACAACACTCAGAATAAAAGTTATCCTTTTAGACGTAAAAAAAAAAAAAAAGGAATTTGGAATGTATATATAAAGATGGTTTGTTTTTCTATTTTTTAGGTTAGCGTTTCCAGAGGTATTACGTTGATTCTCAATTGAGTTTTGAAAATCTTATTTTTTGTCTTTTAAATAAAATATTTATCTTGAGCTATATATTCAAGGCTATCTTAATAAAATGAAAAAAACAGTCATTGCTGATTTTTTATATATCTATATTTATTTAAGCATCAATAAATCATTATCCTTCTTCTAATCTACTGCTCTAACCAATATATATATATATATTATAGAAGATGAAAGAGAGCTATATTTTTCAAATATAAGACATTAATAGTGTGATAGAGAAGACTTTAATATTATCTTTCCTTTTTTTAAAAAAAAAATTCTACTAATGAAAGTTTATGTTTGTAATAAATGTAGCACAGTAATATTCAAAACACTTCTCTCTTTTTTTATATATTAATACAAAGATTTTTATGGATTAAAGATATAAATAATATATTTGGCAGATTCATCTATGTATCATTTTGTAGTAACACAACACTCATCATCATCAGCATCTCTCACTCCAAGCTGCAGATTCAGGTTACAATATTGATTTCTCTAATGCCAGGATCCTATCCAGATGTCACATTCTCTACCAATGAGAGATCAGAGAAGTTATTGAGATACTAAAAAGGTGAAATTGTATCAACAAACGTGATGACACATGCAAAATTCCTCCTGTTTGGAAGAATTACTTAAAAAATATATTCCTCTGAAGGTTTTCTGATTTTTATTTTATTTTTCAATTTTATTATATACCTTTTTAATGGAGAAGATATAAGTTAATTAATATTAATAATAGGCTTAATATTAGCCATAATAAAATACATATAAGAAAAGGTATGGAAAAATATTTAAATTAGCCATATATTATGCTGCTGGAAATCTCGAAGCATGTATCCTTTCTATTAATAGGATGGATATTTCCATGAATGTAGAATACTTCTTTGATTTTTCTCTTGTGATCATTAGCCTTGGGGCATAGGGTTATAGGATTGGCAGGTGGGAAGTTGTTTCTGGCATTTTTGACATGTTCTAAAAATGCAGACAATGTATTATTGGACTTTTGAGCTCTGTTATCAATGTATAGGTGTTGAGCCAATGTAGTCTGGATGGTTGCTTTGGTTTCACCATAATATACCACATGGTATCTGGTGTATGGGCATGAGATGGAGTATACAACATGTTGGGGTAAATGATCGATCAATGTAATCTTTTAAGTTGTTGATCAATCTGTTAGAATTAGGCAGAGTTCTGAATATGATTTTAAATTTGTTTGATAATGTTTTAGTTAGTCTTTTATAAATTTTGAGAATATGAGGGATGGTAATTCTTGGTAGATCAGGTCAAGGTGCAATATTATTTATTCTATTATAAAATTTTATAATTTTATTTTTAATAGATTTAAATTTGAAGCCTGCTGTTTGTAAGAAATGGACAGCACAATACATCACTAATTTAAATATTTTTTCATACACTTTCTTATATGTATTTTATTATAGCTATAATTATGAGGCATGGATCCTTGAAAATGTTAAGCCTATTATTAATATTAGTTAACATATCTTCTCCATTAAAACTGTATTTATAAGTGTGTGTTAGTTTACATATCAACAGGAAGTAAAGCTTTATTTATATACCTTTTTGTTTATTGGTGGAAGTTTAACATTATCATAAGCTAGTGTTTACAGCACCTTCCATATTTATAATATTCTATTCATCACCCTGTTGATGGCATGTGTGATCAAGTCAAAACATTGATACATTTATAATCAAAATCATACATGAATGAACCTGCAATATATATATATATATATGTTAAAACGAAGATTTGCACGGGTTAAATATATAAAATACATATTTTGCGGGTTCATCCGTGTTAAAAACTTTTAATATCAATTTACTGACGTTTCGACTTGATCACACAAGCCATCCACAGAGTTATAACTCTGTGGATGGTGTGTGATAAGTCAAATCAGTAAATTGATATTAAAGTTTTACGGATAAATATATTTTATATATATATATTTATATATATATATATATATATATATATATATATATATATATATATATATATATATATATATATTGTATTAGGTGAATAATCTTGTAAAGTGGGCTTGCTTCAATAGCATTTGGTTTCAATGATATATATACATTTAATTATATGCTTTATTTCTAAATGCGCATGCGAGAAAATTTCAGTCTTCAATTACAAACTGCTTGCACTTAATAAATAATATTTACATATGTTACTGTCAATTTTTTAAGTTCTGAAAATATTACTTCGTTGTAAATCGAAAGATTTTGCATTGTCAATTTAGAAATAATATGCAGTGAGTTAAATGTGAAGATGTTTAAAAGATTCATGTTCTTAAGTCAAAATACTTCAGATTGGCTTATATATATATATATATAAGAAGTGGAACCATCTTTTTCTTATAAAATCTCTGTGTTGTGACTTGAGAGCTACCTATACAGTCATCATTACATCTGATTGACTGTTATATAAGCATTCTAAATGCACATGTGAGAAGGTTTCACCTTTTCACTTCAAATTCAAAATTTATTGTAAAATTTGTTTATATAAGCAATTTTTTATCTATTACAAATGTAAAAATTATCAAGTATCTATTTATGATATGAGCTTACAGTAACCCGTATGACAAACATTATATTTAACAATGTAACTGCTAATACCATCTTTTTATAAGTTAATTTATAATGGTTTTAAAAACAATAACATCTTTAATCTTCATGTTTTTTAAATATGCACAGTCAAATTAATAAGATTTTTGTCAAATTAGTAAAATTATGCTCCATATTGTACTTTACTAATGTTTTATTAACCTCAATCTATAGATAGGTGCTCTGAAATAAATATGATGTGCAAAATTGAAGAAGCTCAAGAAATAGCACGTTTCCACTTTTATAAGTTGTTACTTTTTTTAATTTGCATGAAACTAATTTGAAGCAGATTGTATTATACATTAATTTATTGATGCTAATAAATGGATCAGATGCATAATCAATTTAAATTCACAAAGTTACTTTTATTTAAATGGTCTAGTTATTAATTCAAATATAATTTTAAATTTGATTAAAAAAGTCTTTCTCTCTTAAATTTTAAATAGTTAAACTTTTAAAAAGTTAATATTTTGCACATCGAAACTTTGACAATTTGTAAATGATAAAAATATGTATAGCTAGAGCTGTTGGTTTTTCATTAAGATGGATGGTTGAATTGTTTAAAGGGTGAGAAGATTGAAACCTGTCCATTAAAGTTTAAGAAATTGTTATCTTAATATACGTCCAGCACTAGTTGTATATATGTGTGGGAGATTATGATCTGGCCAATTGAAAAGTGCTGGTTCTGAACAAAATATATATTGGGAATTATTTATCTTTTTCACATGTGTTGTCATGTGTATGGCTTGTTTGAGATGGAGTAGAAAACGAATCTATACTGAAAATTCTAAGTTCAAATTCCTATGTTTACTATAGTAAATAATAAGTGTACTAAATGAATAGATTTTATATATATATATATATATATATATATATATATATTTATATTATATTTCATTGATATATATATATATATATATATATATGAAAGTAGTCCACATCTAATCAATACCCAACAGTAACAAGGATCTCAATCAGTTTATTGTCAAGGCAACATTGAATATTCACCTTTATCTACAACCTAAGATATTTATATAGACACTAAAGATTGACAATTTATGGAGATTGAAATTTATATAATTCAAAGAAGTTTAAATACATCTCAGTAAACAGACAAATATAACCTGTTTTGAAAGCAGACTAACAAATAGTCAATTTTAACTTTCAAACTGACCTGAAATTATGTATTACAGGAGAAAAATAAAGGAGAACCTGAAATACATGTATTACTTAGATAGTAAAGCTAATAATGCTTAAGGCTAGATTGATTTATAAATGTAAATATATGAATGCTGTCCAAACCTAAATGACACCAAACAATACCAAGAATACATCTATTTGCTGTCAAGACAACTTTCTTTTGTCATAAGGGTGGATAACCACTTTTATCTATGGTCTAAGATACACTAAAGATTAACACTTGATGGAAAAAGATTGAAAATTTTAATTCAAAGAAGTTTAAATAAACCTCAGTAAACAAAAATATATGAACTGTTTTGAAAGCAAACAAACAAATAAACTCTTGTGATGTAGGAATAACATATTCTTTTGTAATAAATTTCAAACTGGAATCCAATCCAGGATAGGTACAACTTAAATATTTTTCAGGTTTCAATGTAGTCATAGATTTCTTTTACAAATAGCTATCCCAAATCACCCCAATTAAGCATTCAGTATTATTTGATAAAGATGTATATCTAAGGATTATAAAGCATTCAAACCAGCAATTTAGGTCTAGTAAGTGCTTTTTCATTGACTGTCCTTTATGAAGTTCTGATGCAGAGAATTTTGCCCAGAAATGGTCTATTTGTATTTTATTTATGTTTGTTTTAATACGCATTAATTGTTCTTTTATAAATAAATAACTGTGAATAGGAAAAAAAGTAACCACGTCTTGTGTCTTTTATTATCAAAATCAGAATACCTCATCTTAATTAGCATTTATTATCAAAATCAGAATACCTCATCTTAATTAGCATTATGTTATTCTTTCACAGGTAAACAGTACTTTAAACTTATGTAATTGTTCTGTCCAAAAAATAAAGATATCCACAATTATTAAAAGCTAAAGATATTATCATATATAGCTGCTGGACTGGTGGCATATCTCTATAACTGTACAAACATGGTGGTTTAGATTTAAAACAATAGCAACTTACTCTATTCAGTAGTGTAATCCAGTGCAAGCTATAGTAATCAATGGATACTAGAAGATTTCTGTATCAAACTCCCTATCTAGTGTCTACTCAACCAATAACACTAGACTTGTTTCTAGCTTATGATTATCATCAGTGAGAAGCCTTGTATCTTAAAGCACTGGACATTATCTTTGGATCAAATGTGATCCTCCAGCAGCCATATTTATCTTCCTAATTAACTATAAAGCTATGAGGCTATAAAGTTCTCAGTCCAAGTTCATTTACTTGTAGCCCTACAGATATAAAATTAAGTTCAGTATCTATACATTTTGATGTCTTTAATTTTTTATTAACCCTAGTTATTACTCATCTTTAGGGCAAAATTGTTATTAAGCCACTGAAACATTATGTGATAACCATTTATCATGCTTACACAATCTGTTAAAGCAATAGCAATCTCTCTATACACTAGTCACTATGATTATTAAAAAAACAGACACCAAGATATATAGAGACTGAACTGAGTTCAGATCTGTATGACTATACAAGTGGATGAACTTGGATTAAAAACATTATTGTCTTTTCATTTTGGGCTCTTAGCTTTATAATTAATTAAAAAGGTAAAATATGGCTGCTGGAGGGTTGCATTAAGTCCAAAGATCTAGGTGCAGTACTCTCAATCCAAGACTTTCTCACTGATTTAAGGCCACAAGCTAGAACTAGTTTGGGGATATTGGATAAATAGGGAATAAGAATTTGAAGCACAAACCTTCTAGCATCCATTGATTACTATGGCTTACTCTGGATGGCACAGATATATGAATAGTCTTGCTACTGTTTTAACAGATCATGTCAGCATAAAATATGGTAGTCATTTAAAGTTTTACTGGTTTAAATTTAAAAACATGAATATCTTTTTAAATTTTGGGTTGACAGCTTGATTGTAAAAGAAGGTGTAAAAGATGGCATCTGAAAGAAAGGTCATTAGATCCTAAAATTTATTTACACTGAATACAGGTCCAAATATTGTAACAGAAGAAAGCCATAAGCTAGAAATTAGGAATAGCTTAGCATTGAATATGTATTTATTAAGCACTACTATCTGAAATCCATTAATTACTCAAGCCTACCAACAAGATGTATAACTTGAATAAGGAAGAGAGGATTTTCTAATGTAATTACTGATATTGCAATAAACTTTATTTCAAATCTCAAAGATTTTATAATTACAGAATTGCTGAAATTATGTAATTGAACAATATATATAATATTCAACCCATTAAATAATATAAATAAATAAGTAAAAAACTGACCTGGGAATATATAGTGAAATGTTGTAGTTAAAGTTTATTTAATGCTTCCTTATTAATAAGTATAAATAAATAGATATCACCAATATTAATGGGACATGAGACCATAAAAAATTACAAGGTCCTTGCATGATACACAATTTATTCACAAATTAGAATTATGTACCATAGTAAAACATTGTGACCCTTTCACTTAGATGTAAAATTATATATGTACTTAATATTTTTATTAATCATTCATTAGACTAGAGATTATCCATTTAATGAATAAAGGTGTTAAAAGTGAATAGAAACCAGTCGTTATCATGCACAAGAGTGCTATAGTGAAAATTACATTACCGAAACCTTATTTATTAAATGGGGAAAAAATTATCAATATACATCTATTAATTGGTTTGTGACAAAGTTGTGAGGGCAGTAAGTTTGACACATATCAATTAAACTATAGTTATAGGCTATCTATCTATCTATCTATCTATCTATCTATCTATCTATCTATCTATCTATCTATCTATCTATCTATCTATCTATCTATCTATCTATCTATCTATCTATCTATCTATCTATCTATCTATCTATCTATCTATCTATCTATCTATCTATCTATCTATCTATCTATCTATCTATCTATCTATCTATCTATCTATCTATCTATCTATCTATCTATCTATCTATCTATCTATCTATCTATCTATCTATCTATCTATCTATCTATCTATCTATCTATCTATCTATCTATCTATCTATCTATCTATCTATCTATCTATCTATCTATCTATCTATCTATCTATCTATCTATCTATCTATCTATCTATCTATCTATCTATCTATCTATCTATCTATCTATCTATCTATCTATCTATCTATCTATCTATCTATCTATCTATCTATCTATCTATCTATCTATCTATCTATCTATCTATCTATCTATCTATCTATCAAGCAAAGATAGAGATATGTGTAAGAGATATGATCTGGGCCAATTGATGAGTACTGGTTCAACATGAAATATGCATTTTCTTAAATCATACATCTTTTTCACATGTCTTTGGTCATATGTGTATGATTACATTACTCCAGAAGATGATGAAAGTGGATAGAAATCAATTCTTACCTTGCATGACAGTGATATAAAGAAAATTACACTACATAAATATTATTCATTAGTATATATGTATTTATCCATTATGTCCTTCAAAAACTAAGTCATTTATCCAATGTTTGGATGATTTCTTAATTAAACTTGTACCTATTTATTTACATACATTAATGACAACACATTAAGGTGTTTCTGATTAACAATGTTTCAACATGCTTTTAATATGTTATTTAGATAAAAATTTTATTATAACAAGTTAAAAATAAAATATAGTATATTTTACTTATTGCATAGAGTTTAATAACATGTAGTTGATTTAATTGAAGTGCTAGCATGCTACTTTAGACTAAGCTTTAGTGTAGAGGGTGGAACTGGTCAAGGGTGGTGTAATTTTAGTTTTGATTTTGAGAGTAACATTCGATTAAATCTTATAAAATGGAAATAAAATTTAATTATTTTTTGATAAGACTTTTTTTTAAAAATATTTCTAAGTGAAAATGATAATCTGAACCAAATGATGATTGCTGGTTTAGCATGAAATACGTATATTGGTGATTGTTTATTTTTTCGACATATATCTGTTCAAGTGTATCAGTGATATGAGATAGAGTGGAGAGTGATGGGTAGTGTGAAAATCTGTGCTCATATACCCTATATATTTCATATATTGATATAGGTATATAATAAGCCTGTATTTCAGTTATAAACTAATTAAGAAAATATATAAATAAACAGAAAAACAAAGCACAATTATTTCTCTACACAGCTGCTTTTAATATTTCAACTTGAGGATTGGTTTTTATCAGAAAATATAAAAGCAGTTGTGTAGACAAATAATTGTTTTGTTTATATACATATATGAAAAACAAAAACAAGTTATAAATCACATAACTTGCCATCGCTTGCATTTATGATCAATAGATGGAGCTTTACCAAAACCTCCATACAAGCGTAAATTTGTTTACATAAATGCCAAAAGAGTCAGAGTTCACTATCTCTTTCATTGGCTCCACCTTCAGATCAGCTGATTTCAAGATAATTTGCTATCATCAGTGTTGAATAGGGACCTGAGAAACTAGATCTAAACACTAACTGTCAGCGTTTATGAAACAAGTTCCTACCAGTTTGCAAGCATGAATTTTTCAGACATGTAATGTCTTCAAACCCAGCCTAACAAGCCAGAGGTTTTGGTAAAGCTCCATCTATTAATCATAAATGCAAGTGATGGCAAGTTAAGTGATTTATAACTTGTTTCTGTTTTTCATAAATGAACCTTTGAAGGTTTTGGCAATGATATATATTGCAGAGACTTTTACTATGTGGTGAAACTGAACTGATATCAGACCCATGTAGCTATCTGGCTTGTTAGGATGGGTTTGAAACATTAAGTGTCTGAAAAATTCATGCTTGCAACCTGGTAGGAACTTGTTTCATAAACGCTGAGAGTTAGTGTTTAGATCTAGTTTCTCTAGTCCCTACTCTTCACTGATGACAGGAAATTAGCTTGAAATCAGCTGATCTGAAGGTGGAGCCAATGAAAGAGATAGTGAAATCTGACTCTTTTGATGTTTATGTAAACAAATATACACTTGTACGGAGGTTTTGGTAAAGCTCCATCTTTTGATCATAAATGCAAGTGATGGCAAGTTATGTGATTTGTAACTTGTTTCTGTTTTTCATAAATGCACCTTTGAAGGTTTTTGCAATGATATATATTGCAGAGGCTTTTACTATGTGGTGAAACTAAACTGATATCAGACCCATGTAGCTATCTGGCTTGTTAGGATGGGTTTGAAGACATTAGGTGTCTGAAAAACTCATGCTTGCAAACTGATAGGAACTTGTTTCATAAACGCTGAGAGTTAATATTTAGATCTAGTTTCTCTGGTCCCTACACTTCACTGATGATAGCAAATTAGCTTGAAATCAGCTGATCTGAAGGTGGAGCCAATGAAAGAGATAGTGAATTCTGACTCTTTTGACGTTTATGTAAACAAATATATGCTTGTACGGAGGTTTTGGTAAAGCTATGTCTATTGATAATATATATATATTTGATAGCAATCAACCATCAAGCTATCAACAATCTCAACTTGTAGTCCAGACAACCTCCTTTAACAATAAAGTAACTTGTTTATTGTTAAAGGAGGTTGTCTTGACTACAGATTCAGATTGTTGATTGCTTGAGGATTAATTGTTACTATCTATATTTATAAACACACTAAAGCCTCGAGTAATTGGTTTTTTTCTTTCCTCATGTCATAGCATCGGCTGGAAGGTGAACCCACAACAATGGTCTGCAACCAACTGCGTGCTTGCAAGGCAGCTGTGCTGACCTCTCAGCTAACAATGCTTGAGTAATTGGCTTTATTGTCTTAGTAAAAATATATATTTAAATGTAATATTATTATTAGTTAATATAGATGGATATTAATTAGTAAATGGCATGACTGTTATATATATGAAGTTAAATTCGCAGCCAAGATATATTGTTGCATAGCAATCAATCAGATATGGTTCTGCAGACTGCATGAAAACAATAGTAAGCCTCCTTTTATATAGTGGTAGCTTGGACAGGTTTGTTATTTTTATTCAACCTGCAGAACCACATCCGATTAGTTATTGGACTTGAGTAAGTAAGATGAGGAAATAGTTGATGAAAAAGTGATTTATGATGAAGCATGTATGAATTCCATGAATTCAAGTCTACAAATGTTTATTTTTTTATTTAGTGTTTTTCAAAACAGTTACTAAAACTGTGAGTAATGATTTCTTAAATATAAGTGAGTCAATGGTGCTTGATCTTACCTAAGTGTTTTCTGCTCCAAAAGAGCTTTCTTTTTTGATTTAGCTCATATAAGAGCTTTGCTTTATTACTCCTATGAAACAAAACTTTTTAAGACATTCATATTAAATAAAAGCCTAGGTTAATGAGACAACCTTGAAGATTGAGTGCATCATTTGTTGTCTTTGTCATTTTTAATGTTTAGATGATCCTACATTATGGTTCTAGAACATTACCTTACCCTAGAAAGTTGTCTATATTTTTAATTTGACATGTAAAATTTGAAGTATTCTTTAAATTTAGTTGTGGTTGAATATGAATGAATCTGTTTTCCTGCATTGGTATTATAATACAGAAACAGATATAATGCTTTCATTTTTAATTTTTAAAATTAATAGTGTTTTTTGTTCTATGTAAAGCTTTACGTTAATAAACTCTGCAATAATTTATAATAGGTAAATAGTTTTAAACAAATGAGATTTTTTTATGAACATCAAGATAATTTTCTTTGTTAGATTTTGATTTACAAGTGACAAATTTCTTTCTTTCACAACTTTGATATGATTCGCTCCATATAAATACAGTAATGGTTATTACTAATCATTTATTTTGATGTGGAAATTATTCAATACATTTATAAAAGATATTACACATGGTAAAAAGAAATGTGATTATCTTCATGTTTATGTGTTTAATTTAAAAAATCAGATATATTAATCTTTAACGAAGATTTAAAATTTATACCAGGGCTAGAGACGAAATAAATAAATCAAAATGTAGCAATTTACTATTGATAAATACTCTACATATGATAAAGATATATATAAGAGATGATGACCTAGGCCAACTGATGAGTGCTGGTTCATCAGAAAATGCATCTTGAGGATCATTTGACTTTTATTGTATCTTTATTAATATAATTTGAAAGCATGGGTGAAGGTATTTAATACATTTATAAAAAACAATGTTCATTATTAAACATTACAGATTCAAAAATTAGATAAAGTAACATGGCTGGATTGGGGTATATGTGTTTTATTCTAATTATCATTGCATAAAATTAAAACTTTAGGTTTTTTATTATAAGTAAAAGGATATACAAATATTTAATTATGACTTACGTCTTATATATTTTTATATTTAATAAAACAACTACTAAAAATAATAAAGGCAATAATATTTTATTTTCAGAGAAAACATTGAAAATATTAAATATAACCTTAATATATTTTCAGTTCTGAGCATGCTCAACAGAGGCAGCCATTGTATTCGAATAACGATAAAAAGAATATGAAATTTAGCAGTTTAAAAGCACGTTTAAAATGCATTTAAATGAGTAATAT
Organism: Epiperipatus broadwayi; assembly: GCA_028023455.1. Lineage (NCBI taxonomy): Eukaryota > Metazoa > Onychophora > Udeonychophora > Euonychophora > Peripatidae > Epiperipatus > Epiperipatus broadwayi. The sequence goes on from JAQFVV010012424.1 coordinate 6,881,282, forward strand.
GAGATTGAATATTCATTACCGAGTCTGTGTTGTAAATGAATCATCCTACTTTAATTATATATTTTCTATCTTTACGTTAACTACAAATATTGAGCTTTTAAGTATTTTTGAGCATTGCTGCATTTAAAAATTACACATAGTTTTAATGATATATTGTGTAAATATACAACAAACATGTTTGATTTTATATAGAGGATTTGAACTCAGACTTTCACACGATCCTCAACCATCCATGCTATCTCATACCGGTGGGCTTTGAGCATTCTATCATCAGATTTTCAATGAAATGGACAGCTGAGAGTTGTGGGGTGATGTGGTTTGAAACTTGTCCATTAAAGTATGAAGATTTGCTATCTTAATATAAACTGAGCACTGGTTATATATGTGTGGAGATGTTAATCTGGACCAACTGATGAGTACTGGTTTAGCACAAAATACTTATATTGGTGATTATTTATCTTTTTGACATGTGTGTGATTTAGTGTATCAGCAGTATGAGATAGCAAGGATGGTTGATGGTCATGTGAAAGTCTGAGTTCAAGCTCTCTATATATTACATATCTAACTGCAGGTATGAAAAAGCCTATACTGTAGAAAGAAAAAAAAATTCATGTTTGATTTTAATGTTTATGTTTAAAAAGTAGTTTATTTTATTTTCATGTTAAAACCTCTAACTTAATTAAATACAAATGGTGATATCTATATCATAAGTGACTGTGATAACAGTTAGAAAAAGTGATAGTTTACTTATTAACTCTTTAGCATAAAAACCTTAAAAAAATCTACTTTGATGCATTTTATTAATGTAATGTAACTGTCAATTACACTGCTTAAATATATACAATTTCAGTTATAAACTATTAAAAAAAATATAAATAAACAAAAAAATAAATAAATGTAAATGATCTAACAAGAAAAAACATTAGCATTTGTAATTTTTATATATTTTATATGCCAGTATCCATTTTTTTGTTCTCGTAATACTGTATACAATTATGTTTTCTTAAAATTAAAATTTGTAAATTGAATAAATTTTATAATAAAGGCAACAATCCCTTTTCCATCTTTGACCACTATCATGATCATGTTTAGTAATATAATTTCTTCCAATTATATTGAAAGCACACACATTTTATTTCTTCTAAATTTGATGACCAATATTTTTTACATATAAGTAATCTTTATTCACCATGTTTTATTCAGGGCTTGAGTCTATTATGTGTCTGCTTTATTAAATGATGTTCAAACCATACAAATATAATTCAAATATTACAGAAGAAAGAATTCATCAAATTTTTAATCACCTATAATTAATATATAATAATGTAATAGAATAAGCATACTAATAGCTCCAAACAAGCTTTCTGATAAATGCTGGAAGAGAAAGCATTCAAAATCTCTATCTAAAATTATTCCTATTCCCAAACCAGTTTCAAGCTGATGGCTATCATCAGTGAAATGTTAGGATATTTAGACACTAGAGCTAAAATATCAACTCAAGTGCAGCATTTATCTAATATTTATCTATTAAGTAGTATCTGAATATTCTAGTGCCTCACTAATGATAATCATCAGCTTGAAATCAGTTTGGGGATAGAAATAATTCTAGATAGAAATTTTAAATGCTTTCTCTTCTGTCATTTATTGGAAAAGCTTGTTTAGAGCTATTAGCATGCTCTTTTTATTACATAATTTAGACATTGATAAATATTTATTTTTTATACAGCACAGTATTTATTATAATATATTCAAAGTAAACTAATTTCACACATGTAGTATTTTAATATAAATTAAAGAACAAGTGAATTCACTTGTTTTTTAAATTTTTTGTTTATGGGTGAGTGTGTGGCAATTTGTATTAAAACAGCACATGTGTGAAGATTAGTTTACTTTCAAATATATTACAGTAAGTACTATGCTGAATAAAAAATAAATATGTATCAATGTATTTAAAATTATATATTGGTGACCATCATTTAATAAAGCAGGCATATAATAGACTCAAGCCTTAAATAATGCATGTTAAGCAAAGGTTGCCTTATATGTAGATAAGCTTAAAGGGCAAGTGAATTCATTTTTTTCTTTAAAATCTTTGCTTAGTCAAGCATTGGTGGCCTAGCAGTTAGAATAGCTGCCTTCCAAGCAGCTGGCTCAGGTTTGCTTCCCGGTCAGTGCTTTGACATATATATATAATCTTTGCTTACAGGTAAGTGCGTGTCAATTTATATTTAACGGCACATGTGTGAAGATAGCTTTACTTCTGAATATATTACAATAAATACTTTCTGTATAAAAAATATTTATCAAAGTATTTCACATAATAAAATGTTTTCTACATTTAATGGTAAAAGTTTTATAAAATTTAAGAACATTCATAACATTGATATGAACGTAATAAACATTAAAACCACTAGAGAGGGCGTAGTCTACTGAAAACAAGACTGCTATTACATTTCAGTTGAAAAAAGAGTTATTGAAAAAAAAAAGATATTGTCCAAGGCATATTAAATTGTGATGAAAGTTGGACACTTTATTTAATGTATAATGAATGTAATATTCATATAAATGTTCTGGACATTTATACAAAAAAGGTAGTTTATATATTTTAAATTTAACTTATTCATTCATGCTTATCATGCTTTTGATATAGCATGTAAAGCATGAGTAAAAGCTAAATTTAAAATGCATATATTACCTTTTCTGCAAAAATGTCCAGAATATTTATGTGAATATTACAATTATTCAGAAAAGAGAAAAAATTATCTTTGCTATTGAGTTAAATAAATATAATAATAAGTAATTATAATTCAGACTATATGTAATTGAAACAGAAGAAAATGTATCTTCCAATGACTTATGTTACTTTCATTTCAGTTAAAAATATAGTATATTAAGTTTTTTCTTATTTTTTGAGTGCATGCGAATGAATGAGCACATAGTGAATATAAACATAAAAATGTGCACCCTCAGTTTATTATTAAATAACTATACTTTTTCAAAACTTTGTTTATACAATAATGTGTCCATGTATGTGTATATTGAGAACTACTTCATACTAGCAGTTCAATAAACAATGCATATTTATTGTAACCAACAAAACATTAATTACATGTGACATATAATGTACACACAGCTCCACTGTAGTATTATATTTATCTTTCAAAATATAAATTTATTATTGCTACTATTGTTACATGTTGATTAGTAGGGTGTTAAAAAAAGGTGTTAATTCTTTGTATATAAAATTGTGTATCTGTATTGAAGATCCTGAGTGTGTTTTGTTGCTTGTTGTGATGATATTTTCCTAGAGTGTCTTATGTGATGAGTTCAATTTGAAGCATTAGTTCCCAGGCAGTTGTGGTATAGTGAAAGGCTTCCATGTGTCTTTGAACCAGGCTTTTGAAGTGAGGATTTCATCTCTTTTCTTCATTTTGATTAATTTTTGTATGAAATGTGTCCTCATTCAGGTGTAGCATTGTGAAGATTTTCATGCACCTAACTGTCCAAATAGCATATGTTAAGAATATCGAGAGTCTAATCACTGCTATTGATTTGGGTTTTAGGCAGTCTTTTAATGACAGAATTTTGTAGTAATCAATCTTTGAGTGGTCAAAGATAATTTTCCTAATATTTCCCAGCCCTGTATAGTTGAATATAATGTGGTGAAATGTTCCTTTTTGTCTCTTGCAGTTGATGCAGATAGGATCTATTTTTATCATTTGTCTTTTATAGAATAGAAAGTTTTGGTAGTCATTGCCTCCAAGTTGATTTTTATTATAAGGTCAAGATACTTAGGTTCCATATTCCAGAATTTGAAAAGTGATGTTATTCTTTTATTGGTAATGCCAAGTTTCGAGTCACCAGTTTTAACATTTTGGTTGAGGAGTTCGTATGCATCCCAGATTTTGTTTCTTATCGAATAATTCCTTTGTGAGAGACGTGAGTGTACAGTAGTTCAATAATGGTGTCAATCCAGACCTTTTTTGTAGGAGGTGGCCGAAATGTTGGGGAGACAGTTTCTGTGAATTATTTAAGCCTGTGTCTTTTGATAAGACTAGTAATTAAGGTGTGACATTTCTGGAGGTAAAAGGTTTGGATGGAGTGAAATGTCATTAAATCTTCTAGGTTGTTGCATCTTCTGGATGCTGATGACAGCTATTTTCCCACCCCAAAATAGTCTGGCACTTAGGGAGTTTATTTTTTTAATAAAGGTATTTGTTATTTTGATGATTGGGAGGTAATAATTAATTTTGCTTATTATTTTCATATTCATAAGTGCTACTTTGCCTTGTAAAGAGAGGTATACTTTGGCAAGTGTACTGGTGATTCTTACCATGAATAGTATAATAGAGTCTTTAATTTCTTTGGACATAGCACTAAGCGATTTGTGTATTGAGAAGCCGAGAAATTTTTTTGGTTCTGCAGTGAATTTGGTGTTAATTTTCTTGCCAGAACTGATTCTCCAAACTGCTGATTTTTGAGGATTGATGCTTAGGCCAGTTTCTTTGGTAAATTGTTCTATGATATTGTATAGTTTGCTAAGGTATTTAGTGGATGATAGAATCACTAGCACATCATCTGTGTAAGCAAATGCTTTAATTTGTTTGAGTAGTTTTGGAATGTATATTCCTGGCAATTGATTTTCTATTTCTTTAAGCAGTGGGTTAATGTAGGAGATGAAAAATAAGGCACTGAGGGGAGAACCTTGTGGAATTGAAATTTCAGGTTTAAATACTTGTGTAATGTTACCATTTAGTGTTATGAAAATTTGTCTGTTTCCCAAAAGGTTGTCCAGGATTTGGATTATCTCCCTGGGAACAGCAAAGTTATTGAGAATGTCCAGAAGTTTGTTTATTCTAACAGAATCAAATGCAGCAGTGATATCCAATTGTACTGCAATGGGTTTAGATTGTCTGTGATGTCTGATATGGTCTATTAGAATTCTAACTTCTCCAATGGCTGTCATTGCTGAAGAACTTTTTTTTGCAAATTGGAATGGCATAATATTTTGCAAATTTTTGCCTGAATTTGATCTTTTACCACCAATTCCATGATTTTGATTAAAAGTGGTGTCATGGATATTGGCCTTATGCTTGTGAGTTTTGAGGGGTCTTGGTGTTTTTTGATAAATGGCACCAGCACCACTGAATATAGATTAGGTATATTTCTTTTTTGTTCTGCAAGGTAGTTGATCATCTTAAGAACAATAGGAATTATTATGTTACTGAGATGTGATATTATAAATTTTGGGATGCTGTGAAGGCTTGGATGAATGTAGTTAGCGAGCGATGTAAGCTTTTCTATTAACATCTTTTTCATAATTCCATGCCCCTCCCGGTCTTCACATTCTGTCCATTCACAGTCTTCATTTTGATGATGTCTTTGAAGTTTTTGTTGGAAAAATTGCATGATTTTGTTTAGCATTGGTTCTCCTATGAATGATTGACCACTTAAATTAATAATAGAAGGGCTAATTTGTTTTCTTTCTACCCCCAGTGCCCACCCAAGGTAGCCTCTGGTCCAGCAGGGTTGAGTTGAGAGGTATATCCTAGTCCACTTTATTGAGATGTATTTTGCCAGGGCTTTTTGTTTAACTTTATATAGGTTTTTAATTTGCATTAAATCTTCAATTTTGTTAGCTTCTGTAGAATGGTTTTTCAGTTGGCTGTTCAGGTCTTCTAAATCTTTTAGTAGAGCAGTGGGACCTTTGCGTTTTTGGGAATGATGTGTAATTAGCGATTGCATGATTCCTATAAAGGAGAACCATGCTTCTTCAGCATGAGAAGAGCAGATTTTTATTTTATTAAAGTAAATGTAGGCTTCTGAAAATATTGCTTTGGGAGAACTTGGTTTTTGTTATCATCCTAATAGATTTATTTAGTCTGCATGGGACTTGACTTCTACCTTAACCCCAACAACTAGGGCTAGATGATCGGAAAAGGCCACAGGCTCTAATTTAGCATCAAGTATGAAGTGCATCTCTGTGGAATAAAATAATAAGTCTATTAATGAATTGTGATTTCTGGTGTAGAATGAGAAGGCTCCTGGGGGAAAGAATCCATCTCCACTCATTATATTTTTATTGATGAGGTGGATGTATTTTCTGTTGAAGACATCATACATCATGTTGAAGTCACCTATTATGATGGAAGGCCAGTTACTGTTAGTCATTATCATGTTGAATGTGTTTATTATTCTTAAGTAATTTGAAGCTGTATTGTTTGTGTATACATAGAAGATGTTTATTCTCATTCTTCCATAACTTATGTTAATTACAATTATATTGTTGTCAACATAGAGGGTTCTGAACTTGTCTGGTGGGAGATTTTTGTTGATGAGAACTCCAACTCCCCCTGATGCAGTGATATTCGTTGAAAGTTCTGTGTATCCTAATTTTTCAATTTCTTGTTTAATTTTGGGATCAGTTTTGTGATGGTACTTTGTTTCTCCAATGAGAAGTATGTGTGGTGAGGTGGTAGTGAACCAGTTTTTAAGTGTGAGGATTCTCTTGTATGAGTTAATCCCTCTAATGTATTATATTTGACTCAAAAACAGAACAAAAACATCAGCAAATATTTAAACATCATTGACTGATACATACTTTTTTTGTTAATTTTATAATGATTTGTTAACATTATATTCCCACCCCCCTTTCCTGCTTATTATTTACGAGGATAAAACAAACTTTTATTTTACTATTATACATTTTAATCATAATCTAACAACTTGTAAGTGGTTTTTCAAATACTAGAATGAGGGATGGGTAATTTTACTTCTATCAACTCTTTCTATCTTATATATAGATACCATGTACTCCATGCTTATATATTTAAATCTACATTTTTGACAATAAGTAAGTAGAGGAATTTAAACTCAGAATTTTTTAGTCTATTTGTCTTCCACTCCCTCTCAAGTAACTGATATCATGCCCACACACATGCATGATCCCCAATATATGTAATTCATGCAGAACCAGAACTCATCAGTTGGACCAGATCGTAATCTCCTACACATGTATGCAATCAGTCCTCGATTTATATTAAGATAGCAATTCCTCAAACTTTAATTGAGAGGCTTTAATATCATTCAATTTACATGTTATACATAGTGATATACAAGATTCAAACTATGATTTACAATGCAGAACTTGATTTACTGAGTGAACAGAAAAGCCTTGAATTGTGAATGCATATATCTTGCCATTCATAGCTTCTCTTATAGTTTACTAAGTAACCCCTGACCTTAATAGCAACCAGATAGATCACAGCTACCAAGAATCACATCATCTCCACCATCTAGAAGATGAGAAAGTGAAAACCCATACTAATCCCCGCAGCACCCACACCCCAGCCCCTTCCCCCCACTAAAGACTAGGAACCATGCCCTGGGGTATTTCCAAAGCACAGACTCTCTCATCCAATGCCCTTACTAATCCCTACAGCACCCAGATCCCCTCCAAAACCCAGGCTTGTGAGACCTTCCAAACACCAAACCCTGCCATCCAGATGGCAGAGATGAGTGACACAGCAGCCCTGATTTGAAGTTTAAACCATAGCAATAATCAAAAATGTAAATCTCACATGCTTACATCATATGCCATCTACAGATTATCACATAGTCTAATAATCACCCTTTGATTCACATAGAGAACAAAGAGATTAAAACCCTAATGCATCACGTCATCTCCACTGCCCTGAAGATGAGAAAGATGAAACCCATATTAATCTCCAATAGCACTCACATCCCAGCCCCCCCCCACCATAAGAATCAGAGTTCAGGTCCTGGAAATCTTCCCAAGTTCCAGACTCTCTCATCTGAAATCCATACTAGAATCCAATTATTCAATAATAGTACACACACACACATATATATATTACTAATGACTTGATTAAATAAAATTATTCTTTCTACAAAACATTTTAATTTTTTGCTTTATTTGAAGTGTTAAGTTGATTTAAAATTGAAATAAATATTGAAGAAGATCACACCGCTAGTTTAACATTAAAAGCTCAATTAATATTTTATTTATAACAGTTTGAAAACATCATCTATTTTCAAATAGAATGTAAAAGAAATTAAGTATTTATACCCTGGTTGGATGAGGACTGATGGATGAATTAATTATAACTTAGTCAGGTTGTAGTTTTCAATTTTATTTATCGTTATCAAAACTTAAATTCATAACTTTGTAACATAAAATAAATAAATAAATTCTACTATTCAATAAATGTTTTAAATTAATTAAAATCTCTATTAAGTAAAGCAAAATGCTAAAAATACTAATTTCACTTTTGCTAAGCTGACTCCTGTTATTTGCTTCCCCACCCCACTTACATATATTATATTTGATTATATATAAGATTATATGGGAAACTTATATATGTACTGTATATGGTGAAGTATAATATATATTATGGCCGTCAGAAAGAAAATGTGCGTTTAGCTAAGAATAAAATTCATTTTTTATCAAGGAAAACATTTCTTTAGAATAAATACACAAATTTGTGTTGTACATTAATAACTTGGACAGTAGATCCAATGGCTACTCCACGTCGATTAATGCATCAAATATTTCAGGTATCATGCTATTATATCTATGCAACTGAGGTATGTCTGCGCCAAACAAAAAATAATAAAAAAACCAAAATCAAAACAATACAACAATTCATCATTAGTAACCAGCCTTCATGCAGAAGGCTTGATACTAATAGACATCACTCCTTTCTGACTAACCATTGAATATCTACTAACATACACCTCACATCATAAAAATCATCCACTGAAATATCTTGAAGTGCAATAACCCCCCACTCATAACATCAATGGAAGTCAGAATAACAGCTTCCAATGTGCAAGAATTAAACTCAGTTAACAAAGTACCCTACCTTAGACAATGGACTAAAATCGCGCAATGACATATATTAGGGCTTCTGGAGACAAAAATATATAGTGTATCAGAGATTAACCTTGCCTTGCACTTTCACGCTGCAGGTTTCATTGCTTGATCCAGAGACATGTCATCACAGGGGGTACTGGTATACTTATAACTAACTCCAAGCTGTCCATACTCATATATATATATATATATATATTAATGCACACCTGTTAATATGAACCTTTCATCACTGTACAACCAATCTGAACATAAAACTTACCTATATTCCACCTGGAAACATAATCATATCCAACATCATATTATCAACTCATTACTAGCATCAGCTTCTTACCCATAATCTTTGTTAGAGATTTTAATAATGAAGTACACAGACTTCATCTACAAACGGCTTCTTCAAATATTGATATCACTCATGAATGATGAAGATTTTCTACCACCAAACAAAGTAACATTTCATAACACCACCACACATCATTAATTGATTTTTGCTTTTATTTGCCAATGCTGCACCACTACATGAGCCTCAATATCAGTCCTTCTCCATTATTAGACCACTCTGCACAAACTGTAACACTCAACCTAGCTGAAATTCAGACAACTATATAACCTTCTGGAAAAACAATCTACTTCCGGAATCCAATCCAGAATTCCTTTTTCTGAAACATATATTATGCTCCACACATTTAATGGACTACAACTAAGTGTTGTGCAAAAATATCAGGTCTATATAAATATACTTTCATTTAACATTAACCACATAACCAGAAAACTTCCCCATATTCCAGGCTATTAGCTCTGACTGATGAACTACCTAAGCAGATGGCAATATCTGAACCCATTCATAAAGCATGCCAGCATATATGTAAACTCACCCAAGCATATAACAACACATGTGTTTGACTTAAAGACTACTTAGATATTGAAGAAAGCAAAATCTGCATGTCAACAGCATACATGAACTAGAGGTTATATCCAATGTGACCTGGGATACCCATCCATCTTTAAAGTGTCCATGATTCTTTGAATTGGTACATTAATACATGCAGTGCACAATATCATTGAACTTATATACAAGCAATTTAAACAGAAGCTTCAAACTCGTTAACCATTTATTCCATCTCATGACATTTTGGAACATTTGAGACACATATACCATATACCAGTACTGAATTTACAAGCAAACTTGCTTCTATGCTACTGCATGTCATCCAGGTACTTGTGACATATCAAAATTTGTTTTCAAGCACCTCAGATTCTCATCTACTCACATTCTAGGTGACCAACTGAACTATCTCTCACACAAAGTCTACAACATTGAAAACTTGTATCCAATTACAATAGTGCTTTTTAACAAAAACAGCTTTAATAACCACCATTAAAAACCATCCCCTATCTCCATGGGTCTACTAGCCATCAAGATTATTGAAAAAATGATTAAAAACGAGATTGAGTTACACCTAGTGTCTCTGATTTTACCATATCAGTTTGCAAAAAAAAAGCAATCATAAACAGGACAAGAAACATTTATTTTCAAGGCAGTTTTAAGCTCAGTGTGAGGAGACAAGAAACATTTATTTTCAAGGCAGTTTTAAGCTCAGTGTGAGGAGAAAATGCTCCAGCTGCAGTTCAGATAGATATTGAAGCAGCAATTGATACCATGGTAATAAAGGTATTAATTGACACACCATGGCAATCAAGGTATTAATTGATATATTGGCTGCTACTACGACTCTTCATACTCTTCTGCATGTGCCATCTAACTTGCTGTGGAATTGTGAAATCCATATCACACTCAGTGGAAAAAATTCCATACTCTTCATTTCCACACAATCCATCTCCCAAGGTTCTCCCCTAAGTTCATTACTCTTTACTTTCTATATCAACTTACTACTAGTGAACAACCAGCAAACATTCATTGCATACACATCTTAGAAGGTAATATGCATCACTTATATGGATGACAGAACTGTCATCCTCCCATCCAAAAATGCATACCAGACCTACACAGGACACTATAATAATTTGCAGATACATATAAACTCAATAATGTCAATCTAAACAAGACTGTAAAGTGGTTTCTTAAATATCAAACCATGCACAAAAATATATAGGGAAAAGCCATCTGCTTTTCTGGGATTTTCCTTTTAGTATGAATGCAAATGCAGATGATTTTCTAGGGTTTTCCTTTTAGTATGAATGCAAATGCAATAAGGTATAAAATCCAAAAAAGCTAAAAAAAACAGAGCAAATCACTATCTCACTCTCAAAGGCATATCTCTCCATATACTCCAATATCCAGCTATTTAAACAGTGAATCATCATCAAAATCCATCTACTACTCTCCCATAATTACTTTTTCTAAAGATTTTGCAAACAAAATCTCTTCCCTCTGCAATAGACCTTTGTGGCAGAGGAAGACAGTGTCCATATCTCCAAAACAGCTTAGCAAATCATCTACCCACAATGTACTTGGCCTTCATGTCATTCATGTTTTTCATATTCAGAAGGCCACAAACTGACTAATATGCACACTTAAATATTATCCAATGCTACAATTTTTTCTTCAAATAACATCAACAAACAGGCCATCCACCAAACATAATCATCTATTATCCATTATTATCTATATAAAAGCCACATCATCACAGATATCTCTTCAAACTATATACAAGTATTCATATTGGCAAATCTATCCAATGATTCAACCAAATCTGCACCATGTGGAATCAACAGTTACTCTGTATGTTCAAAAATGGTCTCTAGAGTTAAAGTACTTTGATTTCTTAATAAGATTAAACCTCCACATCTTGCCCACTTCAGATTTCCTGAAATACCAGCAGTTTGTCAAGAATGTTGATCCTTTTTCTTTCAATGTCACAGGGCAGAGGAAACACAGCAGCATCTATTCTAACACTGCCCAGAAATAGGCAGAATTTATTATATGACTAGAACCTATAGGCAACCCAACATCTCTCCTCCAGACAATCATCACAAAGGCTCTGGTCTATCAATTAATGCAGCCACTTTCATGCTCTATGCATATTGGTGCCCTCATTGTACTTTCACCTGGGGAAACAATACAAGGCACCATCCATCAACAATTAATAACATACTGCCAAAATTAAGAGTCAGAGATTAAAAAAAATTACATCCTGATATCTTCACAACCACCTGGTCATGTGTAACACAGCAATCAAACCTCTAACTAATACTTTATCCAATTTATGTCATCAACAAAAGACTTCCCCCAAAAGATGCTCCATTAGCCAGCAACTGATTTACAGAGAATTTTTCATCTCACTGCATACTATTGATTTCAAGGACCACAACAACACACTGAAGAGTTAAATACTGAAGAGCATACTTAAATCAACAACACAACAAATATGTTACTGAGCAATACCTAAAAGGAATAACATAAGGCATTTAAAATCTGGGATTACATAAAATATCACTTACAAATTATTAAATAAAATGAGCCCTAAATGTCACTCACAAACTAACAAAAATATGTAATTTAACATATGTATCTGCATCACCACTCAAAAGATAATCAAATGTAATTATATAAAACATATCCAAATGAAAATTAGTAAATTAACATTGTAGCATCCAATACTGCTCCACTATGTAAAATTCTGAAAAATATCTAAAAAAAACCATAACACTGGACAACTTCCAGCCTCTTGTTTCCTATATGTATGCACTTTTATTTTCTCCTTTCACTTGGAATGTAAACATATATATGTGGAGTGACTCATTAATAAAATTTTCTTTTGAAACATTAAATGTATTGATGCTTATCATCCACCTATTGAGTTTTATATTAACATTTGTCACTCAAAGGTTGATTGTTCTAATATTTCAAGAAAGTATTATGGGAAAGGTAATTATGTTGAGTTTTGTAAAAACTTTTCTAAGGTTAATTGGAATTTTTTATATTCTTATAATGATGTAAATCATTGCTTAGATTGATTTTTAAAGATTCTTAATAGTTTTATTGATTTTTAAAGATTCTTAATAGTTTTATTGATTTGTATATTCCCAATAAGTTGCCTTTTCATAAGGGATTTCCTTCTTGGTTTTTATACAATATTATTAAGAATATTAAAAGAAAATCTTATAATTGCAGGCTCTATTTTAAAACACAGAATATTATTAATTTCAGAAGATTGGCTAAGCATGTTTATAAGAGAGATTTGCAAAATTACATTAGAAAAATTGAGATCAATATTTCTTCTAACCCTAAAAGAATTTTGGGATTTTATTAATAAGTTTGGTTTGGGTAAGAAAAGGGTTCAAGCTACTCATGGTTTCATTTTAAGTGCAAATGACTTTTCCAAACATTTTACTGATGTATATTCATCACATGATACAATATCTTCAAAAATCATATTATTATGCAACTCTCCCACTATTCATTGCATGAATGCTCATATGTCTAAGGATGACGTTCTTATAGCTATTAAGAAAATTTAAATTCATTCTAGTTTAGGAAATGATATTTCTTCATTTATTTGCAAAGATCTAGCTGAATTTATTGCAGTGCCTCTTGCATGTATTTATTTTTAATTTGTCACATAATTTTTGTGTTTTTCCTAATGTTCTTAAGTGTGCCAAAATGGCCCCAATTTTTAAGACTGGCTCATGTAATTGTGTTAATAACTATAGACCTATATCTGTTTTACATACTACTGCTAGAATTTTTGAGAGGTATGTTTATAATAAAACTATTTTAGATATTAGTAAACTCATTTCCTCTTCACAGCATGGTTTTATTCCTAATAGATTTGTAGAAACTAATTTGCTAACAATTTATGATCATATAGCACATGCAATTGAGTACCAGCAGAGGCTTGATGTGATTTATTTTGATTTATCAAAAGCTTTTGATAAAGTAGACCATAGCATTCTTCTTCACAAATTATATCAAATGGATTTTTATACTAAACTTATTTATTGGTTTCAATCCTTTCTTCATGGTTGTACAGCATATATCAAATTTAATAATATTATTTCATCTAATTTTGAATGTAATTTGGGAATTCCTCAGGGTAGTATTTTAGCCCCTATGCTTTTTAACATTTATATGAATGACCTTAAGAATTGTTTAAAATCTTATCTTTTGTGTTATGCTGATGACTATAAAATCTTTAAGAATCACATCAGTGATTGATTGCACTCTTCTTCAAAAAGATATAGATAATTTTAATGCTTGGTGTAATCTAAATAATATGACTGTTAATTTCAATAAATGGTCCTTAGTCTCATACTCTAAAAAATTTGAAGTTTTATATATTTTTAATTTTATTAACTCTTACAAAATTAATTCTGTTGAATCCCAAAAAGATTTGGGAGATATATTTTCTAGCAATGGATTCTTTCTTCCTCATTTGGAAATGATTGTTGGTAATGTTTTAAAAATTATAGGTGCCATTCTAAGATATGATTAACATTTCAGTGATGATACAAAATTCAAATTATTTTTGTCATTGTTTCTTCCCATCATTGAATATTGTTTAATCATTTGGAATCATAGTTCTAAACAGGGATGTAATTTATTACAATCAGTGTCTAATAAATTTTCCAAATATGTTTTTCTGGGAAATAAAATTGTTGTTCATCTTTCTTCTAGAAAAAAATATAGAGATTTTAAATATCTTTATAAAATTGTTAATAAAATAGTTCTTCTATCTGACAAAATTTCTACTATTATAATTAGATCTCATGTGCATGATACATGGTCTGCTTCTGTTTGTTACATTAAAACTTGCCATTTCAATGTTCTTAAATTTTCTCCTTTATTTAGGCTACCATTTTTATATAATTAGATTTGTAGTAATATTAATCACTTCAATTTAGATTATAATCAATTTTATAATGTTATTAAATTTAAATCCCATTGTTGATTGGTTTAAATTGATTTTGTTTATGTATATAAATATTTAATAAAACAAGTCATAAATTTCATAACTTGCTTTTAAACTTGCATTTAATGATCACTAGATGGAGCTTATCAATAGCTCTAATCAAGCTTTATTTTATAAGTGCCGAAAAAGAAAGAATTCAAAATCTCTATCGGAAAGTCCCTATCTCCAGACCAATTGGTTTCGAGCTTGTGGCTCATCTCAGTGGAGCACTGGCACTCTAGAAACTAGATCTAAAATACTAACTCAAAAGTCAGCATTTATAAAACATGTTACTATCAATTTGAAAGCCTAAACTTTTCAGACACATAAATGTCTTCAAATCCAGCCTTACAAACCAGATAGCTATATGGGTCTGAATTCAGCTCAGTTTCACCATATAGTAATAGCCTCTGCAATATAGCATTGCAAAAGCATTCAAAAGTACACTTATAATAATTAATAAACAAGTCATAAATTTCATAACTTGCTTTTAAGCTTGCATTTAATGATCACTAGATGGAGCTTACCAATAGCTCTAATCAAGCTTTATTTTATAAGTGCCAAAAGAGAAAGAATTGAAAATCTCTATCAAAAAGTCTCTTATCTCCAGACAAATTGGTTTCAAGCTTGTGTCTCGCTTCACTGGAGCACTGGGACTCTAGAAACTAGATCAAAAATACTAACTCAAAAGTCAGCATGTATAAAATACATTACTATCAATTTGAAAGCCTGAACATTTCAGACATATAAATATCTTCAAATCCAGCCTTACAAACCAGATAGCTATATGGGTCTGAATTCAGCTCAGTTTCACAATATAGTAATAGCCTCTGCAATATAGCATCACAAAAGCCTTCAAATATACACTTATAATAATTAATAAAACAAGTCATAAATTCCGTACCTTGTTTTTAAGCTATCTGGATTGTAAGGCTGGATTTAAAGACATTTACATGTCTGAAAAGTTCAGGCTCTCAAATTGACAGTAACATGTTTTATAAGTATTGACTTCTGAGTTAGTATTATAGATCTAGTTTCTAGAGTTGCAGTGCTCTACTGAGGTGAGCCACAAGCTCAAAACCAATTGGTCTGGAGATAGGGACTTTCTGATAGAGATTTTGAATACTTTCTCTTTCGGCACTTATAAAATAAAGTTTGACTAGAGCTATTGGTAAGCTCCATCTAGTGATCATATATATATATGTAAAATTGGTTGTTACTTTTTATTAGGTTATGTACATTATGTTTATCCCTTTTATTTATTTATTTATTTTGTTGTTTTTAATGTGTTAACTGTAATTCGATATATGCTGGTGTTTGGCACTTAAATGAATGAATGAATGAATGAATGAATTATTATCTGTAATAATGATTTTACTAATGAAAATATTTTTACTTTAAATTTTTAAATGTGTTACTTATTTTATAAAGAAATATGGCGTATAATTATAATAATAATTTTACATTTATTCTCATTTATGTATATTACTGTATATTTGTTATGGTGCAATTTTGCATAATTGACTTAATGCTGTAGTTTTGTATTGTAAATAAATAAATTGAAATGAAATTGAATAATAACAACAACAACAACAACAATAATAATAATGATGATGATGATGATAATAATAATAATAATGATGATGATGATGATAATAATAATAATAATAATAATAATAATAATAATAATAATAATAATAATAATAATAATAATAATAATAATAATAATAATAATAATAATAATAATAATAATAATAATAATAATAATAATAATAATAATAATAATAATAATAATAACAATAAAGAGACATTTATACATTCCATGATAATTGATTTTGTCTTAACTTCTTAAGATTATTTGTTTAACCTAAAAAAGTCATAATAAATTATTTCTTGAACCATTATCAAAATGATTATTTTTATGAATTATTATTAATGTATTAAGTATGTAGCTGTAACTTATTGCTTATGCTTTTTGTTGATTGTTATTATATCTAAGTGACTGAGTTTTACATTCGACTCAAGCTACTTTTGATCATAGAGTCTAGCATGGTGTTCTTATTATGATAAGACCAGATGTACCCATCCTAAATATGCTCTGTTTTTTTATTAGTTGCTTTAAGAATTTTTTAAGAGTTAATTTAAATTAAACAAAAGATTTTAATATTATATAAATAAATGTGAGAATTGTATACCACTCTGAAAGGCCATCATTTCGACTTCAATTATACCTAACCAAAACTAAAGCTAAATATGGTACTATAGCATCTATTTTTTCCCTCACTAAATACCACATTTAAACATGAATTTATGTACTGTAATTACATTTTCTTCATAGTTTAAATATTATAATTTTTTAGTTAGAAACACGTGCACTGATTTTTTTCCGAGTGATTTTTATTAGTGTAAGAATTATTTCCTTTACATAAACATAATGGTTTTTTAAAAATGAATTTAACACATGACAGCCTTATGGACAAACATACATTCATCAATAAAATAACAGAAAAAATAGGGATTATATATATATATTAGTTGTATAATGCTCTTATCTAAAAACTGTTTAATTATTTTATTATATCATAAGTATACAGTGCAAAGCAACAGATCTCATATACAAAAATATTTTCCCTAGATAAGTAACACTTTTTTTTTGGCTTTATTTCTGATTATTAGGAATAATGACGATTTTTTTGTATTTTTGATGTCTGAGTTTTAGGTGATTGTCATCATCACCATTGATATTATCATCAACTAAATTTAGTTATATCAGTTATAATTATAACTTTATTAAACGCACATTGATTACTTAAGTAATATTTACTGAGGCTATAACCTCGACAATATGCGTATAAAATGCGATAGTAGGAACCTCTACAGGTGGTTTAACCACAAGCTTATGCTATGGAAGAAAAGAGGGAACCCTTCTTTACTTCAACCTACTTTCTATTTAAATAGGTGAAGCTGAAGCGGTTAGATTGCGAGTGTGAAGCTATTCAATACTTCACTGATTAAGTCCACATTTCTTATTACACATTAATACTCATGAAATCTTTTGATTTACAACAAGTCAATGGAAAGATTTTATAGTTAGAAATCTATTACAGTAATTTAAAGTTGTAATTATAAATTTATTAAATGCACATGGATTACATAAGTAATATTTACTGAGGCTATAACCTCAACAATATGCATATAAAATGTGATAGTAGGGACCTCTACAAGTGTTTTAACCACAAGCTTACACTATGGAAGAAAAGAGGAAAACCCTTCTTTACTTCAACCTACTTTCTATTTAAATAGGTGAAGCTGAAGCGGTTAGATCTGCAAGCATGAAGCTATTCAATACTTCACTGATTAAGTCCACATTTCTTATTACACATTAATACTCGTGAAATCTTTCAATTTACGAGTCAATGGAAAGATTTTATAGTTAGAAATCTATTACAGTAATTTAAAGTTGTAATTATAAATTTATTAAACGCACATTTTATATGCATATTGTCGAGGTCATAGCCTCAGTAAATATTACTTACGTAATCAATGTGCATTTAATAAATTTATAATTACAACTTTAAATTACTGTAATAGATTTCTAACTATAAAATCTTTCCATTGACTCGTTGTAAATCGAAAGATTTTGTGAGTATTAATGTGTAATAAGAAATGTGGACTTAATCAGTGAAGTATTGAATAGCTTCACGCTTGCAGATCTAACCACTTCAGCTTCACCTATTTAAATAGAAAGTAGGTTGAAGTAAAGAAGGGTTCCCCTCTTTTTTCCATAGTGTAAGCTTGTGGTTAAAACACCTGTAGAGGTCCCTACTATCGCATTTTATACACACATTGTCGAGGTTATAGCCTCAGTAAATATTATATCAGTTATACTTTCATTGATTATTATATATATTCAAATGCATATAAAATAATGTACTAAAGACTGTGACTATTAATTTACTTATTTAATGATTATCTGATCATCATTAATAAATGATCTATTCAATCATTTATTTTTATTACAATATTATATATATTGTAATATGTTATAAAATCTACATATATCTGCATTACAAGTTTTATAATTCAAAATATATAATCAAATTTAATAAGAAAGTAAAAAATAGTTTAAAGAAATAATTAGTTAAGTAAATTTTAAAATACAACTTTGTAAAATAAAAAAGATGGCATTATATTGTTCTGTTAAAATAGAATAAAACTATTTATTGAAAATGGGTGGGGGGAAATCTAAAGTAAAAACATTTAAAACTCATCCTCTCCTTTTTATAAAATAAAAAGTAAGTTAAAAGAATAAATGTGTAAAAGAATAAATGTTAGTGAAACATCAAAAATGAAAAGATTAATTAATTAATTTGAAATGCCAGTAAGATTTCTGATTGACAATAAATTCGAAAATAATTGTAATAATTAAAAACTATGTAAACTATCTCTTTGGTATAAAAGTGAGAGATAGTAGATTAATCTAAAAAAAAGATTAGATTAAAAAAATGTAAAAATCAATTAGATTAAAAAAATGTAAAATTTAATTAAAAAAATAGATTTAAGTATGATAAAAACTAAAGTTATGATAAGGAAAAGAACAATGGGAGAGAAGGATATAAAAACACAGCTATCTACTGTTATATTGTTCCAGCCTTTATTTTGTGATTGAATTACTCTGGTCTTCAATTTGTTGATGTATTCCAGTCTTCATTTTGTGATTGATGCATCCTGTTATTCATTGCTCCAGAGATTCAAAAATCTAAGGACAGAATAGAGCCAGTCATTACTGTTGCAGAAAATATTATTGCAGAAACTGCAAAACTAGCAACATGCAAGCTGTAGGATGTTCAACTGGGCTTCATGCCCCTAGTTCTCAAAAAAAAATCAACTGTTCTCACTTGGAACCAATGCCAAAACAAATGTCTAGATTGTAAATAGATGCTGCCACACTCTCTCTATCCCCTCCCATTATTTGATAGAAACCTGGAAGGAAAGCCATGAAGCTATCAATGGAGATCTAAAAAATCCAACCAGTTGGAATAAAAAGCAATAGAAAATACACACAAATGAAAACCTGGGTAAATAAACTTTTAAATAACAGTCTAGACACTTTATTTTAAATGAAATGAACTTTAATGAAGGATTATCATAATTTTAGCCTGAAAATAATCATTTATATTTTCTTATATAAAATTTAATATGTGATATTCTGTTAACAATATGTTTGTGCACAAATAAATAATGTTTGATTAATTATTTGGTATAATCTCTCTTGTCACTGTATCATCATTAATTTAAGAGTATAGTTATTTTATGTGTTAAATAAATGCACTGGACCCCTAATACAGAGTATGAGCTACCTTAGGATATTCATTGTGCTAAATTTGTTTTTTGTCATACAAGCATGCCGACCATATATAATTTATATGGTCAGATAGTGGCCTGAGTTGTATACTCAAAGCAAATAAAGTGCTTGAATGTAGAAAGTTGATTTAGCAGTCGAAGAGTGCTATGGCCTGGAAAAGTGATCATAGGCTGTGCTTTATATAGTCTCGATCTGGCCATTATGTATCATTAAAGGTTAATCTATCAATAGTATTCTACTCCTCTGCTTGAAGGTTCAGTCCATCACTGCAATCATAAAGTTGCCAAAAGTTAGTTATAAAAATTTAAACACTGCAATAAATGTGCAATTTTGATGGACCCGGTTCAATATAAACTATATTATTATAGCCTTTATACTTAATCTTAAAACAATAAATATTCCTGAAATCCAAATAAAGTAATGTTACATAAATTTTGTCAGCATACTTTGCAGTTAGTACTTTATTTATTTAATGATCAACTGATTATTGTCAGGAATAAACTTTCCAACCATTTATTTCTATTACAATTCTGCCTACCTGCCTGCCTGCCTACTTATTTATCCATCTATTTAAATTATGTTACCATAGTTTTTATTCTAAAACATAAACTAATAAATATTTCAGCAATCCAAATAAAATAATATTACATGATCTCTTTTAGTTTATTCATATGACTCCCTAAACTCTTCTTTTCATATTAGACTACAGTCAGATCTTTTTAGTTGAGTAATGGAAATAAGATGTTATAACACTGTGATTTTCACATACCTTAGATGAGTAGACACTAGATAGCGATTGCATATACAAATCTTCTTGTATCCATTGATAACTCAGGTTTGCACGGGATGACACTACTGTATGGTGACTTTTGCCTCTGTTGTGTCATATCTGACCCTGCCTTCAGAAGTGGACTATTCCAGATTCCTTGCCTGATTGGCTAGCACCCAGTTGCTATCTAATGGGATTAAAACCTTCACTGGGGTTCACGCACTGAATCCACGTATTTCCAGTAAGGTAGGGGATCTGCCTTTAAATAGTCAGCCTTTTGGAGGAAAGGCAGAGAGCAATTACTTCTGTTAACCCGAATGACAGAACATGTTCTCCATTAAACCTTCTGCCATCAGCAAAGGTATTTATCTAGCCATTATTGAGATGTCCATGCAGTGAGGCAAGTTTACCTATGGACTGGAAACTTCTACGTCCGAACTAGAGCCAACTCGAGGCAAGCTAACTACATAGCTGGAGAGTCTTACCAGAACTGACGACGCAGGCTAATCATTGGCTGGAAGTGAGTTCCATATTCCTCACGATTATCTCAGCAGTGAAGTATATCAACTGTATTTGTACATTTGTTTAACTAACGTGTGTATATATTTTATACCAATAAATTGTACATATTAATTGGTGAATAGTTGTTTGTTGTATGGAACTCGCTTCCAGCTAATAGTTGTAACATTTTATTTTGCTGATACTATGAAATAAACGACAACTGATAACATGAATTAGCATAAATTGTAGTTTTGATGTGTGGCATATTGTGTTAAACCTAAATAAAATATGGCAGTTTTATCATTCTTTTATCTGATTTTTATATAAGATCGCAAGTGTACTATAACGTTTAAAAGATTCTATAAAAATTCCATGTTATTATATATATAAGCAACCATCAAATAATTTACACGACAACTGCTAAAAAAATATTAATAGAGAACTAAGTTTTCGACAAACGAGCAATTGAAAAAAGATCTCAATTTATTAAGTAATTTTCACATTAATATTTTAAAACGTGTAATCAGTTTTATTTTATATTTTAATCTACTTAACCATTGTAGTAAAAATATTATATAATTAGATTTTCTCCTAAGAGATTTGTTAGTTTATCTGAGTAATTTAAAAATATTAACTTTAATAAAATTTGAGATCAAAACATGTATTAATTTAAATGTTCTTTTAAATGTGTTTACTATTATATATATATCCTGCGCGGTTTGGCGTGGTTCTGGTGCTCGCACGTAATAAAGCCAAATGTCATTTTTATCTTATATATATAGATTTCTATAATTTTACTATTACTTTAGTAATTTTAGTTATTATAATAGATGTAAATATTACAGTCAATAACCATTTCTACATTTTACGCATATAGCTATAGATATATTAAATTGCTCTTAAGGTGCACTTTGACCAATTAGATCTCTTCAGTTTAGAGCAAGCTTTACATTTTATAATTTTTGATGCATATTGCGCAACAGCAATTATTTTTCACTAAATATATAATTACTAATAATTCGTTATTAAATTAGAAATGATTACACTTTATTTAACATTAGATTTCAAATTGTTTTTAATCATAGGCATGGACACGATTTCGAGAAACTACGATGAGTATTCACTCCTATATAAACGTATAACATTTTAAAGATAGTTTATACCAAGAAATGTCTTTCCATCAACTTTCTTAAGGAGAATCACCGAAGGCAAACTATTTCTTATCAAGCTAGTCCTTCTCTGAATGATGTTAGTTTATGATATTTTCTTTCTTGTATTATCTTCTGGCTAAAATTAATTATATACTAATTAACAGCTAATAACTGGATAATTATGTCGTAACTGAAAAAAACTAAGTATTATTTTATTTAAACCCTGAAAAATGTCCGTATCTCAGTGATGTCAAAGATATGCAATGTTAATCCACCAAACCTTACATGATCGCTATTCTTCCTGCATTCATTGATTCTCTGTCTTACGCTGAGTGGCGCTGTTGTATGGAGAGTTTTGCCTCTGTGTGTGACATGTAATGTTGGTGGTTAGACTTAACATTATGATTATACTGTGTGTATATGTAAATTTGTTAAAGATAGATTATTGCAACCTGATGATTAAGCAACAATAAAATCACAATAGAAACGTTTATGCCTAGCTGTCAATAAAACAAAACAAGACTGGTGTAATGAAAATTATACTCC
Organism: Epiperipatus broadwayi; assembly: GCA_028023455.1. NCBI lineage: Eukaryota > Metazoa > Onychophora > Udeonychophora > Euonychophora > Peripatidae > Epiperipatus > Epiperipatus broadwayi. The sequence continues at coordinate 6,904,419 of JAQFVV010012424.1, forward strand.
ACAAATATTATTCATTATTGCTTTTCACTTTAATATTGAATTTCAAAAATCTCACACACTTCACTTTTCAGCAAAAACATTTTTATTATTGATTACAGTTTCGACTGTACCATGCAGTCTTCATCACTTTGTTCTCACATATATGAGAAGCAAAATCAAATCATCATTGATTGCAAAAATGAAATTTTATTCAATGTGTATGTAAACTTGATGCCCAGTTAAATACTGGACCTACTAATGACAGAAAAATTTTATTGTAATGTAGAAGAGTTAAAATATGGATATAAAAGAATGGTGCTTCAGCATCAAAAAGAGGTATCCATTTGTAATAGGTCTTAAGTACAAATCCAAATGATTAGCTGATCAAAATAAAATTGGATTCAAGATGAATGATGATTTCTGGAAATGTAATCATTACAATTAATGAAATTAATCACAACATATTTACAAATGAAATAGTACTTTGTTTGATGATCATTAATATTATGATGCAAAATGATAAAATAACTAGATATCATAATATGTATAAAATTAGAATCTGTGACAGATCATTCTATAAAAATTTTGAAGACCCATTATTTTTGTATGAAACTGTTGAGGTTTTAGCACAAAATGTTTACTATGCTTAATATGCAAAGGTAATTGTATGATAAGCTGCACAGGAGACAAATGATATTTTAACAACACAGTGATAAGGTGAGTACAATGGTTCTATTTAGTGGGCTAAAGTAAGCTTTTGTTTTTATTTTTTTTATGTGGTAATCAGTGGCAGAATTCTCAATAAGATATCAAATAAAAAAATCAATTTGTCTTTTATAGATATAAGATATTTTTTTAAATTACATTTAGGATCAAATTGATCAATTTTAGCATTAGATTAAAAATGTAAGTTCAACATTGCAAATATAATAGACTAATTATCAGTTGTATTCAATAATATGTAATATAATATGTGTAACCAGCCAGCATTTGGAACAATTTTTTTGTTTAATCATGATTCATTTGTGATTTAACTTCATAGATTGTAATTACTGTATATATCAAATTGAACATTTCAAGTCTATCTAATTAGAAAATGAGTTGCTATGTTGATATGATTTCCACTGGTCTGCCAACCAGCTGATGATATCAGATTTTATTGGGAGAAACATGTGTTTTGAAAAATTTATCTAACTTTTCATTAAATGTTGTTGTATACAAAATAAATTTATACAAAGATAAATAATGTAAGCAGGTTGCATATTTATGAGGCATTTAATTTATAATTTGAAAACAAAATTGAATGTCCAATGAATGATTTTAAAATAATTTTGCAAAACTTTTCAATATGATTTTGTTAATTAAATGCCATGTGTGGAGTGTACTAATGTATGGTTGTGAAACATGGACAATAAGTAATAAAATTAGGAACAGACTGGGAGCTTTTGAGATGTGGACATGAAAAATAATGGAAAAAATCAGTTGGATGAATAAAATAACAAATGAAGAAGTTTGGAGAGTAAATGAAAAAAGATTGATTGAGTTGAAGAGAAAGAGAAACTGGATTGGACATATATTAAGAAGAAATTTATAGTTTAATGGAAGATGTTTTGAAGAGAATGGTGAGTGGAAGTAAAAAGAAAGGATGGAAGAGATTGACATTATTGGATGATATAAAAGATGGGAAGAGTTATATGGAATTAAGAAGCTGGAGAATGAAGAGAATGGAATCTTTGGATCTACCAATTTGAAAGAATACTGTTGGTGATGATGATCATTTTATATTTACAGCATAAAACAGCAGCATTTATTATAATTCCAATCTTTATAAATTATAATAAAGTATCTATAGTTAATTTGAATGTATCTCTTGTTACTTACTTCTTAATCTCTCAATAAAAATCAGTACTTGTAGAATTCACTCTCATGCAGAGTTCATATTATATCTTAAGAATCTGTTCTACCTTCAATTGCACAATTATGGAAAGTAAGGCTAATTTAAATATAACGTGAAAATAAATTAAATGTCGGAAAAATAAATGAGTGATAGAAGATAAATGAGTGATAATAGATGTAAATATGTAATATAAACTAATAATACACACACACACACACACACATATATATATATAATCAAAATTACACCAAATTCACACCTCAAACAGACTAGCCAAGAAAATAAACTCTAAAACACTATCAATGGTTTCACTGCTACAAGCAGACTTCTCAAGTGTAAAAACTACAAAATAACATATTTAAACTAAACATTACCCTCAATTCTACTTACCTCCCATACATCCTTAATATTAAAAAAACTTTTAAATAAGTTAACTGCTTTAGAATCATAAATTTTTAATCTTTTACATGGGTATATAAGGCAGAACTAAGATATTAATTATTAATGCTACTTTTATGTACTTTTATTCTCTCATTTAAACTCAGACTTATATATCCATGTAATAGATACAGACCACATTATTAATTTTGATGAAACTAAGGTTGTCTTCTTTTGGAGAAATGAAATAAAAAAAATAATTAAAGAATCTTTATTGTTAAAAATTTATAATTCTGTAACAGTTAACTTATTTAAAAGTTCTTTTAATATTAAGGGTGGATGGAAGATAAGTGGAATTGTGGGTAATATTTAGTTTAAATACGTTGTTATTTTGTGTGATGCTTGTAGAAGTAAAACCATTGGGAGTGCTTTAGATTTTATTTTTTTGGTTAGTCTGGTTGAGTTGTGAATTTGGTGTAATTTTGGTTATTTATTCTAGTTTAGCTTTATGCTTTTAATGTTTATATATTACATTTCAGAATACAAGTTTTACTATAAATATATAGAGATAAAATGTCTTTTTATACTTTCCACTTCAAAAACATTTCTACTTTAAATTAATAGTAACAATCTTAGTATTATTTTATATATACTGATTTAGTCTCATAAGGCATTTTAAATCATAATAACACCAATAAAACCTATTTGAGTCTCTAATCAGTTCATTCAACTTCTAGGCCTAATTCCTTGAATTATGCCTTTCCTTAGCACTTTCTTCTGATGCTTCCAAATACTTTTCATTCCATAATTCTAAAGATTTCTGATGATAAAATCATCAAAACATCACACAATCACCATTTTATATGCTTACACATGCTTTTAATAAGAATACCAAAGACACCTAAATGTATAGATGCTAAACTGAATTCAGATCTATATGACTATACAAGTGAATAAACTTTGGCTGAAAATATTATGGCATTTTCATTTTGGTCTCTTAGCTTTATAATTAACCAAATAGACAAAAGGTGGATGTTGGAGGGTTGCATTGGATCCTAAGATCTAGGTGTAGTGATCTTGAATCCAAGGTTCCTCACTGATGCACATCATAAGTTAGAAACTAGTCTGGGTATGTTGAATGCGTAGGGACTGGTTAGGGATTTTATGCACTAACCTTCCTGCACTCACTGATTATGCAAACTTGCACTTATGGCACTATTGTATGGAGAGTTTGGTATTCTTATCTCTGATGATCTTGAAGTTTCTCCATTGCTATTTTTATAACTGACCTATTTTTTGTTCATTCTAGAAGACCACTGACTAATTATACAAATTGAAAACTTGAATCTAATTAGAAATTTAATTGGATTAAGTCTATTTTTAAAATAACGAATACTCATAGAATTCTATTTTGTATAAATAGAAATGACAAAGATATCAATATATATGCCTGTAAAAATATTATTTATTTTATAAAATTCAGAATTACTAATGTGTTGCTTTTTGATTCACGTAAAAAGTATATGCTCAATTATATATTCTAGTCAGGTAAGAACTTAATTAATTTCATTTCTTATAAACTTCACCAATTAAATTAAATATGCATATAACCTGACTAGGTATATAATGTATTATAAAACTGTATAATATTATAAATGTGTGTATTTAAGCACCCTATATTATTATTGTTTGACTAAGACATAAAATGCTATATAAACTCTTACAATTTTAGTAGACTTGGGCACAGATTTTAAAGCTTTCTTCAGCTATCTTCTCTACATCATACAACTGATACACATAGACACACACATGTGTGTGCCATTGTGTCAGTTATATAGGATGGAGTGGATAGTTGAAAGAAGCTTAAAAGTCTGGGTTAAAATTCTCTATAATTATATCTAAACTCCAAGTATATAAGATATACTTGTATACAAAACTCTTATGATGAAAAAAAAAAAACGGTTATAAATTATTATAAAAAACTATCAAACTGCCCTTTAATAACATTTAACATATTCTTGCTAATAACGAACTATGTCATAAAGTAGAAATTAAGGATTTACTAATATGTAAAAAAAAACAACTTTTGAAGATGTTAGTAAATATAATAAACTTAATATTGACCATTAAAAAATATTTATGATAATGTAATAATCCATGAATATGATATACATGTATATTGAAAGCATGCTTCTATGTATGTTTTTATTAACAGTCGTTTATTACATTAGTTCAGAAAAGAAGGAAATTATTTATAGTTGAATTTATGATAATGTTAAAATAAATGATTTATTGTTTAAATCCAAAACTTTTAACCAGGGAATCAATAAATACCCAAAAAAGTCTGTGGAAAGATGTCACATGATTCAAGAGCTTGAATAAGAAAAAAAAAATCAACTTTATTCTATGTTTTTATTTTGGCAACAATATTTCAATATACCAGCAGCATACTTTGTAAAATTTTTTAATTGTAAACTTTAAAAAACAATAGATAGTTGCCAAATGACAGTGCCTAATATGCTTTTATAGCCAAAATCCCCAGACTAGATCTAAGCCAATGAGAAGCTTTGGATCTTGGAACAGTGCAAGTGGACCTAGGATCTAATACCCCTTCTTTCCCAGTCTTATCACTTACCTCTATGTAATACTATGAAGCTATCAACCCAAACAGAAGAACATATGTTTCAATCTAAGACAACTTGCTTGTGTAGTCATATAGTCAGAAAGTAGATCATGTGACATTCTATTGGTTTATATCAAAGCCTGGTCCTCAGAATACAGTTGACTTAAATTATTAAAAAACTAAGAATACCAAAGTATACATAAATTAAACAGGATTCAGTTTTGTATGATTATACAAGCAAATTGCCTTAGATTAAAAACATTTATATATTTTTCAGTTTGGTAGCTGGAGGGAAAATGCATTAGATTCTAAAGGTCCAGTAGTTACCATGTTCCAAGATTCAAAGCAACTCACTGATAAAATCCATAAGTTTGAAACTAATCTAGGGATTTGGGATAAAAAAGCACAGGATAGGTATATGTTAAGCACTGCCCTCTGACAACTATTATTGTTTTCTGACAGTCAATATCAGCATATATTTAAATTCTAGAATTACTATTTACAACTTTTCCTCAATTCAATATCTGCTAACAATATTCAACATATATTCAAATTGTCATTTTAAGACAAACATTTAGAAATTAAAGTTTTTTACAGTTTCATAGAACCATCTTCATACTTACCAATCTTTTTGTATGCAGTTGACCACTGCACCCAGAACATGATATTACCGATGTATGAGAAATAAATGGAATTGTGGGTAATGTTTAGTATAAATATATTGTTATTTTGTATTTCTTTACACTTGAGAAGTCTGCTTGTAGCAATGAAACCAGAGTTTATTTTCTTGGTCATTCTGGTTGAGTTCTGAATTTGGATAATATTGATTATTATTTAATAAATATATCATATCTGAACCAATATATTTCTACAAAAATAATATTTTTAAATGCATAAATTTTTAAAGGAAATCACTTTCATATATTGAAATAAACCAATAAAATGTCACATGATCTATCACATGACTTTAGCTTACATATTGTTGTTTCAGTAGCATACTTTCCATTTTTTTATGCCACTTATTGTAAGTCTTAGAAAACAATAATAGCTGCCAGATGGCGGTGCTCTTAATTGAAGTTTGTATTTCATTTTAATCAAAATAATTTGATAACTTGAAATAAAAAAACTGCAGTTATCTAACTAGGTAAACAAATGGGTTAAAATATGTCATTGAAATCACTTATCTGAAAGTGTTATCACGTAAAAATGGGGGTGGGTGGGGAATGGAAATGCGCAAGATTAGTAAAGATATACTAAATTGTTATTAGGGTGATACCAATATTTTATTAAATTACTTTTCATGTTACTGTAAAGAAGTAAGCAAACTAACAAAATAATCTATTGAAGATAAAAAGATTAAAATTTTATTAAAACATAATGAAAAAAAAAATCTTACAAATGTTGAAAAAAGTATAGTTACTGCTTAAAACCAATCAGTTTTGAGCTTCTTAAATCACAACGTAATGGATCCTTCAATTTCTAATGGACACAGAAACAAATGTTTTATTGTCTGATGCTCTCTCAAATGGACTTCAATTTATAGCAAGGACTTCCACTTCTTCATGAACAATAAGATTTATTGACTTATTTATATAAGACCTGTTTATTCCATTGACTATTTATTTATATGATTACTACTTCATAGTTAGCTGTATTGTATACTGAATTTGATATATTCTATAATTTCATAAAGTCTTTTACAAGAGTAAGTTTAAGATAGTCCATGACATTAATACAATTTTAAGCAGATTAAGATTTTACTTACCTTTATCAATAGTAAAATTTAATGCTTTTTGAAATTAATAATATAAAATATAAAAAATATGTATGAAACTAAAATAAAAATAAGGTTTGTAAAAAAAAAAACATTATCCACATATTTTCAAATTAATTTAGATTAAATTGTCATGGTGTTTTTTGTAAATTTGGATTTGTTAAATGATGGGTGATAGGTATTAAAAGTATTTTTTTTGATAATTTTTTTTAGCAGTTTCAGGTCTTTGTGGAATAATAGTTTGTGTAACTATCTGTCATGCCATTATTTGGTACATAGCCTTAATTGGATGATATTTGGAAATGTTTTAACATAACCAGGCTTAGAATTCTCTTAGTTCACCATTCTGTATTAAACCCAACTGTCATTCAGTTATTGTTTGCTAATGGGACATTTAGCTAAAATTACTAGAGGGTAAAGGTACAAGATTAATTAGAATTGGTAAAATGTTCTGACTATAAAAATAAAAAGTGAAAAATCGTAATTGAAATATCATGCAAGTGTCATAATTAACAAGAGGTAATCATACTTCTATCTCTGTTTCCCTATAATTCTTAGCAAAAGTTATCATTAGCAATTCATATTTATAAAGTATTGATATTATCAAAAGCAAAAAAATATACAATAAAATAAGATATATCACACAAAACCATATCTATTTAAAATGTTATTCACAACAATAAATTACATATAATAATAATCATATGTATATTAAATTAAACATTTTCATGGATTGTTATTATAATAAAGAATAGAGATGAGATTATGTCCATGTAAACAAATAACTTTTAGCTTTTGATGTTGCCAAGAAACTATCAATTACTGCTAATTAACAATCCCTGAGGCTAAATAAGTTTTCTTATGAACCTATAATAGCTCTTTTGTTGGAGCTTTTTGTTTTTTATCAATGTCCTCAACTCAACTTTTCAAATATTGCAAGTATCGAGCAGCACAGAAAGATGGATCACTTTCTTCATAATGCATACATTTCTCAACCGGCTTCACTCTTTTAGTAAGTTAAAAACTCAATTTCATCTCTTTTTTCATGAGTAATGCTTTTTTTAAATATATTTAATACTTCCATTCTACCACAAATTCTGAGAACATATGAACAAATACATTTGAAAAAACAAAATGATTGTGAAGATGCATTTCACTTTAATCAGGACTCATCAGTAGTTTCACATTACAGTCTCTTCTTATATATATATATATATATTTATTTATTACACATATATACAATATTTATAAATATTTTGATTTACAAAAGTCAAACTTTCTGCATTTATAATCATACATATCAGACAAATACATTAATGACTGTCATCCATCACTTATTAAATTATACATTATCTTTTGCTCAGATATAAGCTTTAAATCTTAGTCAAAGAATAACATATTTGTTATTTTATAGAAATATCAATATCTGAATCTTTATGTCCAAGTTGACAATTTGATAAGATTCATTACAGCATGAAAGATTTGAAGGGGTGATATATATATATATATATATATATTGTGCCCTTATCTATAGGTCATAATAGGGTAGAATGGTCAATTGCTAAAAAATTTTAAATTTTAAAATACGTTTGTGTAATATATTGATAATTGTATGATCGATTAGATCTTATAGTACAATTTAAGGCTGAAAATACCTGGTATAAAAGTGTAATGGATTATTTTAAAAGAAAAAGTTAAATAAAGCTTAAAGATATCCTTGCTTATGGTTGTAAAAGCTGGCCATATAAAATAACACAGCTATAAATAGTTAAAAGTATATTAATAATTTGAGTATAATATTTTAAAACTAATAAATTAAATAAAAACGATATGTAATATTATAATTATAATTAATATTCAAATTTAATCTAATATATTTTAAGATAAACTTTAGGATGGTGAGAATTATATTTAGTTCTACAATTTTAAATTATTTTCCAAATTTTTTATAAAATATATCAGTTTTGGTAATTTAGACCGAGACGTAAAATAAAAAAAAATCATCTGATAAAGTTAGTAATCATGTGACTGTATATTATATACCTTCACACACACGCTTGTTAGAATAATAATAAAGTTTGTAAATTATGAAACTAAATATAATTGCTATCTATCGTTAAAGTAAGTGTTGAAATATTAAATAGTTATTTTAAATGTTTAAATGATGTGATATTTAAGTAGTGTTTAAAAGTTGAATACAGTTAATAAAAAAATTAAATATTTTATTTAAATAAAAACAAGATAAATTAAATATTAATATTAAAATAGATATTAAATATTGTTTTAATAATTGTTTTGAAGTTTAAATGATTTTGATAAAATTATAATTGAATTTAAAAATATTATTCTAAGTAATATTTAAGACATGACGTCATAAATTCTTTATTTTAAGAGGTTTAATCTATTATAAAACTAAAATGTGTAAATTTGTTCGCGCTAAAAAAGTCATTAACCAATCAACGGAGGTATTTTAGCAGACAAAATATAGGAATTAGACGAAGCGGGAGAAAGTAATGTGTAAGTGAAGGAGGGAGTAACATATTTTTTAGCTGGATAAGATCGTAAGCTAGAAAAGGGATATAATTTTAAAATTTTGTATTTATTTTAAAAGTTTTTTTTAAGTAATGTTATTTTGAACTGCCTTTACATGAAGGGCTAATTTTTAAAAGTTTTCTTGCCAGTAATTTTATTCAAGTTTAGCCAAAACTTTACAGTAAAAATGGAAATACTACAGAAAACAGTATATAGAAGTTATGATAAAGGAAAAATATTTGTAAAGTGCCTTGATACAGCTTTATTTATGCTCAACCAGAAACTTATTATTGTAACTCAGAGAAATATAATTTGGACGCTATACGGAAAACTTGAAGAGAAGTTATTTGCCGTCAGAAAAATTTATGACGCACAAATTTGTAAGGCTACTCTGAAGTTTTTTTTTATTCTTCTCTATGGGAAAATTAAGATGCGCATATCATAAAGAAAAAAAAAATTATGTAAAAGTTATAACAGAGAAAGAATGTTTATCTTTTTAAAGGAAACATTACAAAAATATAGTACCAGAATTTTAAAAGAAGAAAAAAAAAGTTACAGAATAATAACATGAAAGAGCTATTGTGTTTTTATGAAAAAAAGGAACAGAAAAACTTTCTCTAAGAAGAATTAAAAAATATTATAAAGTGTTCATTGGAGAAATGCTTGATTTAGAAAATATAAATTTAAATTACTTAATGAAAATGAATCCATGGAAACAGAAAAGTTTTGTTGAATATTTAAATCAAAGTACTGAGAAGATGCATCGTAAAAGTCGCGTGGGAGAAAATATTAGCAGAAAATATTAGAAGAGAATATGTAGACGTTTTCTTTACGAGATTAACTAATATCATAATTAATAATTGTATTAAATATTATAAAAAACCAAGGATTGTCATCTAGGAATATTTATTAAACAGAGCAATAATTGTTTTACCTTAAAATAGAACATTAAGTGACTGAAGAAGAAATAATAAACATTTTTTTTTAGCTTTAATATGAACGGTTTTCAAGAAAATTTGATGAAGAAGTACAGTAAATATAGTTTGAAATATTTTTTACTAATTTATTTTAAAATATAAAATGTTATGTGAAATTAGGGAAAACATAAAACATAAATTTAGTAATATTAAAATTTAAATATAATAGCTTGATAAAATTATAGAAATAGTGTTTAAAATAAAGTGTATGGATGTAAATATTATATCTACAAGGATCAATGGGATGGTGAAGCCTACGGAACGCGATCGAAGAGATAAAGGTCGTTTTGGTAATTTTAATAGTTATTTATAATGCATAATGTATTTTTTTTTTAGATAATCTATTGACTAAGAATGAAGTGTGAAAGTTTAAATTATATGTACACATTTTATACAGCATTTTGACATATAATGAGATAGGAGTAATTTGGAATATGCATGCAATAATTTATTTAAAGTATATTAATAATATAATTTAACCGAACAATTGTGTGATTCTTTTGAACTTTCATGTGATAAAGTATTCAGATATTTTAAAATAGTTTGTATATGATTAAATATACGAGGAAAGTAGTAAAAAGATTTTCTTATAGAACAGTGGAATAGTTTTAAAATAAATGAATTTTATTATTGTTAGAAATGCAGATATGTATTTGTCGATGTACAGTATAGAAAAATCTTGAGAAATGAGATCGGATAGTGACTTGGAAGTACTAGTGGAGAGGAAACCAAGATGATGTTTTTTTTTAAGGAATAGGAAAAATAAAGGATTTGGATCATAGTTAGTTTTGTGTGATTTCAGTATAGTTAACTAAGCCCTATGACTGAACACATATAGTTTGGACAGTGTTTTTTTTTTTGCATATCTTTAAACTTTTGATGTAAGAATAAAGCTGAAGAAATAGCTTTAACATCGTTCCTATAATAGAGGTTGGTAGACAGGTAAAGGTCACTCCTCTATAGTGTCTTTTAATTCAACGTGCCATGATTGTCAAGGTTTATGAGTAATACTCTAGTTGTATTTTGATCCTATGCATCTATCTTCGCTATCCTTATTTTGTGAATCTGCATCGGTCAGAAAGATATTTTCAAAGAAATAATGAATAAAATAGAACTGAAGATATGTTATCGTTTATGTAAGAATAGTTTATTTGCTGGAATGTATAGAATTATGTAACTTTAAAATTGAAAGTCCAAAATATCATAAAGAGAGAAAGAATCATATAATACATTGTAAAATTAATTCAGAAATGAATATAAGATTTTTGAAAGAGAAATCTAAACCAAGTATTTTAAAAAGTGATAATAAAATTTGAATGTTTTAAATAATATTTAGAAAATAAGTATTGCATATTTATTAAGAAATAGTTAAATAATGTATAATAAACATATACTTGTGCATGGTATATTAATAGTTATAATTATATCATCCAAAGTAAGGCTTGAATGAGAATATTAGGATTAATAAACATTGGATAATGAACAATAAAAACCTAATACCGAGTGTAGTACAATGTTTTGACTTTGTAAGATTCCATACAACCCATATAAAATTAAAATTTGTTATTTTGTAGAATTTTACTACGAATGTAAATTTTGTAAAAAATATAATTTTAATAATATTAGGGATGAAAAGTGTTTGTGATAATCATATAAGAAATGCATTTTGTAATAAGCTAACCATAATAATAAATCAAGTAATAATACTGTATTTTCTTAAGTGTTAAAAAGATAAGATTTAACTAGGAAAAATAAATAATATTTTGATTTCATTTTATAAACTAATAAACTAAGTTGAGATATGAAAGTAAGGGATATCCAATGTATATAGTGTAAAAATATTGTTAATTTATTTATGTTGTTAATAAACTTTGTTTTAAATTTGTTTTAAAGTTTTGTGTCCGCGTTGTTATTTCTCCACATGGATGCATGAAATCACGATACATTTATAATTGAAACAGACATATAAGTTTTGCACAAAAGGTAAACATAAAAGTGTTATAAGAATTTTGAGAATTTATTGGTATGTTAAAAATTAAAAGATCATAATTTTATATTATTTATTGGTCATAAGTCGGTTGCCACAATATTACATTAAATTATATGCTAATGTTGCCACACGTATTCTGTTGTCAGATTATTAAAATACTACCACGTACGTATTTATTTATTTCATTTTAGGAAGAAATAAGATTATATTATATTATTATTGTTATTATTATTTTTATTATTGTTAGTTGTTGTGTAGTAGATTATGACATAAAATTCCCTTTTCATATTTTACTACCGTAATTTTAAATCAGTTAGAATACAATTTATGAACCTGAGATTTTATTTTATTTTATTTTTCTTCATTTTATTTAATTGAGCTAGATTCTTGTTATAAAGAAGATTAAGATATGATTATTATTTTAATCGTAGTGAATAGAGCTTAGAAAGTCGTAAGAATACTATGAGTTAGTTATTTGGTATAGTAAAAAGGGGGAATAGTGTTCTTATGCCATTGAGGTAGTATCATGTGGATAATGTCTCAATGTAGTCTATCTCATTCCCCGTATTGTCACTCCATGTCTCATGAAAATAGTAAATATTTGTTAATTCATTTTAAAAATTGAACCGTATTTGTATTTTAAAATTAGAGCTAGTAATCATTTTAATTAATGCTGAATATTTCATTTATTTATTTGTTAACTGAGCTAGAACCCGGAATATTAGTAATAAACAGTATATTTTGGGGTGAGGATGCGCGGGGGAAGGTTAGAATATATATATATATATATATGGAAATACTTAATGTGTACAGTTATCCATTTATAATTACTTAATTAGAAAGCTCTTTATCTAGAATGTAGCCAATAAAGTTAACTATTTCAGGCAAATAGTGAAAGTAAAATATATCAGGCTTTGTGGTTATATGATTTTATTATAAATCCAAAGACTGAATAATTTTGGAAAACCATGGTGTCTATGAAATTTCATCTTCATAGTCCTCAAAAAGCTATGTGGGTCAATCCAATAGATCAGAATTAAGGAGCATAAAAATGCCTTCAATAAAAAGTTAAATATATCAGCTTTTATTGCACATTTTTAAATATATTAAATTTATTAAGCACAAGCAGATGATATAATAATAACATGAAAGGCTAAAAACCTTTGACATATGCACCTTAAACATGTTTAAATGAGAGCCAATCAGATAAAAATAATGACTGTACAAGAAACTCTCAAATTCAAAACACAAGGCAAAGAATTTATGAGAAAAATATGGACCCACCTTCTTCTCTACTTAAATTTATATATAAATAAGCCAGACTCAAGCATTTTGAACTAAGAGTGTGAAGCTTTAAACACCTTCACATTTAATTCACTAAATATTATATATAAATAAACCGTGAAATCTTTCTATTTGCTACACAGTAATTTTCAAATCTAATAAAATGATTGTAACAAATATAAATATATTAAATTTATTAAGTGCAAGCAGATAATATAATAATAATGTGAATATATTTACATTTGTTACGATTATTTCATTAGATTTGAAAATTACTGCATAGTAAATCGAAAGATTTCACATTGTTTATTTATATATGTAATATTTAGTGAATTAAATGTGAAGGTGTTCAAAGCTTCATGCTCTTGTTTGAGTCTGGCTTAATTATATATAAATTTAAGTAGAGAAAAAGGTGGGTCCATCTTTTTCTCATAAATTTTTTGCCTTGTGCTTTGAATTTGAGAGTTCCTTGTGCAGTCATTATTTTTATCTGATTGGCTGTCATTTAAGCATATTTAAGGCACATCTGTCAAAGGTTTTTAGCCTTTCACATTATTATTATATCATCTGCTTGTGCTTAATAAATTTAATATATTTACATTTGTTATGATCATTTCATTAGATTTAAAAATTACTGCATAGTAAATCAAAAGATTTCATGTTGTTTATTTATATATAATATTTAGTGAATTAAATGTGAAGGTGTTTAAAGCTTCATGTTCTTAATTCAAAATGCTTGAGTCTGGCTTATTTATATATAAATTTAAGTAGAGAAGAAGGTGGGTCCATCTTTTTCTCATAAATTCTTTGCCTTGTGTTTTGAATTTGAGAGTTCCTTGTGCAGTCATTATTTCTATCTGATTGGCTGTCATTTAAGCATGTTTAAGGTGCATCTGTCAAAGGTTTTTAGCCTTTCACATTATTATTTTTTCACATTTTTAAGAAATTGTCACACACATGACTTTTATAATATTAAAATACTAGTTAATTTGAAAAGTATGATTTGAAAACTATGAGAAAATCTATTGAAATATTGAAAAGACTGAGTGGTTTAAATAAAACTGATGGAATACAAAATATTCTAACTTTGTGGAAGCCACTTATTTGATCTCTTACAAAATCAACTTGAAATCAATTAATTGTAAAACTGAAAAAAATAAAAATTTATTAATCTATCTATTCTAAATTATCTATCATATATATATATATATATATATATATATATATATATATATATATATATATATATATATATATATATATATATATATATATATATATATATATATATATATAAGAATCATTTTTCTTTACTTCACACTGAATCTCATTATTACTTAAGGCATAACAGTTACATTTTAGCCTTACAAGGATGAATGTTATTTCATTGAAATATCAGAATTAAACAAAAAATAATATATGGTGTAACCCACAACAGATTTTATTATATATATAAATCACAATTTATTAGTGTATAAACATAAAATATTTTTGATTGACTGATTGATTCTATTATTTATAAGGAATTGTGAAAGATTAGCTTTCTTTTCTTAAACCATAAATAAATAGGTAGTGCTTTAGTAACTATAATACCAAGAGATAGCATTTATAAGCATATTCTTTTGAATGCAGAAAGTATAGTTTACTGTTTTCATTAATTATTGTCTATTGATGTCTGATGGTGATTTTTCAAATATGGAAATTCAACAGATATTTTCATATATTGAAATATTTAAACATTTACTTTTGTTAAAAATTATCATTTTATATCACTAGACTGATCAGTGAAACATCCTATTATCTATAAGGAATTGTAAAGGGCTATTAGTTTTCTTTCCTTAAACTGTATAGATACTGTAGCACTTTAGTTTCTATATAATACCAAGAGATTGCATTTAAAAGTGTACATTTTGAATGCACAAAGCATTTAGAGTTTGATATTCTCATTTATTACTGTCTATTAACATCTGACAGTGATTTTCCAAATATGAAAATTTAACTGATATATATATATATATTAATTCTAATGTTTTCACGGATAAAAGATGTCATATTATTATTACTATTTGTGGGATATTCCGTGTAGTGAAAAAGCTAAATGCTGACGTTTCAGTACAATATCAAGTAGCATTTAGCTTTTTCACTACACGGAATACCCACAAATAGTAATAATAATATGACATATATATAAAACAAATAAAATGTCCGTTAATTAAAAACAAAATTGTAATTATAATTGAAATAATAAATTTAACGGTTTGCAAACTATTACAAACAATCCTTAAATCTGCAGAAGTACTTTCGGTTAATTTCTTAAACCTGCCTCAACTGCCATTGAGACAGGTTTAAGAAATTAACTGAAAGTACTTCTGCAGATTTAAGGATTGTTTGTAATAGTTTGTAAACCGTTAATTATTTTATATATATATATATAAACATCTTGAGTGGCAGTAGTGTGATAACCACTAGCGGTAGCTGCTTCATTGAAATTTTGTCTTCTTTTTACAATTGTGGGAAAACTATAAACATGATGTGTGCAAAAATCCCAGAAATTGTTGCTGTTTGATTTTCTTTGTAAACTGGCATATTGCATGTTAAAATTTGGATTTTCATTAATGTTTTTATTAATGAGTTCATTTAATTTTTTTTTCTTTTCTGCTTAGTTCACTAGATTGCATGAAGAAGACAAAGGCAGAATTTTATTATCGGCCAGACTCGTTACTAAAATGGATTAAAAATATCACAATGATTCTAATTTCAAGACATCCATCCCAATAAAAACATAATTGCAGAATATCAGTCATAAGTATTTCCATAATTTTTCCAAAGTATTCGGGATTGCTTTCTTGTGAAGATATTTGAGGCCATTTGGAAGAACTGAACAGTAGATTGATTTAGTCCATATTTTATGTTATCTCCAAGTGTTTTCCTATTTCTCAACTTATCTACTGCAAATTGGATTTTTTAATATTGTACTCCTCTAAAACACTATTCATATTTGAACTATAGACTTTAATCCACCAGGGTAACCAAGCCTATCAACATTGCTTCTTGCCAAAAACTCTTCTTTGCCTGGACTACACACTTTTTCCATATCTCCTTCCCATTTCATATGTATCCTCTTCCCCCTCACCATATTGTACTTGAATTTCATTTTTCCATGTAATCATCTCTTTGTAAACATTTTTAATTGTTGTGTATTTTGTCTTTTTGATGAATAAAAGCTTTCATCACTGAGAAAAAAAGTATTCAATTTTAATTTTTTTTAATTATTTGATAAATGATATAATTTATTAAAGTATTTGCATTTGTATTGGTGTATCTGTGTATATAAATTATACAATATATAAATTAGATTTAAAAGCATAAAGCTAAACTAGACAATAAATAATAAAAAATAACCCAAATCCAAAACTCAACTCAGATTAGCCAAGAAAGTAAAATCTAAAACACAATCACACAAATTTTTTGAAATTTTTTTTTATTAAATTTTACAAATTTATTTATGAATATAAAAAAAATAAGTATTGTTTAAACAAGAGGCAAGATTTTAATTATTCGGTTTTAAATTTTTTCATGAGGCAATTTAGACAAAATAGGTCAAATTTCTATTGTAGGAAGTATGGAAAAAAAATTAAAATGGTTGTTTGGAAAAATGAATAAAGTTTATTGTAGTGATAGGGTGTATGAGAGTAATGTTTCTAATAATAATGTTGTTAATCTTTCTGATATTAAGTTAATATAGAATTAAAGATTCTTGGTAAAAGCCCTAATTTTGTTCCTTTTCATTCAAAAAATATAGTTTTTGATATAATTTTGTCTATTGAATCTAGAAATTTGAGAGATGAGCAAAAAGTTGGTAGTTTTGAATAACATCTTAAAAAGGAAAGAGAAATTTATTGTTAGTTCTGCTGAGATTAGGCATCTTAAGGATAAGTTAATTGCTAATGATGTGACTATTTCTCATAAAGATAGGCTGGTAGGTTTGTCATTATGAAAGGAAATGAGTTCAGAGAGAAAATGGATAAAGAATCAAATAATGGTAAATATATGTTTTTAGAAAAAGATCCAGGTAATGTGATTAAAAAAATGAAGAAAATGGTAAATTTAAAATTTTTTAATGGAGTAGATTATTTAAAATGTTATCCAAATGATTTCATATCAGCTAAGATGTTTATAAATATTAAGACTCATAAAAATGGTTTTTCTTTAAAATTTATTTTTGATTTTACAGGTAGTGTTGTAGAGGGTATTTCTAGGTTCTTGAGTAATTTTTTAAAACAATTTGTTGATTTTGGTCATTACACAATTCCTTTTTCTTTTGAGGCTTTTGATAAAATTAATAATTTTAAAATGGAAAGTAATTGAATGTTTGGTAGTTTAGATATTGAGAATATGTATCAGTCTGTTAATAGATTAAACAGTATTGATGTTCGTATGTCTATGGTGGTTAAGAATGGATCTTTATTAAAAAATAAAATTAAAGTTATTAAAGATTTGCTTTTATTATTAGAGAATTCTATGTATTTTACTTATAATGGTAATTTTTATAAGATTCAGGAAGGGTGGATAATAGGTTATATTATTTCTCCTTTAGTTTGTTCAGTTTATATTAATTATTTGGAAGAGGAAATTATTATTAAAAAGAATTGTTTATATTTAAAGTTATTTGTTAGATATGTGGATGATTGTTTGTTTGTAGTTGAGAATGATAAATTGAAGGAGTTGGTAAATGAGTTTAATTGTTTTGATCCTTCTATAAAATATGTGGTAGAAGGAGGGGGGGGTTAGATTTTGTTAAATTAAATTTTTTATATCTATTGGTGATTAGAAATGTAAAGACTAATTGTTTAGTATATAGTCATTATATTGAAAGTAAAGAATTAAGGTCTATAATTAAACCTGATAGCTATCAATCTGTATCTCATAAAGTAGCTGCTTTAAGAAATTATTGTTATAGGAATAAGAAATTAAATAATTCTAGTGGAGTAACTTTGTTTCAGAAAGGTCAATTTTATAAAAATTATTTGAGTGTTGGCTAGTCTGATAAATTTTTTAAAAGTATTTTATTTAATAGTAATATTTGTAATGATGTAAAGGATAAATAAAATATGATTTTATTTCTTTGCCATTTTAAATTGTCATGTTATAAAATTGTACGTAAAAATAGTAATTTGTTTGGAAATAAAAAAATTGCTTGGAAAAGGGGTATTACATTGAATAAATTATTAAATAATATAAAGGAAATTTTTGATAAGAAGACTATTCCTGGTGTAGTGTATATTATCCCTAGTTTTTGTAAAAAGGTTTATATAGGTCAGAGTAGTTTGAGCTTAAATGAAAGAATAAAGGTACATAAAAGTAGGGTTAGAAATAAATATCTTAGTTCTGCTTTGTATGTCCATGAAAAAGATGCAAGCCACACTATTAATTTTGAGGAAACTAAGATTGTCTTTTTTGAAAGAAATGAAATAAAAAGAATTAAAGAATTGTTATTATTAAAAATTTATGATTCTGAAACAATTAACTTATTTAAAAGTTCTTTTAATATTAAGAGTGGATGGGAAGTAAATGGAATTGTGGGTAATGTTTAATATAAATATGCTGTTGTTTTGTAGTTCTTTACCCTTAAAGAAGTCTGCTTGTAACAGTGAAAATATTGGATGCATTTTAGATTTTACTTTCTTGGCTAGTCTGGTTGAGTTTTGGATTTGGGGCAATTTTGATAAATTAGATTTGTATTCAAATATAACAAAAGTGGTTTATATACAATGTAATGTAAGTATTCAATTTAAATTTCATTATTTTAATATTTTAATTTTCATTCATAAATGTATAATTTATTAAGGTGTTTGAGTTTGTATTAGTGTGTCAGTGTAGTATATAAATTATATTTACATTCAAATATAATGAAAGTAGTGATTTATATACAATGTAATTTTGGGGTTCTGATCCAAGTTTGAGGCAACCTTATTTTATAAACATAATGATTTTCAAAAGGTTTAATAATTTATTAGTGTGTTTGTACTTGCTTGTCTGTGTTTCTGTAACAAGTAATGATTTTCATATATAAAATTAAGGTATTATAGAGCAGTACAATGTAAATTTTAAGACTGATTATCAGATGTACAGAAAGGCTGCTGTTGCTGAAGCAATCACAAAATTTATTGGGCATAGTACCATGTAAAAATATAAAGTCTTAAAAGTAATAAAGAGAGGATTCAAATGGTGTGTATGTGATGATAGCCACAATGGTTAAGTATACCACATGGAATTGTATACAGGCAAAGAATCAAATCCGGATTCTTGCCTATGCTTTGATATTCATGCTGTGATGTCAGTAGTTTTGCCACATCTTGCATCACATTATTTTCAAGTCTATAGCTAGCAAATGAGCTACATGCAAATAAATTTTATTTCTGTGTGACAATAAGTGTAACAAGATAGAAATGTAAAATGAAATTAAACACATTTTATCATTGATACAGACAGTAGTCTTCAATTTCTAGTTTTGGATAGACAAGAAGTAAATTGCTATAATGACAAATCCATATTCACCTTTTGGAAATGATTTATTTTGTATCTTTTATTAGGTTAAATCTTTTTCTTATAGATGCCTTGGGACTTTTTAACTTTTGGAGATTCTGAAGCTATGAATTATCTCAGGTAAAAAGTATTATATATGGTTTGAATGAGAATTTTATGAGGAATTCAAAGAAATTATCAATGAAGATGTAATTTTAAACTTAGTTAATGATAAATTAGAAATTATGAACAAACAATAAAGTAATAATTATTTTGGATGTTGAAAATTTTTTCCTTACTTTTTTAATGGTAATCATTATTTGTCTTAACCTATTGTTTTCCTTTATTTTTCTGTTTTCTTACAATATATAGCATTTTTCTCTAACATTATTATTGTGAAAATTATGTCTCAAGTCAGTTTTTTAAAAATTCAATATGGCACCAAAGTCACTAATGTAGTTAATTCTAATATTCTCTCAGATAAATGATAAATTCATAGCATTATTTCCAGAAGCTTCTGTGCAGTAAAAATATTATAGCTAAATAGCTGATGTTTCAGTATAGTAACAAGTACTTTTCTTAAAGATTTTTTCTCAAATCATAAGAAAAAACAAGGTCTGAGAAAAGTGCATATTATTGTGCTGAAACATCATCTATTTAGCTATTATATTTTTACTACATGGAAGTTCCTGAAAATAATACTTTGAATATATATATATATATATATATGTAATATACAAATCAATATATATATATATATATCAAAATACAGTACAATTTATATAAATTATATTTTTTTAGAAGTACTTTCGACTATACACTTTGTAGTCTTTATCAACTATAAAGACTACAAAGTGTATAGTTGAAAGTACTTCTAAAAGAATATAATTTATATAAATTGTACTGTATTTTGATATATATATATATTGATTTGTATATTACATATATTGTGAAACGAATACAGATATCAAACTTTATTTATTACATATATATTGTAACATAATTAAAGTTACTCAAATAGAAATAACTAAGTAAAGGTTCAAAATATAACACTATCAAGAATTATTATAGATGGTTACAATATAACTATTACCATATAAGTGAAGGAGTTCAAATATCAAGAATTATAAGCAAATTATTAATAACCAGTATTTGACTCAGGTATATGGAAATCACGTGAAGTGAGTACACTAGTAATTCAATAAAATATAACTCAGGTATACAGGCAGTAGGTCTTATCCACTTTCATTTCTTGGTTTGATGTTAAGTGCATGTTTAAACAAATACTAAGTGAATATGGTCTAGCAGGGCGCCACTAGATTATCTGAATCTAGACATGGTTATATCTAATAACCTTTCACATGTACCGGGTTTGAATCCCCTTTTTGGTACTTTATTTCTAATAAAAATGGAAGATTTTGCTTTTTGAGCCATATCACTATATGCACTAATATTTAGGTAAAAGTAAAACATCTATAAACCAAAGTGGAGTATACTAGACATAAATCATTTCTCAGATCTTAACATAACAAATGTGTTTCAATATTTTTATAAGTTCACTAGCTCAGATTATATATAACTAATTTAGGATGGCAATTCACTCATCCTTGCATGAAATAGATGATGGGATGTGGTTATAATAATACTAAGAGATCACTAAATATTATAAAATCAATATTTATTTATGGCCTTTAAACAGTTAAACAGCTCATTAATTAAAAGGTTGATGACGATGATGATGATGATAATAATAACGATAATGACAAGGGTTTCAACTACAGCTCTAGGACTAAGCCTAAACATAAAACTAAATTTTATAAAGAAATTCATAATTATTGCTTAATTTTAGCATATTTACTTATATCTTAAATAACCAATATTCAACCATTGATGATGATGAATAATCACACTTAACCAAGACTACACTTAATGAAATATATACGCCTCGTTTAATAAAACAAACTAATATTTATTACTACATTTCTAACATATACAGAAAAATTTCTAGATAAATATGAAAATTGACATGAATAATAATAATAATTGATTATATAACAATCCTCAGATTAATTTTAAGTTCTTCCCCCTTTCCCTTCAAATGTATTTTGTATTAAGTTGGACGTCACATTAACCATCGGAAGAGCACTCCGTGCTAGGAAAAGTATTTCAAGACAAAAAATATTATCTGCTCATTAGCACACATACTTTAAAAATCCAACATGTAAATAGAATGTAAATAAAAATGTTAGTAAAATTGAAAGAGCAAGTTTTAGAAACAAGTTTTAAATTATTTTCTCCCCCTCCCTTCCAAGCGCTGAAATCTATACTGAACTTGAAACAAAATAATCTAATATTCTAATACTACTCATTATTCCACATTCACTTCCAATTATACACATATAAAAATATTATTATGTATGTGCGTGTTTTATCCCATGATAACAAAATATTATTTAAAACCAAAATAATAATATATTAGTTAAAACTAAAATCATAATACCATAAAAAAAAATTGTTTTACACATTAATATTGTAAAATTAATAAACAAATAATTTTCATACATTCAAGATCATTTATGAAGCTCAAAGTTATTATTAGTAAGACATTCTTGTTTTTAATTGATCTGAATAGTCTTTAAAAGTTCTTTAAATAAAATATACCACTTTATTGCTAAAATGTTTATTAAGACTGATATCATAAAGAAAATAGATATAAAAAGTCATATTACCGATCTTTTTGTTTGTGGCGAATTTCCAAGGGTTCAAACTTGTCTTGTATAATGTTTATATTTCTGCAGCTACCATTTCCGTTTTACTGGGAACAATCTCTTTCTTGAGGTGGATAACTATTTGATGATGGTGACTCTATTGAGGTTATTTGCTTTAGTGGACAATTTGGAAATCATTATAGTAAATTTTCTTCTCTTCCTGTCAAGCATGTGGATGAAATACAGCAGTTGTTTTCCCATTTGTAAATTTTCTTGAGTTTAAAATCAGTTGTTGGAACAATTAATTGGACTTGATGATTAATATTTATCAGTAGATTAATTCATCTTCTTTGAATGCAGGTGAATGCTTTCTTTCTTCTATTAAAAACATCTTATTTATCTGGTCAGTTGAAAGGTGTAGAATATTATTTTAGACACATCTTTTCTTTCCTATGTGATGTGCAGCTTCCCCAGATGGTCAGCAAATGGAATATACATATAATTTTTCTAGCAAGCCATTTTTTTTTATTTTCAACGTTCAATATTATAGTTTAATAATCTGAATCAATCACAATAATAATCTTAATAATAATTCAAGACAGCTTTTTATATCCAATTTTTAGCTAACTTAACCAATCAGAGATAGCATCACTTGCTATTTTTGGACAAATTTGTTTTAATTAGATCTCTAATTTATTTTCAACTAAAGTATTTTTCAACTGAAAAGTTTAATCCTTTTTCCAGACACTTTTGTTTAAAAAAAAAATAGACTCAATTCTTATTTCCTTTCTTTTGTTTTTTTCTTTCTTTTTAACATCCAGGTAACACTTCAAATCTTTGAGCTTCCTTCTTTAGATCTTGATAAGACAATTTCAAAAATTATAGCTCCAAAGTGACAATCATTTACAAAAAATTTACTACAAAGATCGATATCTGATTAAACAGATTTCCTCTTTTAACAAAAAAAAATTGTACAAAAAAAATAATTTAACAGATTTAATACTTCCTTTTCTTTCAATATTTAGGAAATGTAAAATTTTGTATGTAATGTACACACATCCTGCATTCTTTCAAATCATTCATAAACTAACCTTAAATACTATAATTGCTAGCTTAGTAATTATAACCCAATTATTTAATTAAATCTGTAACTTTTAAATCCCACTTATAATTAAAGAAAAGCAAAATAAAAGTATAGAATAAAATGTTAGAATTGATCAAGCATAGCTTAGTTTTAAAGAAAGTTAAAATGTTTAATATTTGAAATATAAAATAATTAAATAATTTACACATACATTGCCTATATGTATGCATTATAACTTTGCTTTTTAAAGAAAAATTAAATATTAAATAGTTTAAATGTGTGTATTACCTTTCTATCAACACACAAACAAATAAAGCATATAATTGTTGACCCATTCTTTCTCTGTTTAAAGCTTTTAGAACTGGACCTTGTAGGGTTTAAACTTGGATGCCCTACAACTTCCTTTATGGTTATATAAAATTGTGATGATGATTTTGTTTGACCTTTTCTACATGCACATTACTATAAATTTGGCTAGTGACCAAATTGTAATGGCACAACTTTCTCCCCCTTCGGATAAAATCATCAGCACTTTTGTTTTAACTATATTTTTTAAAAAAAAATCCTAACTAATAAATACACTAATAATAATAAACACTTATAATATATATAAAAAAATTAACTACTGCTAAATATATTTTTCATAAAAAAAAAAAAAAAAACTAAAAATAATTTATTTGGAGATCTTTGCCAGGCTATTCTGCTGAAGTATAAGGGATCAAACTCCTAGCATTATAGGTCCCCTTATTCCCATCAAGAGCAGCAAGCATAAAGGCATTCTCTCCTATTTTCTTGGTAATTTGGAATGGCTTTTTCTTTTCAAACCATATTGTGGTCTGCATAAAATTGCACCTGTACATCCAGTCCCTTTTTAATATTTCCATTTTTCATCTTGACTGGATATTTATAAAACATATCTGGAGGTTTTATTTTATATAACCTCCTATTACAAACTCCATTTAGAAATATGGACTCTTGGTACCATACATAATATGCCTTGAAGTTTTTCAGAGAGATTGACTCTCTATACCATACATAAGGCACTTTGAAGTTTTCCAGAGAGGTTGGCTTTCTGTACCAGATATCATTTATCCTTACATCTTCCAGAGAGATTGATTCTCTGGGCCACGTATAATTTATTTTTAAATTTTCTAGAAAGGTGGATTCTTTGTACCATATATAATGGACATTTAAACTCTTCAGAGAGATTGACTCTCTGTGCCATGTATAATTTATTTTTAAACTCTCTAAAAAGGTTGACTCTTTGTACCAAATATAATTCATCCTTAAATCTTCCAGAGAGATTGATTCTCTGTACCATATATAATTCATCCTTAAATCTTCCAGAGAGATTGATTCTCTGTGCCATGTATAATTTATTTTTAAACTCTCTAAAAAGGTGGACTCTTTGTACCATATATAAGGCACATTTAAAATTTCCAGAGCATTTGAATTTTTTAGAGAGATTTGGTCATTTATATTTTTCAGAGAGATTGCCTCTCTATACCATATATAAGGTATCTCCAATCTATTTAAGAAGACAGATTTTTGAAACCACCCATGCTGGTTTGTTACTAGATTGAGAACTACAGACTGTTGAAACTTTTGCTCTCTTTCTAAAATAACTGGTTTCATCTCCATTATTGCCTCTCTTAAATCAATCATCTTATCGGATGCATGAAGTTTTTCCTCCAACTCTCTTTTCCTTCTTTTCACTTCATGATCTATCCCAATCTGCTCTCTGTCCATCACCTCATGTATTCTTTTTACTGAGAGATTAGATTTTATGGCTACTATTGGCCTTTCCACTTCTTGTGATCTACTCCCCTCTATCAGTATATTAGCTGATTTACCTATTTCTTCCTCTAATCTCTCGCTCCTTTCTCTATTATCAGTAGTCTGACTATCTTCTATTATACTTTCAGTAGTTTTCTCTATATGAGGTTCTTCGATCTCTGTTTCCCAGGTCATGATCATTTGGTTGTTGCTTTCAATAGAGTTATCTATTTTTGCTTTGAGATCTTCTCTCAAACTCTCTATACTGTGCTTACTATCTTCTCTTAAACTTTTATTATCTTCTTTTAAACTCTTAGTATCCTCTTTTAGACTTTCTATATTTTTCTCCATCTTCTGTTCCAAATTCACCATCCCTTGCTTACTATCTTCTCTTAAACTATCTATGAACTGCTTCCTATCTTCTCTTAAACTTTCTATGAACTGCTTCCTATCTTCTCTTAAACTTTCTATGAGCCGCTTACTATCTTCTCTTAGACTCTCTATCTTTTGTTCTAGATTTACCATACTTTTATTATTTTTCTCTATCTTTTGTTCTAGGTTTACCGTACTTTTATTATTTTTCTCTATCTTTTGTTCTAGATTTACCGTACTTTGCTTACTATCTTCTCTCATACTTCTGAGCATCTGCATTATCATGTCCATGTCTGATGGTGCCATCTTTGCTATTTGAGCCTGGCCCACTTCTGACTCCTCATCTACTTCCACACTTGAGGCTGTATTACTGCTACTAACATTAAAGGCATCTTCCTCTACTTCCTCTCTTTCCTTTTGTGTTTTTAAGAAAACCTCCCCATCCTCTTCTTCAGTATGAAAACGATCACTGATTCCTGGTATTGGGGCACCTTCCTCTTCCATAACCTCTTCCATACTATAATTTAGTTCACTCATGTTATAAAACTATATATATCCCATCTGTACTTCCCTGACCATCAAAAATCCACACATCTTCTCCCTGTCTGACACCTATTCTGACCAACTGACTGATTTGATTTTCACCTTATTATGCATTTACAAATACAACAAAAAAAAAATTTTAATATCCTTATTTAATGAACTACACAACAATAATCTATATAGTGCATGTCTGTCTGTAATAGCCCAAATTATACATTCATCCATTCTCCCAGAAATCCGACAGATATTGACAGTCCACAGAATGACTAGCAGTTCACAATCTTGAGATAAATAAAAGAATTCAGTCACAGCACTATAATCACACAATGCATCACGAGCACTCAGAAGATCATCCCAATTCGATCACTATTAACTACCACAACCCTTGATTAAATGAAGCAAACTCTGTTGCAATAAAAGATGTATTAAGTCTTAGGGGCTAAAATAGATAAACTATGCCTTGCTCTCTCTCTTGGAGTCTTATGTGGCAAGTATCAAGGAATGCCCTGCTTATTATAGACTACAAAAACGAAACCTTGCTCTCTCTCTTGGAGACTTATAGGCTGATATCATGGCAGGACTACTGTTAACTGCTTCATGATAAAATAAGAATAACATATAAACTTGATTGGAAAACTATGCCGTGCTCTCTCTCTTGGAGACTTATAGGCTGATATCATGGCAGGTCTGCTGTTAACTGCTTCATGATAAAATAAAGATAACATATAAATTGGGTTGGAGCAGTGAATGGGTTTGATCATTCATAAGTTACACGAAATACATAGCATTCTCAAGGCAATGACAAAACTCTCCACTCATCATCAAAACTGCAATCTAACCAACCAAACTCCAACGATCAACCATCCAATCAAACCTCTAAAATCATAGACTTTTTACAAAATGAACTCCCCAAACACACATGAGACTACTATTCCATAATTCATCACTATTACTATGCCTATCCTATCTGGCAATAAATTATTTTAATGTTCCACAAAAAAAAATCTATTATTTATTTCACCTTTGTCTTAAGTTGTGATATTCATCTCTATTTTCAAAATTGATAAAAAAAAAAAAACTAAGCTGTTTTATGGCTGTACCCATTTTATCATCATCAATGAAAAATTAAATCATATTAAACATCATCATCTAAAATAAGACTGTTTGGCCAAGAAAATTTTGTAAGACAAAAAAAAAATTTTTACTGAAAAAAAAAAAAAATTTTACTAAAAAAAAATTTCTCTATTTTTAACCACACATCTCCCATCATTCTATAGACTCTCTTTTTCAGGTATATGGTAAAATATCAGGCCCCAGTTGGGTGTCCATTGTAACCAAAATTAAATGAGTTCAAAAAAAAAGATATTACCATACCTGAGTAGTCCATAGAATGATCATAAGTAAAGGTTGATCAAATTATTAATAAGTATTATAACAAGTATATGAAATCACGTGAGGTGAGTACACTAATAATTCAATAAAATATAACTCAGGTATACAGGCAGTAGGTCTTATCCACTTTCATTTCTTGGTTTGATGTTAAGTGCATGTTTAAACAAATACTAAGTGAATATGGTCTAGCAGGGCGCCACTAGATTATCTGAATCTAGACATGGTTATATCTAATAACCTTTCACATGTACCGGGTTTGAATCCCCTTTTTGGTACTTTATTTCTAATAAAAATGGAAGATTTTGCTTTTTGAGCCATATCACTATATGCACTAATATTTAGGTAAAAGTAAAACATCTATAAACCAAAGTGGAGTATACTAGACATAAATCATTTCTCAGATCTTAACATAACAAATGTGTTTCAATATTTTTATAAGTTCACTAGCTCAGATTATATATAACTAATTTAGGATGGCAATTCACTCATCCTTGCATGAAATAGATGATGGGATGTGGTTATAATAATACTAAGAGATCACTAAATATTATAAAATCAATATTTATTTATGGCCTTTAAACAGTTAAACAGCTCATTAATTAAAACGTTGATGACGATGATGATGATGATAATAATAACGATAATGACAAGGGTTTCAACTACAGCTCTAGGACTAAGCCTAAACATAAAACTAAATTTTATAAAGAAATGCATAATTATTGCTTAATTTTAGCATATTTACTTATATCTTAAATAACCAATATTCAACCATTGATGATGATGAATAATCACACTTAACCAAGACTACACTTAATGAAATATATACGCCTCGTTTAATAAAACAAACTAATATTTATTACTACATTTCTAACATATACATAAAAATTTCTAGATAAATATGAAAATTGACATGAATAATAATAATAATTGATTATATAACAATCCTCAGATTAATTTTAAGTTCTTCCCCCTTTCCCTTCAAATGTATTTTGTATTAAGTTGGACGTCACATTAACCATGAAAAGTATTTCAAGACAAAAAATATTATCTGCTCATTAACACACATACTTAAAAAATCCAACATGTAAATAGAATATAAATAGAAATGTTAGTAAAATTGAAAGAGCAAGTTTTAGAAACAAGTTTTAAATTATTTTCTCCCCCTCCCTTCCAAGCGCTGAAATCTATACTGAACTTGAAACAAAATAATCTAATATTCTAATACTACTCATTATTCCACATTCACTTCCAATTATACACATATAAAAATATTATTATGTATGTGCGTGTTTTATCCCATGATAACAAAATATTATTTAAAACCAAAATAATAATATATTAGTTAAAACTAAAATCATAATACCATAAAAAAAAATTGTTTTACACATTAATATTGTAAAATTAATAAACAAATAATTTTCATACATTCAAGATCATTTATGAAGCTCAAAGTTATTATTAGTAAGACATTCTTGTTTTTAATTGATCTGAATAGTCTTTAAAAGTTCTTTAAATAAAATATACCACTTTATTGCTAAAATGTTTATTAAGACTGATATCATAAAGAAAATAGATATAAAAAGTCATATTACCGATCTTTTTGTTTGTGGCGAATTTCCAAGGGTTCAAACTTGTCTTGTATAATGCTTATATTTCTCAGCTACCATTTCCGTTTTACTGGGAACAATCTCTTTCTTGAGGTGGATAACTATTTGATGATGGTGACTCTATTGAGGTTATTTGCTTTAGTGGATAATTTGGAAATCATTATATTAATTTTTCTTCTTTTCCTGTCAAGCATGTGGATGAAATACAGCAGTTGTTTCCCCATTTGTAAATTTTCTTGAGTTTAAAATCAGTTGTTGGAACAATTAATTGGACTTGATGATTAATATTTATCAGTAGATTAATTCATCTTCTTTGAATGCAGGTGAATGCTTTCTTCCTTCTATTAAAAACATCTTATTTATCTGGTCAGTTGAAAGGTGTAGAATATTATTTTAGACACATCTTTTCTTTCCTATGTGATGTGCAGCTTCCTCCAGATGGTCAGCAAATGGAATATACATATAATTTTTCTAGCAAGCCATTTTTTATATTTTCAACGTTCAATATTATAGTTTAATAATCTGAATCAATCACAATAACAATAATCCAAGACAGCTTTTTATATCCAATTTTTAGCTACCTTAACCAATCAGAGATAGCATCACTTGCTATTTTTGGACAAATTTGTTTTAATTAGATCTCTAATTTATTTTCAACTAAATTATTTTTCAACTGAAAAGTTTAATCCTTTTTCCAGACACTTTTGTTTTAAAAAAAAAATAGACTCAATTCTTATTTCCTTTCTTTTGTTTTTTCTTTCTTTTTAACATCCAGGTAACACTTCAAATCTTTGAGCTTCCTTCTTTAGATCTTGATAAGACAATTTCAAAAATTATAGCTCCAAAGTGACAATCATTTACAAAAAATTTACTACAAAGATCGATATCTGATTAAACAGATTTCCTCTTTTAACAAAAAAAATTGTACAAAAAAAATAATTTAACAGATTTAATACTTCCTTTTCTTTCAATATTTAGGAAATGTAAAATTTTGTATGTAATGTACACACATCCTGCATTCTTTCAAATCATTCATAAACTAACCTTAAATACTATAATTGCTAGCTTAGTAATTATAACCCAATTATTTAATTAAATCTGTAACTTTTAAATCCCACTTATAATTAAAGAAAAGCAAAATAAAAGTATAGAATAAAATGTTAGAATTGATCAAGCATAGCTTAGTTTTAAAGAAAGTTAAAATGTTGAATATTTGAAATATAAAATAATTAAATAATTTACACATACATTGCCTATATGTATGCATTATAACTTTGCTTTTTAAAGAAAAATTAAATATTAAATAGTTTAAATGTGTGTATTACCTTTCTATCAACACACAAACAAATAAAGCATATAATTGTTGACCCATTCTTTCTCTGTTTAAAGCTTTTAGAACTGGACCTTGTAGGGTTTAAACTTGGATGCCCTACAACTTCCTTTATGGTTATATAAAATTGTGATGATGATTTTGTTTGACCTTTTCTACATGCACATTACTATAAATTTGGCTAGTGACCAAATTGTAATGGCACAATATATATATATGTTAATTTAGATATTTACATGGACTTATAGTGATGTACATAATGGAAATTAAGGATTATGTCAATGTAAACAACTAAAGAAAACTTTAACTTTGATGCTACTAAAAGTTTAATTGATGGATCTACTGTTAAATAAGTTTTCTTTAGTAAACTATTTAGCCATTTTGTCATGAGGTTAAACAGAATAACTTCTTTTTTTTATATTCAAATTCAGGACAAAGAACTATAATAGGTTGCTAAAGAAACCTTGTTTAACCTTAGAACTTCCAATTAGTAATTGATAGTTTTCTAAAAACATCTAAGATAAAGTTTTCTCTGATTGTTTACATGATTATATCCCTTTAATTTTTATTATTTACACATAATGGATATATTTATACCTATGGTTATTACTTTCATGAGATTAGATTCCTGGCATACTACCAATATGTTATAATATATAAATATATTCCCCAAGAATTTGTTTACGTTTCATTTTAGAATGAAAACATGCTAAATATTTGAATAAAGCTAACATTTGCTTCAGAAACGTTTAAAAGACTAAAACATCACATGATCACAAGTTCCTATGCTTACACAAGCTGTTAAAACAATAGCAAACTATCCATACAGTAGTGCCACTTAGTGCAAGCCTTAGTAATCAATGGAGGCAAAAAGGCTTGCATATAAAATCCTTATCTAGTGCCTACTCATTCAACATCTTCAGATTAGTTTTTAGCTTGTGGTTTTCATCAGTGAGAAGTCTTGGCCCAAGAGCACTGAATGTAGATCTAGAGGCTTGCATTGGATCCTAAAATCTCAGTGCAGTGCTCTCAGATTCAAAGCTCCTCATTGAAGAAAGCCACAACCTAGAAACTAGTCTGAGGATATTGGATGAGTAGGCACTAGAAAGTGATTTTACCATAAACCTTACTGCAGCCATTGATTACTAAGGCTTGCACTGTTTCCACTACTGTATTTAGAGTTTCCTACTATTTAAACATTTAAAAAGTTCCCAGTTATGGTATAAAATATACAAAGAGTCAAAATTATTGCTTTATTTTTTTATTGTAATGATATGGATGACTAACAACTTATTTTTTGTTTAGCCATGTGTTTGCCCTTCGATTAATTGATTTTATTTTATATATCTTCTTGCAATGTTTAAATATATCTCGAATTTGTTGCATGTATCTCAGTGTATGTTTAATAAGTTGATATATATATATATATATATATATATATATATATATATATATATATATATATATATATATATATATATATATATATATATATATATATATATATATATAAAGCTGGCTAACTATATTTATATTTGTACACTGCATAAATTGTGATTTGTCTAGTGTTTGTATAGTCTTTATTTATTTGCATGCAAGTCTATCTTAACAAAATTCATCTATCTAACGAAATCAGCTTTCTAGTATACACATATATTAAATTTATGTATGCGTGCATATTCATCTTATCTCTAGATTTAGATATAAAACTTGTGTTTTTTTAAAATTGTAAAAATATCAATTGTATTAATTTTATATGATTAACTTGAGAAATGAATTTCTATAAAGCAAATATCTTTTACAAATTGAAAGTTTTTTTTCCAATTATAAAAATAAGATTTTAATAATTTAAAATTAATAATTATATATTTCTATCTAATAAAACAATCTTATTATATCCTTTATAAAAATATTTTGTGTTTAATTCTTAAAACACAAAAGAAGATATATATAAATATAAATGTCATTTAATTGAAAATTTCCTTTATAAATTTTCAAAATATTGTCTTAAAAACGATGAAAATGGGAGAAAAAGATGGATATATTTTTTCTTTAACTCTTTATTTCCGACATATTGATTTTTTTTTGTGTGTAAAATATAAATATATATCTTTCATTTTCTATCTCACGATATGAAAATTAAGTTCAAAACTTCTCAAATGCTGTATTGGCAATTAAATTGCAATTTATTCCAAAATACAATTTCATCACCTAAGACTCATTTCAAGTCAAAATCCTCTTTAAGAATGTTCAATCAAGAATTCCAATCACAAAAATTATAGCATAAAAAACTTCCTAGACCTATCAACAGGTTCAGGACAACCCACTATCGTTATGTTCATATGCTTCTTAATAGAATTTAACAGTAATTGAGCTATGTAAATATGGACATATTTAAGCCATGAATCACATAATTAATGACTTCTGAAATCTATGGCTACAATGGCATAGTTGAAGGATTTAATTAAGTCATCAATAAATCTATCTCCTAATTGGAATCTTTACAGGTACGTTTATGAGATTTTATTAATAGTTAAACTGTTTATATATATAAAAATAATCCTGATGCATAATTCTAAACTGAAATAAATATCCAAATATTAAATCACCCACATGATTAAGAAGTTCAGAACCGCCTTCTATGAAATAAATATATTAGTGTCCACATTTCAAAATAGCCAGCCTCAAAATAACACTTTGAAACTATATGTTATTAATCAAATAAAAAATAGTCATAGATCACATGACCCCCATTTCTTAAGCTTGTAAGATATAGACAATGAGCATTGCCAATCGCTCAACAAGCTTTGTGATAAATGCTTAGCTAGAAAAAACATTTAAAATATTTTTGTCAGCAACACCCCCCCCCAACCTCTGACCATGGTTGGTTTTGTGCTTTGGCACTCCACAGAGAGGCGCTAGGATAGCTTCAGACATTAGATCTAAAAATACCAACCTAAAGCCAGCATTTATCTGAAATTTATCTATTGACTCTCTGAGGAGTGCCAAAGCATGAAACCATGGTCAGAGGTTTGGGAGGGTTTCCTGACAGAGATATTTTAAATGCTTTCTTTAGCTATCGTTTATCACAAAGCTTGTTGAGTAATTGGCAATGCTCATTGTTTATATCTTACAAGCTTAAGAGATGGTGTCATGTAATCTATGACTTTATTTTTTATTTGGCTATTTATAGTCTCTGCTTTAAGTCTCATGCAATGTTATATTGCTAAGACTACTAATATATAGTTTGGCTGAAGATCTCTCAGCCCCATATAGCTATTTAAGTTGGATATCTGGGTTTGAAGACATGTAGGTGTCTGAAAATTTCAGATTTTCCACTCAATAGATAACTTTTAGATAAATGCTTGTTTTGGGTTGGTATTTTTAGATCTAGTGTCTGAAGCTATCCTAGTGCCTCTCTGAGGAGTACCAAAGCATGAAACCATGCTCAGAGGTTGGGTGGGGGGTTTCTGACAGAGATATTTTAAATGCTTTCTCTAGCTAAGCATTTATCACAAAGCTTGTTGAGCAGTTGGCAATGCTCATTGTTTGTATGTTATTAGATTTTAAATATTGAACCAAATAACATACATTTAAATAAGCAATGATCTTAACCTGAAAATAAACAAACATGTTTACTATTATTTAAAGATAAATTAAACATTAACAATTTTAATCTTTAAACACCTAACACAATTACATATGAAAATAATCCCACTGTATAATGCTAAACTTAATTAAATATCCAAATATTAAATCACCCAACATGGTTAAAAAATTCGGAACTGCTCTCTGTGAAATAAATATATTAGAGTCTGCTCTTTGGTTGAATTAGTTTGTATTTCAATATTTAAGATTTAATAGCATACAGTTTCAAAGTGTTATCATTTTGAGGCTGACTATTTTGAAATATGAACTCTAATATATTCCACTTTTATAGTTAAAAGGAAGTTACCTTGACAACAGTTTAAAATTGTTGATTGTTATTGACGTTGAAATTGACTAAGTGTTGACTGATTTTTAATGATATATATAAAATGAAATGCATGATTGAAAGAACGAACAGGTGTTACTGACAATATTGAAAAATTAAGAGACAAGTGGAATTGGGCTGAATATATTTCTAGAAAAGATGATAATAGATGGACAGTTGAAATTTTAAATGGGATTCCAAAAGATTACAGAAGAGCTAGAAATAGACCATATGTGAGATGGATAGATGAAATAAGGAAATGTGCTGGATGATATAGAGAAGAGAGGCTAGTGATCTAAGATAATGGACTGATCTTGGAATGACCTTTGTTCTACAGTGGACTGATAATGGTTGAAATGATGATTATATATAGATTGTAAAAGACCCAGAAAGAGACCACATGTGAGATGGGTGGATGAAATAAGAAAGTGTGCAGGGGTGATGTGGAGAAGAGAAGCTAAAGATAGTAAAAGATGGATTGAACTTGGAGAATCCTTCATCCTGCAGTGGATTGATAATGGTTGATGATATATATAAATCCATATTGTAAATAAATAATGAATAGTTACACATTTAGAAAAAAAAAGCTATTAGTTAAAATAAAGAGTATGATAGTATACGTACATAAAATGAAAATTATCACAACAAATTGCACCAAATAAAAACTTATGGTTACATATTTTGATTAACAGAAACAAAGTCAAATGCCTTATAAAATTAATGCAACAATAAAAAAGTACAGGAAAATAGCAATTACAAATTTAACGCTAAGAGTTTGTAATTATACTTTGCTTTAATTAAAATAATTGGTGAATTGTGCATTAGTATGCAGCTAAAGAGAAGTTTGAGCTTTAGAATTAATGTATTAATATACCTAAGCACTTTCAAAAGTTTGTGCTTATTAATGGTGGGATAAAACTGTGATGTAGTTGAGTAGTATATTGCAATTATATATGCGGTAGTAGAAATTTAAATTTGAGTGAAATTGTTGAATGTTAATTAGTGTTATGAAGTCTCTTTTTTGGAGAGGGGGAAGGAAGAGTCTTTTGATTAATACCTTGGGGAAAGTAGCTATAAAGTATGCTTCTCTAATCTTTTACAGTAATTTAGCTCTCTCTATATACTGAGTAGTTGATGTGGTTGGTGTAAATATGTATCTGGTTAATTTTTGATGGTCAAAAATACTGAAGTGCACTCTGGTTTGGTAGTTGCTTTCTTGTAGGTGTATTGGTGTTAAGTTAAATGAGTGGCTAGCGATGCATGAGATTCCAAAAATAAATTGAATTACATTTGATGTGAAGCATTGGATTTTATAAACAGTGCAGGCAGTAAGAGCAAGTTTTAGTTTGTCTTTTGCATTATTTAAAAGTCTATGGGAAGAAGGGTTGTGTGTGGGAGGCAAGGCAGGACATAGATGAAAATACATTTTTGTAAGTTTTAGTGAGAGAAAGAATATATGAGAGAAGAAACTATGGTCTATCATCAGATGAGTAGGTGGAGTTGATATTTTTGTAAAAGTGCCTTATTTTGGTTTTTTATGAGACTGATGATAATCAGATGGAAATGAGACCAGTCTTGTAAAAAACAAAATATGGCACTTATACAAAAACAACAAACCCACTTCCCCATCTGATGATAGACCATGGTTTCTCCTCCCATATATTCCCTCTCTCACTAAAGTGTGTTTGTATATGTACTGTTTTGTCTACCACAACCCACTTCATCCAATAGACTTTTAAATAACTCGAAAGACAAACTACAACTACACCCTTATGCTGTTTATAAAATCCAATGCCACTATATTGGGTGTAATTTAACTTATTTTGGTGAATCTCATTCATCACTAGCCATTTGTTTATCTCAATGCCAATACATCTACAAGAAAGCAAACACCAAACCAGAATACAGTTCAGTATTATTCGAGCATCAAAAATTAACTGGACATTTATTCACACCAACCACAATAGCTATTCAGTATATATAGAGAGACAACTCACAATGAAAATTAGAGGCATACTTTATAGCTAACTCCCCCCAAGCTATTAACTGAAAAGATTCATCCTTACCCTTCTCCAAAAAATGAACTTTATAACAATAATTAACATTCAACAACTTCATTCAAATTTAAATTTCTACTATTGCATATATAATTACAATACCTTATCTCACTACATCACAGTTTTACTTCAGATATGAATATAAAAACAAAAGCTTTCGAAAATGCTTAGAATATATTAATACATCATCAACTCGCACAACTCGCCAAATTTAATCTTAGGAATAACAAAAAAGGTTAAGATTCAAACCCACCCTTATTGCAACATTCACAGGGTAGTTTAATAATAAAATTAGCAACATTAATAACAAGCCAATACATAGTGATAAGTTGTTTAAGAAATACTTAATTAAAATTTATCAATTTGTTCTCTAATCATCATAATCATTTATCTAAAAAAATCATACTCTATTGTTTTTAACATTCAAAGCTATCTTCTCTATTCCCAGAGTTGGAAATAATATAAAGCATTCTTCAATTACTTAATTAGATCAATCTGAATATGAACATAATTTATTTTATCATTTAACGTTTACTGCATTCTATAAATCAACATTCTATCGATTCAAATGATTTATAACAGAAAGTAAAATTTATTTAAAATTCCAATGTTCGGATATGGAGAAGAGTTAGCTGGTAGCATGACTGTAAAAGAGTAAGTATAAGGCTGGGATCATAGGTTTTTGAAATGACAACAACTAAAAAACTTACAAAACAGTTAAGAAAAACATGGAAATAAATTTAAGGATATCATATTTTAAATTCTTTAATGTTCTAAGAGTTACTTAATTTTTAATGATAAATATAATTCAGTGTTTGATAAATAAGAAAAAAACAAGTTATATATGAACATCAATAGTGGGACAAGATAACATTAGCTTTAATGCATAGTATATATTGCACATTTAATTTACAGTATAGTAAAACATCCACTAATTAACAGGATGTTAAAGCCAATGACAGATGTACATATTAATATTCAATGTCAGTTTTTTAACCCCTGAATCTTATCAGATTAATTAATAATACCAAAGATAAACTGCTATTGGAGGACACACTATAGATTGTATATAATATCCAATGCAGCATTTCATTCTGTACAACTGTATACTGTGGGAGTTGAGAGCAAACATCACCACAAGAATTTCTCAATACAAATACTTACATAAGTGTGTAAAGAATAATCCTGAATATAAGTCCTTCAATCCACAGAATGCAAGGTTGCATGGAAAGATATGGTAAGTGAAAAGTTAAGAAGACATGGTTTACTGTGAACCACAGTCATGTCATTAACAAGAAAAAAAACAAGCAATGTTCAACTGTCAACCAAATGGGATATGTAAAACTCTATATATTTTGCATACATAATTATTCCCTCTTGCATGCATAATTATTCCTCAGTATAAATAGGGCAGAATACTTAGCCAATCAGTAAGAGCTATGAATCTGGTGAACTAACATTGAGAATGCACTCAGAAGTGTCTAAGAAGAAATAACTATTTTATAAGAGGAAAATAAAGCCTTTTTGGTTGCAGACATTAAAAATGTTTTGCTAAATAAAATTACAAAAACAACAAGGATGTCAAGCATTGGTGGTGAGAGGTCAGCAACAGGTGCTTTACAAGCAGTTGTCCCGGGTTAGCGGGTTCGCTTTCCGGCTGATGCTATGACACATGAGGAAAAAAACAACAAGGAAAAAAGTAATATAATTTTATTGTAGTATAATATAAATAATATCCATTGGGTGGAATTTCTATAGAATAGTTGATTATGTGATTATAAAAGATGAAACATTTTGATAAGGTTTCAATAAGAAACAAAATGTTTATTTATTTTTAGTTCTCTATTTCAATTTTATTTAAGATTCATTATATATATATATGAGCATGTGTTAACAGTAAATGTTATAATATTATTTGTTATTATCCACAAATTTTGATATCCATGACGTAGCTTGACAACAGATACTACAGATATAGGGAAATTATTGTATTCAAAACTAATTAGGCAACATTTTTAATGATTCTGAATAATTTTGAATTTAGAAATATTATTAATTAAAAATACATTAATAGTTATAATTGTATTATTAATAATAATTAAGGTTAAGACAAAAATCTTAATATTAAATAAACGTCTCTAATTATATTGTCTTTGTTTATTGTAATGAATGTTTAAAAATACTAGCCTCGTTTCCATTTGACTTTTATAAAAATAGTTGATTATTAATTTTGGATATTGAATAACTGAAGAAAATAAATTGAGATTCATTGCTCTAAACAAAAGCGGTAAAATATAAATGGCTCCATTAATAATTATGATGGATTACTGCATTATTGCAAATGAAATAAAATAATCATTTCTACTTGATAGTAAATGATCACTAATTAGATAAGTTAGCGTGTTCTTACTATCTCATAATCAAACATTTTTGAATTATCAAAATGATTCTAATGTATATCTTAAAAGATTACAGTTTAAAATGAGACAATTGCACTATACGACATCTGTCTTTGCAGGAAATGATGATATTAAAAATACATCCTAAAAACATAATTCCATAGAATGGAATATAAAAAGTATATAATATTTTAATAAAATGATATATGATGTTATAAAATAGTATGCATAAAAACATGGTGTAATATTAAATCATAATGCTCTTAATTTTTTAAATAATGGTTATTTTGGAATAGATGAACTTTAAAAAATAATCTTTTAAAATCAAATTGAGAAATTGCAAAAAACTACTACACATGGTGCAGGATATATAATATTTATTTATGGCAGAGGTTTAGAAATATTAAATCACATTCTTTATTTTTACTATTCTAAAATGTGGTTCCCCCCCCCCCATCATTCTTCTTGTATATGAAACATTTTATGAAGCTAATTAAACTTTAGTGTTTATCTTTATTAACAGTCAGAGTAGTTTCATTAAATCAACAAAAAAAAAAAAAATTAAAATTAAAAATATTTGAAATATCTAAGAATTAAACTTTTTCAAATACATTACCTGTATCAACTGATTTGAACTAGGATTTTGTACTCAGTAAGTCAAAAATCTACTATATACATAGTTCATAACTAGATTAAAAATCAAATTTGCTTTTTAATAATATTTTTTTTTCTTTTAGAATTAAAATAAAATGTATTATTGTTTATAAATTAATAAAATCGGTCATTAGGATATAATTTTAAATATCAGTTATTAATTAATAGCTGAGGAAATTTAAAATATAATTAAAAAAAAAGTCTTTGGCAAAAGTATACATAAATGAATTATATAGACTTTTTTTTCCTCATGTGTCATAGTATCAGCCGGGAAGCGAGCCCGCTAACCCGGGACAACTGACCTCTCGACCCCCAATGCTTGACTGAATTATATAGACTTTTTCACTATGTATATACAGTATATATACACATATGATAAGATTTTATTTAAAAATTATATGTATTAAGACATCATCAGCAAAATTAATTAATAGCAACAACAAAATATACATTAAAATTAATGATTTTATAATTAATAAAGTTAATATTGACAAATATATATATATTTCTTTTCATTTTTTATATTTTTAAATGTAAGACTTTTATATTTTTAAATGAAAAGATAGCCATTATTTTTCTCAAAGCGAATTTATATATCATCTCAGAATAAATACAATTATAGAATCTAAAACTGTAAAGCTATCTCTTATATTTTCTATGTGAATTAATACAGTATAAATGTTTTTAAAAGTTATTTTATTGTAGCATATTCCAATTTCAACACCCAATGATTGCAATCTGGATTAAAAACATATAAAAAAATATTTTTTTTTTTACTAATTTATAATTTTCCTTTAATATTTTTTTCAAGATATGATTAGAAAAACCGTTGTTTAAAAGTTCAAATATTATTATATTTATATATATTTTTCTTTCTTCATCTAACTATCAATATTTCCATTTACAGCTTTTTCTCAATCTATCTATATGATTATATTTATTTATCTAACCTACCTACCTAACTACTTACCTATCAATTTATTTAATTATTTACCTATCACCCCTACTAGTCTATTAGACTATTCACCCATTTATTCATCATTCATCTTTTTTCCATGTTTCATCAATCTATCCACTACCTTTTATTTATCCATTTATCTATCTATTCATCCATCTACCATTCATAAGTACTTATAATAATGTTTTTTTTTTTTTTTTTTTTTTTTTTTTTTTTTTCTATCTATCTATCTATCTATCTATCTATCTATCTATCTATCTATCTATCTATCTATCTATCTATCTATCTATCTATCTATCTATCTATCTATCTATCTATCTATCTATCTATCTATCTATCTATCTATCTGTCTGTCTGTCTGTCTGTCGGCCTGACTGTCTATCTGTCTGTGTGTCTGTCTGTCTAATAACTTGCTTATAATTGATCTTTTTAGTATTTTTTCAACATCATTTGATAATGTAGTTCAAATATATTGGAGATTAACTTTAAACATAAATTCTAAAGTAAGCACATTTCTTGATGGGACCAATAACAGCATATTAAAGCAATGATATAATGGTTATGTATGTGCTTGCTTAGATAAAGGGTTGCTAATTGCTGGAAAATAACCAGTTTATTTACAAAATTAAAGGAACAGTTTTTAAAAATATTTATTAAACTGTTCTTTAAATGAACTATAGCTCAATGTACATTTAAACAAAAGATATAAATCACTCTCCCCCAGGCTATGACTTAAAGAACTCTAAATGCTGAACAAAGGAGTCAAGAAGAATAGAATCAATACACATATTCTTGGTAGTTCTGATGTTTATAAGCAAACCTCTATCAACATTGTTGGTAATTCAGTGTGAAATAAATTTATCAATCAGATGGAATTTGACTTAAGAGTTATTAAACTCATAATTAATTATACAAGGTTGGAAACAGAATTTCACTTTGAGCACTTTGATTGTAATAATCAAATATATGTAAACATTAAATTAATCATTGCTCAATGTATAATTAATTATGAGTTTAGAAACTCAAGTGCCATATTCCATCTAGTTGATAAATTAGTTTCACTCTGAATTATCAACAATGTTGACAGGGATATGTTTATAAACATCAGAGCTACCAAGAATAGGTGGATTCATTTTATTCTTAAAATTCTTTGTTTAATATTTAGAATGCTTTTAAGTCATAGCCTGGGGAAAAGTGATTTAATTTCTTTGTTTAAAACTGTTCTGAAATATTGAGATGTCATTCTTTTCTCATATGTCATAGCATTGGCCGGGATGTGAACCCACACCCGTCTGCAACCAGCTACTTGCTTGCAAGGCAGGTGCGATGACTTTATAGTTCTATTTTGCATTATTTCCATCAATCTAATTGTTAAATGTTTTTAGAAAAAATACAAATGTTATTTATAAATTTTCAAATGCATTCAATTGCTAATAATAACATATTGCTTGGTATAAACACAATGTCTCAAATAGTATTACTCTTCTGTCTTCCTCAAGTCTACTGATCTGACAAAGGGCAATATTAGCCTGGAAGTTAAACAACTGATTTTCAGATTTGTGAATATTAAATTTAAGGTGATGCTTTAACTCTATGTTATTGTGTCAAACTTATTTATGAGGATCTGCCTTATTTTTCAATTTCCATTGTTCTATGAACAGTTTTTTAATGTATTTTCTTTTTTTCTCTGTGTAATATGTTTATGTTTTCTAATTGAACATTTATTTATTGGTATATTTTAAGCACATTTGTTTTCTTTGCTCTAAACACAACTTTGTGTTTTTTAAGCATTTTTAATGGGATAATTAATGTAGTAATATATGTCCTTTCATGTAGTTTTTGGTTTTCAGTATTTCAAGATTAAGATTTGTGGAGGTTCTTGGAAAGCTGTTGTATTATATTGACTGCAAAGTTTCTTTAGCTTGTCTGCTATTGCTGGTATGTATTGATATATTATAGTACCTAACATTGGTTTTTCCTATGATGTTTCTTTTTGTTGTTTATTTTAGGTTTTTTTTAGTAACAATTGATGGATAACCATTCTTCATGAGAATTTGATTTAGCTTGTTTAGATTTTTTTTTTGAGTGTTGAAGAACATTTGAAATAATAATTTTTGTTATTGTCCTAATTCCATTATGAATTTAATTGAATGATATATATTATTAATGTTTATATAGCATGTTTGCAATTATGCTTCACCATAGTATTATCATACAATACGAGTATCTTCAACACAGCAAAGCCAGATTTTTGGTAAAAAAAGAGTATTATTTATAGCTGTGATTTCAAGATTGTTCATATAAATGCTACTAATCAAAGTTGTCAATAGTGAACCCAATAATCATTTTTTGATTTTGTTGGAAAATTGTAAGTTTAATTGAAAGGTATGTTAATGTTATACAGAATAATAAGAGTTACTTTATATAATGAATAGGAAGAGTTGTTGTGGTTTGTAAATTAATCTTTTTATTACACTAGACAATCTTCATTATTAGGTATATTTATGAATAAACTTTGTACATCAAAGCTTATCAAAATATTAATTGATTCTATTTTCATATCTTGATTAACTCCACAAAGTGCTTAGAATTTCTTCCAAAAGATTGTATCTCACATGCCAAAGAATAAAAACCTCAAATTGAAATCTTAACAAATTTTAATAGGGTTTTTAGGATTAACAAAAGGTCTTAATGGGATATGGTCATTATAAATTTTAAAAAACCACAGAGAAAAAGAATTTTGCTAAAATATGCTATTAATCTGCTTTTTTTGCATGTGTTGCTTTGTTTTATTGTTAGTTTGGAATCTTTTGCTACCTTTTTGTATTAATCTGATATGAGGACTTTCTTATTTCATTATCATAATTACTAGCATTCATTACAACTGTAGCATTGTTGTTAGTTTTCTTGAGAGATAACACAACTTTCTTTTTAATAAAGATAATTTTTGATTTGGGTTGATGATGTTTCTCAATTGTTCTTTTTATCTAGCTATTGTTTCTTCTAAAAGCAATTTTTGAGCAACTGTTTGGCACAGATGGCAGGATGTCTGACTTGGGATCGGGATGCCCTATGATCTATTCTGGCACTTACAGATCTGGCTCTTGAAGTTCTTATGAACTCATGAGTAGTAAACCCATATGTGTTTGTCCTGTTTGGCACAGTTGGTAGACTGTCCAATGGAATTGGGAGGCCCCAGGATCTATTCTGGCAGTCACAGGTCTGGCCCTTGAACTTCTTATGAACTCCTGAG
The DNA here is from genome assembly GCA_028023455.1 of Epiperipatus broadwayi. Classification (NCBI taxonomy): domain Eukaryota; kingdom Metazoa; phylum Onychophora; class Udeonychophora; order Euonychophora; family Peripatidae; genus Epiperipatus; species Epiperipatus broadwayi. The sequence continues at coordinate 6,948,484 of JAQFVV010012424.1, forward strand.
CAATAAAGCCATATGTGTTTTATGTTCTGCATGATTTGGTGCAGTTAATAGAGTATCCAACTAGGGATTGGAGGTCCCAGGTTCGATTCTGGTGCTTGCAGTTCTAACATTTGAACTTCTTATGAACAACTCTGGAGCAATAAAGCCATTGATGTTTATTTTTTTAAATGGTGTGATGGTAAAATAAAATATTTTTTTTAAGAATAGAAGTTCTAGCATTTAAAAGCAACTTTCTTGGTTATGGTCATTATATCTAATAAAGGAATACTAGATAGCATTATGGTAAAGTCAAATCTTTTCTTTTAAGAACAAAAGTTTTGGTATCTGTTAGCTGTTTAGAACTAAGATTTATACCTATTATACAGTTAATTCATTTGAAAGAACAAAAAGGTTTGATATGTTCACAATAGATTTACAAGACACTTCTTTTGATGTTATTTTATATTTTCTTATAAATTAAAATATAATTTCTTTTACTGAATGAAAAACTCTATTGAAATCTTTATCAGTAACTATTAAACATAGTTTCGTTTTCTTAATAGAGCATTACATGCTCTGAGTATTTTTCTTAGATTTTAAAAATGAATTGGAGGTTTTACTTGCAAACCTGTAAGGGCAGTCCCTTCAAATTTACATTGGAAGGTTAATTGATTTTCTATTTCGATCAATTGTAGATATACTTTTTCATATTATCCCTTAGTTTGGTATAGTATCATATCCTATTGAGAAGTTGACATTTGTCTAAAAGTTTATGATAATTGAATTTTACTTGCAAATAAAGGTCACTAATGGATTTTCATACTTGTATTGTCAATGGTCAAGCCACCTATACATGAAAACCTGAGGATAATATTACTCTGGCATACAACTCATTATGTTCTATACCAACCTGTGTGTTATATTAACAGGTAAATATATTTGTGAAAGTATAAAGTTTGAATTCTTCTGAAAACTTTTTAAAAAATAGAAATAATCCAATGTATAACTATAATTTTTTTAGAACTTTATTTTCAGCTAGATAGATCTTAAAATAGTTTTGAAAATTTTATTTTTTTATACATTTATTTATTTGGTACTTTTAAAATTATATTAAGATAAAGGTACATTTGGCCTCTAGAAATATCTCTAATCAAATTCTTTTGATAAAATTTTTCATCTATAATTTTTTCCCCTCTGGTTTAAATATCTGACTATTTATTTATATTATCAGATTAATTTCTATTAAAAAAAAGAAAATTTTCTTGTTTATAATAAATCTTATATCTATATGTATTGTATAAATCATAGAGAGTTTGCTATATACTTTTTATATTCATATTACTTTTATTATTATTTAAAAAATATAGTGCTGATAGTGTAGACATACTACATAGCATATTAGAGTTTTGTATGCAAGGTGGAGCCACCAAAGCTGCATAATTGTTGAGAGATTCTTGACTCCGTTTAAGGAGAAGCTGCAGTACATCACATCACTTATTCATCGATCAAACTTACAATTTTAAACCAAAGAAAAATTTAAGTAAACAAATACGAGTAGGTGTGAGTGTTTTTTGTTTTTTTAAAAAAAACTATAAAAAAATATTGCAAAATTGTATATATACTTCTATAATCATAACAAAGTACAATTATAAAAAGTTGAATTATTTGACACAACAATAATATATTGATAAATAATACAAACCATATTACTTTTTATAATTTTTTAAATAGCAGTACGAATTACAAAATTTATTAAAAATTTAAACAAACTAATTTAAGTTATTTTTTGTATAAAAAAAAAGAAAAGAAAAAAGAATCAAACATTATTATAAATGTCTTTTATAAATGCTAGAAGGAGATCTGGATTGCTTCTGTCATGATATTTGCTAGCATGTGGCAGAAATGAAAGTAAAAGCTCTGGGAATGTGCCTCTCTTCTTTTAAAGAATTTTGTATTTGGATGCAGCCTAAAAATTTTCATTAGTATGTGTGTAATCTCTCATTGCTGCATTGATATAATGCAATTGATGGTTCAGATCAAATGTCAGAATCCACTGGCATTTAAATTCATGTAGAACAGCCATTCATCAGAGTGGAGTCTGAGCCAGACATATTCTGTTCCAGTAATGGAAAGTACAGTATCTCTGTTTCACACAACATAAGAAAGCAGCAACACAATATTCTCTTCAAGCTAAATATCCAGAGGCTGTCTATTTGAGCACCCTGATTTTTACAATTAAGACTTGGATTGTTTTTTCCTACAATGAAGACACACTGTCACCTTATATCATCCTCCTATGTTTATACTTTTGATAACTGACAAATCTTTTTTAACAACTTGGCCTACAATTGTGAGACATGACCAATAAGCACACTTCTACAGAGAATTTCAACCAATCCACTATTAAAAGATTTTCCAGAAAATGATGTAGCTATCCATATGAGTAGGTCTATGATAATGAAGAAGAATAGTAGCTCCAATATGTCTCACAGACTCAGTATGATATTTACTTTATCATTCATGCCAGAGCAGTGAAAGAAAGCATTACCACTTGTGAAGATGAAAACTGCTTCTGATTAAATGAGTAGATTGGAAGCCTCACTGTGGACAGTACAAATGGAAACATCATGACACAATTCATTTTATAATCCATTTCATTTAAAAATCATATTGCTACCAAAATGCTAATGCAGTGTCTTCATTAGCAATTAATTGGCTATAGAATTCTTTAAGAAGTACGGTTGAGTGCAAACATGTGATAAAATAGCAGTAAAAGTTATTCTATAAAAAGCAAGGTACATTTTGTTATCAGAAAACCTGTGATCATTTGATATTGTGAGGTATTTTTTCAATAAATATCTGATTGTCAGATTTTGTAAAAATACAACATCTGTTCATTCAAAAATTAGTTGTAAGTGTTCTTTTGGAATAGAAATTGTCAATTTTAATTCATATTGAAAATGATTTGGTTTGAAACTAAATTGTTTTCTTCAAGAAATAGTGGAACCTGTTTGACTGAGTTGCCTTTTTAGTTTATAAATCTTAAACAGTGAACATTATTTGTTTGAATTTTTCTATTTAGACATATCATTGTTTGAAATTATGAAGTCTTTTTTTACATGCCACATGCAGTGTTCACTTATCAAATTTTGTAAAAATACAACTTCCCCATATTAGATGTAAGCATTCATTTTGAATAAAAATTGGCAAATTTAAATTCATATCAAAAATGGTTTGTTTTAAAAAATAGATTGTTTCAAAGATAATAAATAGTGAAACTTGTCTCGTATTATGTTTTATAAAAAAAATTACTAGTGAAAATTGATTGAATTTTTCTATTTTTAATAAGCAGTGATAATTGGTTTGTTTTTTAATTGCAACTTCTAATAAGTAGTAAAAATTGTTTGAATTTTTTAATTTATCAATTAGCATCTTCAGTATGGCTTTGATGATTTCATCTGGTTTATAAAAATCTTGAATATGTTATGTAATATATCTATTATATCAGTATTAAAATTATTATAAAATTAGGAAGGACTAAAGGATTTAAAACCTTCTGTTTTAGAAAGTAATAATTGAATAAAAAACATTAATTCACCAGAATAAATGCTATCTCTTAAAGAGGAAAGAAGAATAAATTTAATGTTTGCAGAAGGAGATGGTATGAATTTGCTATTTTAATTTTTTTTTAAAGTTTATTTTTAGGTTTTATTGCTAATTTGTTTTAATTTACTCTATCTGTAAATGCTCTTTAAAAAACAAGCTATATATGTTTTTTTCTTATATATTTTTTGACATCTGATAGCTAACATATTATTAATCTATCTGTAATAATGACTAATTTGTTTATGTATTTTTTTTTAAAAAAAAAAACAACCCAAAAACTATTTATTTTACATTTTGTTATTTTTTCCGGTATATTTTTTTAAGTTTACATTCAGAATAATATTTTTTAAGACAAGTATTCTACTTTATTGCTATCTAGTGTAAGCTTGAGTAACCAGTGAATACTACAGATGTGTAATTCTAAAAAAATAAAAGGTTTTTTTTTGCACAAACTTCATTATTTATGTTTATGTTACAAACATAAAACAAAAAAAGGTATAATCATATTAAGTATATTATTCACTGAACATGTTTTCAAATAATCTGTCAGAATTATGACACTTGGCCATTTTGCACTTTGTAAAACAACTTTAAAACCCAATAGGTTTCAAAGTTGTTTTGCAAACTGTGGAATAGTCGAATGCTGTGAATCTGATGGATTAGTCAATAGCATGCCCAGCAAATAATGTACTTAATATGATTATACCATTTCTAGTTTCATGTTTATAATGTGAACATACACAAAACTATCCTTAATATTTAAATCTCCATCCTCAGTCCACTAGATGGCAGTGTAGTTGAAAATTTGATCTTTTATAAGATTCTTTAAGCTGAGGAGTTTGCTGATTTGTTGTCAATATGCAATTCAGAATAATTATTATAATAACTTTATAAGCAAGATGCCTAAAGAATCATTTAATTAAAATTTATAAATAATACCCACCCAATGCTAATCTATTTTATCTTATAAAAGATGATTTCTTTTATTTGACTTCCATTTGTTATGTAGTAATATATCAAGCATTAAAACTAAACAGGTTGAAACTTTTTATTAAAGGAATTTTTTGTTTTTACATTAATCAAGCCATCTTATAGTTTCAAATATTAATTTTAAATGAAATACAATGCTATAAATATAAATCTATTCTTAAATTAAGTTTGTTTTGTGAATGAGTTTACAATTCTTTTAGCAATAGATATTTGATGAGCTGTAAACTTATTTATGTGCAATTAAAATTATTAATATATTCTTATGATCTGAGAAAGAAGCTCTGAGGAAAGTATATGTTATTGTATTGAAAGGTCAGCTATTTAGCTATTATATTTTTATTACATGGAAGCTCCTGGAAATAATATTATGAATTCATCATTTATCCATGAGAATATATATATATATATATATATTATATATTCTCATGGATAAATGATGTCATATATATATATATATATATATATATATATATATATATGACTCTGATCAAGAATTACTAAAATGTCTTTAAAGAAAACAATGCAAATCAAAGTCACTTCAGCCAACATAAAAATTTATATTAACTTTAGTTATAAATACAAGATTTCTTGTTATTTCTACCAGTATCAAATATGTTTCCTTCTACTTACACAACTGTGAGTCATTATGACACCATATGTTCAAGAATGCATCTATATGGTCTTTTCTTTTAACTGCAACATGTAAGTGTTCATTTACTTTAATTGTAAAAACAAGTGATTTTTATCAACCATTTGCTATTCCGTTCAACACCATGCCAAAATATTCTACAACAGTAACATATATAATAACCTGAGCTAAGTGGTGATTGCTGATTCAGCCATTAAATACATCTTTGAGGATCATTTGTTTTCTATGGTGTCTTTATTCCCATGTTTTCAAAAGAATGTGTGGTTGTGTGGAAGTTATTTAATACATTTATAAAAGATATTACACATGGGAAAAGAGAAATAAAAGTGAATAATTTCACATGTGTGTGTTTAATTGAAAAATCAGACATACTAATCTTCAACAGGTTTTAAATTTATATCTGAATTAGAGATAATCTCTAGTTTACTAAATAATTGGTGATAACCATTACTATATTTAGCTAAATTGATTTGTGTCAAAGTTTTGGGTGGAGTAAGTTTGACACTTGTAAATCAAAATGTAACAATTTACTATTGACAAATATTGTAAGCATAATAGAAATATACATGATATATGATGATCTAGGCCCACCCATGAGTAATGGTTCAGCACAAAATGTATATTGGAGGTAATTTGTCTTCTAAGATGACTTTATTTAAGGATCAGAACTGCAAATGATCCAAGGACTTATATTCTGGCGTCTGACACTTTACTTCTCCATTAAACAATGTAGGACAATTTTTTATATAGAATGTAGAAATACACATTTAGTAAACTATGATTAATTTAAAGAACATATTAAATTTGGAAAATAGAAATATTTAAGTATATATAAAGATAATAAAACTAATGTTATTGTGTTAATGTTATGTTTCAATAATTTACTTTATTGTACAAAAATAGATTACATGAATTTGTTGTTTACCAAAAATTACATTGTTGAAAATACATGGCTTAAAACTATATGGCTTTGGAACAAACAGAAAAAATTGTTAAAAAACGGATATGTAAACAACAACAACAACAAAAAAAAATTAATGATTTTTCTTCTTACAGAAAAGTCATAATATGTTTTTTGAGGTTATGGTTTGTCTCAGGTTTTTAATAGTGACCATGTAGGAGCAAATATATCTGGGTGTGCAATTTTGCCATCTCTGGCCTTCAGTTGTTTGAGCTTATTAGAGAATGTGGCTGGGTGCTTTGTGGTATTGTCTCCAAGGCAGAAAGTACATCTGGTGTACCAGAAACTATATAAACAAAAAGTTGTTGCATGAGCTGCTGGTATTGAACCTTTACTGAGTGTCTCTATTAGGTTATTAAGTGTGATGTTATTTTGTCTATATGTGTTAATCATAATTTCTCGGGTATTTGTTAGAGCTGTGTAGATGCAAAATAGGTGCTGTTGTGTTTCTTCTTCCCTGTGAAACAAGGAACAAAAAGCATCAATTTTGTTGTAAAACCTGTGGTATTTAAGGAAATAGGAGGTAGGTAGAGCATGAAGATTTACCTTTAAAAGAAGGTCAAAAAATTTGGGTTCCAATGACCATTTTTTAAATCGCTGCATCATACGACTATTGTTCATATTTAGCATAGGTGAGTGAGGATCTGTAGTTATGTCTGGGTACAGCATATTATAAATAGTCCAATAGGTGTATCTATCTATACTCAAAAAAACACCTGATCATAAATGCTTTGAAGTTGGTTTATAAGCAGAGGCAATAAAAATATAATGGATGGGGTTTGAAAAGCAAATGAGAAACCGCCTCAGCAAAGATAGGAATGTTGAGAATGAAATACATTAATCTTATTATAATTATATAGTTAAAAATTATTAAAAAATTATTAGATTTGGAGCATAAACAATCTAAAAAAAAAAGATAAATTTACTATCAGAGATGAAAAGAAAAAGATAATCTATTATAAGAACAACAAAAATGATTTTATTGAAACAGCAAACAAAATGATTATTTAGACATAAATACTATTTCTGGACTAAAGGGTAAGATAGATTTATATCAATGCCAATATTACCTATTTTCCATATCCTTTCAAAAGGAATTATTTTCATTTTCCCCCTAGAACTCTATATTGTAAACTTAAGAAATCAATAAACACCATAACTTCTATCTCCAGATTGACTGGTTTCTGCCTTTATCATAAATGAAATTAATTGCTCATGTGGATCCCATGCTTTATTGATGAAAGCAGAAGTCACAAACTAGTCAATCTGGAGATAATAATTTGCAATTTCAAAAGATTTGATTATTCGATATATATGCTATTTAATGAGTCATATACTCTTATAAAATATTGAAAAATAACCAGAAAACAATACAAAACTACTATTGCAATGGGGATAGAAGATTTGAATATGATTATGAGATTAAAAAGAAAGATAAAAAATGGATTTCAGGGAAAAAATGTTTTTATTTTATTTTTAAGAAATGTGTTTATTTATACAAATGCATTAAAAAATACATATTTTTTTCAGCTTCTACAGTATGTGTTTATTTATACAAATGCATTAAAAAATAAAAAATAAATATTTTTTCAGCTTCTACAGTATTCTTGGTATCATGTGATGAAAAATAGAAATACAGAGCACTCATAGTTAAAAAAATTTTAGTTTAATTTTTTGACCAATTTTTATGAGCTTTTGTCAAGCAAGAATTACAATTTAACATTTTAAACTTAATATTTTTTCTAACTCTCTATTGTAATAATAAATTTATTTCACCAGTGCTTCAATGTAAAAAGGTGGAACTATAAAATTATAAATTTTAATATTGGCTAAGTGCTTTCAGAGCCTGTTTTCTCCATATTCACAGCCTTAAAATGTATTCAATTCATTGTATGCAAATTTATGCAAAACAACTCAGACCATCCTTTTTTTTAAAATTTCAAAGCACATGTCTTTTCTATTTATAGAATTTATGTCACTAGTGATGAAGTAAGCCTCCTTAATCTTCCTTTTGACATTGCTTCTCTCAGTACACACTGTCCTGGAGGGTTCAAATACTTGATTAACTGCCTTTTGAGGATCAACAAATATAGAATTGCCTTTGTTTTTGTTTAACAATCTGTTATATGCATACTTATGCTGAGACAATCTGTTACTGACTGTGGCTTTTGTTTCACCATAATATATTGCACTGCATCCTGCTTTAGGGCATGCAATCTTATATACACCTGTGGCATTGATTCTAGATTTATTTTATTCTTAGTGTTATTGATTATTCTGTTAGTGTTTGGCAGAGTTCTAAATCCTACTTTAAATTCATTATGTAATTTTTAACAAAGTGCTTAGCCATGCTGGGGATGTAGGGTAGACATAGGTGTTGTTTATCTTTTTTGTTAATTTACTAGCACAATATTTATATGCAATTTTAATTAGAAGGGAATTATACGTTATGCACATGCACGGTAATGTTGTTTTAATTTCTTAACATTGGGTTTTTTAGTACAAAGGATACTCTCAAACCAGTGCATAAGATATAGATTTTGAAAATGTAAGAGCAGCCATCTTATTTTTGTATCTAAATTCACATATATAGGCCAATTTAATGTGTCTTTATTTTGTGCTTTGGTTTGAGGGTATCCTCCATACTGAACAAATTATCATGGAGATATTAAAATAACATCACAGTGCATGTGCATAGGATGTAATTCCCTTCTGTTTAATATTCTTTGTATTTTTTTGCTACGCATTGAAAAAAATAACTGTAATATCTATTTATGTAAAATATGATTAAGAATATTTCTAAGCTTGAGTCTCCCACACTTTTAGTTTTGTTCACACAATAGCAAAAATACTGTGAAAGCAACAAAAAATTATTTTTTACTTTTTAGTGCAATTATATAAATAAAAGTGTTTCTTTAATTTTTTTATTATATTTTTTTATTTTCTATTTTTAGTTTCATATATATAAGATTGGCTGCAGAAAGGAGTTTGCTATTAACTGAAAGGAGACTCTTTGATTCCTCTTGAAGGCTTTAAAGGAACTGATCAGGGTAAATTCCTAATGTCCACTCCATACGTTCTTGTCATTGCAGCTGTCATTGCTATGTGATTATTCATACAGTATATGAACATGGATGGGCTGCTCACCAACATGCATTAGCCAGCATGGTGTACAGATTAGCTATTTGCCTCTGAGTTTAAGATCAAGAAACACCATGTTCTTTCTTCTCAGTTGCCTGATAAGGCAGAATGAATATATGTGTAATTAATAAGATTTTTACCAAGATAATTACAACTCATCTACAGAGAACATTGGATTTCCACCAACCAAGAAAACAAGCTGGATTTAAAAATGGTTTTAGTACAGTAGATCATATCCAGGTATTGAGAGAAGTTATAGAAAGGACAAATGAATATGTGTTGCCATTACGGTTTGGATTTGTAGATTATGAAAAGGTATTTGATTCTATAAACATTTCTTCAGTGATTAAAACATTGCATCATCAAGGTATAGATCCAGGATATTGTCATATTGTCATATTTTAAATAATATTTATAAAAATGCAACAGCAATAATTAGATTACATAATGATACTAGGAATGTCAACATTGAGAAGGATATAAGACAGAGTGATTTCATATCTCCAAAACTTTTTATAGCAGTGCTGCAAGGAGTATTTTGTGAATTGAAATAGGAAGCTAAAGGAATGAAAGTAAATGGAGATTATTTAAGTCATTTAGATTTTGAAATGCTTTAGAACTACAAGAAATGTTGCAGGAGTTATCAGATGAAAGTAGAAAAGAAGGACTAAAGATAAATGTTAAAAAAATTAAAGTAATGTTTAATGGATTTTTTCAAATGTGAAAATAAAGATTGGGTATGATGAATTAAAAGAAGTTAACAGCTACAAATACCTTGGTCAGATTATTAATACAGATGGATACATAACATGAAATTAATCATAGAATTAAACTTGGTTGGAGTGCTTTTGGTAGAAATAACTTGATATTAAAAGAAAATATGCCCATTTGTTTGAAAATAAAAGTTTTTAATAAATGTGTTTTACCAGTTCTTACTTATGGATCTGAGACTTGGACACTTAACAGCAGAGCAATACAGAGTTTTCAGACCACTCAAAAATGTATGAAGAGATGCATGTTGGAAGTAACAAGAAGAAGTCAAAAATGCAATATATGGGTAAGAGAACAAACAGGTGTTACTGACATTGAAAAAATTAAAAGACTGAAGTGGAGTTGGGCTGGACATATTGCTAGAAAAGATGATAATAGATGGACTATTGAAATCTTAAACTGTATTTCAAGAGATTGTAATAGACCTAGAACGAGACCACATGTGAGATGGATGGATAAAATAAGAAAGTGTGCAGGGATGATGTGGAGAAGAGAAGCTAAAGATTGGAGAAGATGGATTGAACTTAGAGAGACCTATATCTGGCAGTGGATTGATAATGGCTGATGATGATGATATATAAGATTTAAAAAATGTGAAAAACTTTAATTTTTTTTTACTAATTTTTGCTAAAATTGTTTGTGAAGTCTAAAAAAAATATATCATGAGTAGAAATACATATGTAAACACAATTTCAATTGCTTAAAAAGATGGGATTAAAAATTGAGTTATAAAATTTTATCTAAATAGAAAGGCTAAAGTAGAATAACTCAAATTGTTATAGAAATGGCAGAAGTAAAATTGTAAAAAAAAAAGAAAAGAAAAGCATAATGCAGTAATAATAAACACTAGAATTAAAAGGTTATAAAAAATGTTTTAAGAAAGAAATGCTTCAAGCAGTAAGAACTAAGTTAAATTTGATTCAAAAATGTACATTATAAATTTGGATTATAATTTAATATTGATATTATTAAAATTATATTTCAAAGAATAATAATAACTGAGAATACTAAAGCATAAATTAGTTTTAATAATCAGTTCTGTTGGTGCTAAGCATAATTCTGGATTATGACCATTCACAAGCCTAATTAAATAACCAATCAGAAGCTGCTTTAGTTATTACATCAATAATTCTCAACTTATACCATTTTAAAGTGATGTTAAGCTTCAAGAGAATGAATTTTTAAGACAGTATTATATATCTCTTTTCAATTAATAAATACAATTGGTAAGTCATTCCCTTACATAATTAAAGTAGAAATTATTATTAATTTTACATTAATATTTGATTTTAAAGCTGCAAATTAACCCCTTCTGTTTAATCAATTAAATTAAGTTTGTTTTTTAAAAAGAAAACTATTTTCATTATTATTGGCTATTCCAATTTACTCTCTCTGACAAATAAATAAATAAATAATAATGTTCCAAATGAATTTTTTCACTGACTATACAGACCAGTGTATAAATCAAATATACTTTTGTAGAATCTGTAATACAGAAGTTTGCCAGGTGCTTTTGTTTTAATTATCCATTTTCAGGAGCCACAAGTATTTATTTATTTTCTTAAAAATATTTAACCAAACATGTGTTACTTGTTAAATTGAAACAATATTAAAAAAGTGAATTATAAGTTACTGTTAACTTAAAAAAATATTACTAAATGTCTTATAAATTTCATTCACAACATATAATTCATAATTTTTTTTAGGTATACGATAGTGTATGAACATAAACTTGTTGCAAATGTTGTTGTCATTATTCGGCATTTTATTAATTTTATCACAATATTCATGTTGAGCTTGTACTTTATCTTGTGGGGAGGGGGGTTAACCCAAATGATTAAAATTTGGGATATATAAAGTGCAGAATTTCCAAAGTTATAGGATATTTCCCACCCGGTGTGGCAAAATGGTGAAACAAGAAGCACTAGAGAATTGCAAGACAACACATTAATTCCAATTTAGAAGAATTTATGTGGTGTCAACTGCATAAAAGTCAAAATGCATTTGTGATGAGGATGTATGCTATTAACATTTTCTGCCCACTGACTTGAAGAACCCACGTTTGTTATTCTTTCTTTCATCACCTTTGTCATCTTGCACTTATATTAAATTTCATTTAATTATAATCATTTGTAATTTTGTATACTTTTTTAACAATCATATTAAAAGAATAAACTAAAAGGAAATATTAAATATGATAACTTGTAGTCAGCCATATTATTTGTTCAATTTTTTTGATGTTCTTGGAAATGGATGGCGAACTTCCATATTACAGATTCTACAAAAATACCAAATCAAATACATATAAAGGTAAATTATTTTGTTAGTTTGATGTTTTGAGATCCAGTTCTTTAATTTGTCTGGCAATATTTTCTTTCTGAAATACTTCAACACCATGTCTAACAATAGTGTCCCTAAATGTATTTTATCTATAATCATATCTCATAAATGAAAGCAATTAATATACCTGGGTCTCATTTTAGGCAGATTATTTTAATGGGATTTTGAAGTTATGTGATTCATGTTTCTTTTTAATATCTTTTTTATTTCACTATATTTATTAGATATCAAGAAATTTAAATTATTAATAACTTATTTTCACTTGAAATACTTTTTTTCTTCAAAAATATAATGTTATATTAGCAGCTAACACGAATATGGCCTGAAGCTGTATTTAGAATCTTAGCTTCTATGTAAATGATCTATTTATACCAATGAGTAAATAATAATAATAGATTTATCCTTACATATAAAAATATCATAATAAATATTCAAAAAATTTAAATTTTTAAAATGTATTTTGTTATATATATAACAGAAATAAATAATCTTATAGATTTTTAAAATAAAAAATGAAGATTTTATAAACTGAAAATAATCTTTCTAATGATAATGTATAATCTTTTTGTTTTGATTGCGATCTCATTTTTTTTAATATAGAAATAGAAAACCATTAACACAGCACAAGACTGAAAGTGGTGCTAGTTGTACATCACATCACAAATAAAAATAAAGTGGCTAATAGATTTCTCTGGGCATAATTTCTGAGAGGTTCTTGACTTCATTTAAGGAGAGCCACAATAAATCACATCACATCGAATCTGATTTCTTACCAGTTTATAAATGAACGCTAGTGGTAATGATTAAAATATGTATGAAAAATGTAAAATTAAATATTGTAGTTAATAAAAAAAGTAAAAAAAGTTTGTCTTGTACTAATTTTTTTCAAATATTTGAAATTTTTTATTAGTCATACTTTATTTGCTTATTTTTTAATGTGAATTTTAAAGTAATTTTTCCTTGTTGCTTTGCTTTTATGTGAATTCTGAAAATTACAGAACCTATCCCCCATTTTTCAAGGTAAATTAAATCGATTTTTGTGTGATTTCTTTAATGCGGATTTTTTGTGCAACCTATCTACCACATAAAATGAGACCCAGGTGTATTCCACTTCAGTAAAATACTTTTGAGATAATCTTTATAAAGCAACTACAGTCTACCATAAAAATTATGGTCAAATTCATTATGAACTACTTTTTTGAATAGTCTTGCAGAATAAATTTTTAGAATTTTATAGAACATCCTTAAATTTTTTTTTCAAACTAAGTAAAATAAAGCTTCTCTATATAATTAAATTTGTTGCAGTTATTATATCAACTGTGAATAAACTATTTTATATAGCGCGGTGTTTATAAACTGTAATATTAATAATCAGCACGTGCTTTGTAGATTTCTAACAATAAATGAATACTCCCACTTCAAACACAAGATAAGTCCTTGGAAAAAATAGAATGAATCATCTATCTTTTTGAACCCAAACACTTATGTAATGGTCAAATCTTAAGTATTTGAAAGTGAGAGCATGAAGATATTAAACAATCACTTTAAATTACTTTTTACATGCTTGAATGAATGACGCTGGCGACATTTACTAGAATTTACAATATGTCATTCTTATTTGAAATTAAATGTATGTAAATAAGCTATTTATTTTATATAGCATGAAAATAGTTTATTTACATACATTCAATTTCAAATAAGAATGACGTATCATAAATTCTAATAAATTTTGCCAGTGTCATTCATTCAAGCAAGCATGTAAAAAGTAATTTAAAGTGATTGTTTAATATCTTCATGCTCTCACTTTCAAATACTTAAGATTTGACCATTATATAAGCATTCAGGTTCGAAAAGATAGATGATTCATTCTATCTTTTCCAAAGACTTATCTTGTGTTTGAAGTGGGAGTATTCATATATCAATTGTGATAAAATACCTTATTTTTTAACTTGTTAAGAACAGTAGCAGACTAGAGTCTGTGATGAATCTTTAATCCCTTACCACTTAAAAAAACTATTAAAATATTTAAATTAGCTCCTATTTTCAAGTCGAATACCATCTAAATGCAAAGTTGCTGAAGATTTGTTTTGTATCACTGGAAGATTTAAAACTTTAGTTTTTTTGAACATTAGTAATTAAATAAAAGTCTTTATAAATTGCATTCAAAATATTAACCATCTTCTATAGATCACCATTTGAATTGGCAATGATAATGCAATCATCAACCTACTGCAAATCCAGAGGCCAAGAAAATGTTCTTTTTTAAACCAATTTAAAAGTTCCAAAATCAAATGTGAACTGTATCTTAATTCCCGATACATTAATCCATCTATAAACTGTTTTAAAAATTACTTTAATAAAAATTATATTCAAAGTAAGATTGTCTAGCTGCAATAATAATACTTACTTGTATTCTATTATATAGACCTGCATAATAGGAATGAACATTAATAGACTATCAACTAGTTTCAAATAATCCACAAACCTGTTTGAATAATTGAATCAAGTATCTTGATCAAATCAACGAAAGCAATATTTAAATCACTCCTTTATTCTTGATACTTGTTTTGATTTTTTCTGACAACAAAACCTATATTTATAGTGCTTTTTAATTAAAGACACAAGGAGTCTTTGGTAAGCATGGATATTACTACTGGAAGTAATATTATTCACTAAACCTGAAGTTACATTTGCTATACTGGACTAAATGATATTTCATCTACAATCTTGTCTATTTTCTTTATTTTTTAAAATTGGCCAATAGAAGCATCTTTAATATCAGGAGTTATGATTTCAAGAGCCAAATATTTCTAAATTTTTCAATATTTTTGAAAATGATATATCACTATTATACTATAAATCTTTGATTATCTCAAAAAGATCTGCAGCCTTTCAATTTTAAGATTATAAACATTTTATTTTAATTTCCATAAGTGGAATCCTAATCTGATTACATAAAAAATCAATATATATCATTAAAATTTATCATCCCAATTCTTGTACCATTATTCAAAAAAGGATTAAAATATTTATTCTACCTATGAGAGAGTTCAAATTCAGTGAATTTAATATGATTATGGTATCAGTTTTCAAATTTATACTTTTAGTGAATCAAAAATGATTTAAATTGCACACAATCAAAAAAATTTTTGTATCTCCTTTGCAAATTTAACCACCAATACTTTTTAGCCTTTTGTTAATTCTTAAACTTGTGTCTTCAAATCAAAGAACCGATCATAGATACTATGCAGACTGATTGCTAAAATCAACCGATTTTGCTGTCCCTATCTTTGATACTGAGCTTACTGATACAGATAGGTTTCTTGATGCTTCATCTGAGATTCCTGAGATCAACATGATTAGTACAAATACAATAAGTGATCCTTAGAAAAAACTTGATGTTGAAAAAAATTTCTGAATTATTATCTGAAATTAAAAAAATTAATATTACTCATAATCCATCAAAATTACAAAAAAATCAATACTGTAAGATTTATTAAGCAATAGTGCCAAATAACTCAAATCTTAACATTATAACCTTTAATCTCCTGAAAAGGTTCAGATAGTGGGGTCTTGAGCAGAAATACTTTGACTTCACAAGAAATCATGAATTTATTTCAATTGATGGCATATGTGGGTTATGTTGCAGAGGTGAAGACATGATTGAATACATATTTGATGTATGCATTTAGTTGCAAATATGTAGAACATTTATTAGATTAATTTTAAAAACATAAATTCTCATTGATACCTGCATTGAGGAATTAAGGCAGGAGTTTTTTTTTTTACAGATATTAGAAGTGCCATTTTTTAATATATAGATGTTGGTTAATATGGTGTGAAATTCTCTTCGATTCTAATTGCACAGATTCTCTAAAGATTGTAATTAGGAAACTCAGAACAATAAAAGAAAGAGACAATCACATATCATCACAAGCTTTATTCAATAGCACATTGGATCTAATTGACATTTAAAGACAAGGTTTGATAAAAGAAATATATATATATATAAAATTGGACTTTTCTTCTACTTTCTTTATTGGATAGTGAACACTTGGAAGAATCTGCCTATTGAATTTTAATTTGCCAATTGATTTGATCACACAATGCTAAAGGATTAATTTTTCTTTTTCTAGGTTAATAAAGTTTGTTTTTGAAAAGAAAAAAAATCTCCATATTGGTTAAAATATTTCAAATTCAGTTTATTATTCCATCCACTAAGCAAAAGTACCTCATGTTTCCTTTTAATTAAACCATTAATAATAAGATCATTATTAGAAAACCAATCATGCTTCTTTTAACCCAAAAATAGATTTGTTTGTGTCTATAATATGCTCTTTAAGAGAATTCCCCATGTCTCAGTTTCCTAACAATCCTGAAAATCCAAATTAAAATGTTAGTAGTAAATAAAATCAAGTCATACATCACATGACATAACTTGATAAGCTTGTAATTATAAACTAAAATAAAGAGTGTGCTAATAGCTTTAACAAGCTCTATTGATAAATGCCACAGGAGAAAGCATTTAAAATCACTATCTAGAAATTACCCCATTCCCAAACAGGTTTCAAGCTATTGGCTATTTAAGTTAGATAGCTGGATTTTAAGACATATAGTTGTCTGAAAATTTCAGATTTTCTACTTAACAGTTAAGTGTCAAATAATTGCTGGTTTTGAGATGGTATTTTGGATCTAGTGTCTGAAATATCTTAGCACCTCACTGAGAATAGCCGATAGCTTGAAACTGGTTTGAGGATGGGGTTAGTTTTTAGATAAAGATGCTTTTTCTTGTAGCATTTATTGATAAAGTTTGTTAGTGCTATTAGCATGCTCTTTATTTTAGAAACATTAGCATTTATAAATAATAAATAAAATGATGAAGAACATATACCCAATTTTCTTGTATTTACAATTGGAATAAGATCTACATTTAATGCAACTACTATTTCAATCCTGGAACACAGTAGTCTATGTTCTGATCAACAGTTTGTATTTATAAGTTCTGATGTAATATAAACCTCTCCTGTATTCTGACTTCCTCATCATAATATAATATATAATATAGGGAGCGTATCAATACAAGTTCATAAAAGCAATGTCACCATATATATGACTTGCTTTATTGATTACTATAATATAATCTATTAAGTTCATGGATGTCGATGCATCCATGTTCATTTATAACTATTTTTCTGTCTATAATCAATTCACTCAGTGCATATCACTAGCTGAAAATTCAAATCTAAAGTGTCAAATTACCCCCTCTCCTTAAACATTGTGTTTATGAGGTGAGTGGGGGTGATTTACTATTTTATAATTAATTCAATAGCAGCAGATCATTTTAAAGCACCAATATCATATTTTTCAACAAATTTTTAATCATGTTTAATGTTTATACTAATAAATGAATTAAAATGTCTTAGAAAAAAATCTTTTAATGGCTTTGATGTAATAATAGTGTCCAGGGAAAACTAAATGTGTTCTTTCTCAAAGTTATCTAAATCTAATGCTAAAGCAGTGGGTCCCAACCTCTTTTTGGAGATACCTCATCTAAGCATCTCTAAAATTCTGATCCTATTCCCCCCATGACATATAATTCTTATTATTCAAAAATAAACTTCTATTCACATGGGAGAAGCCTAAAAGGTAGTTAATGAAAGAACAGTTGAAGTACAATGGAGTTTTAAGTCACTTAACTTTCTCCAGGTAATGATGAAGAGATAAGGAGTAAAGGTCATCTAAACAAAAAAGACACTGTGAAGAAGATGTCATGGAAAGAGAGAAATTTACAAAGCAGTTTTAATTTATGAATAATAAAAGAATTATTGAGCTTTCAAATTCACTGTTTACAACTCAATTTTTTTTTAAAAAAAATCACTGTTAATAATTCATTCTCAATCACCCCCCCCCCCCTTAAAAATAAAATTGCTTCACTGTGGGGCATTTCCCCATATTGGGAATCACTGTGCTGGAGCTGATGCACTAATAAAATGAGCACAGATGCATTTTTCTAAAACTAGTTTTAATACCATTAACCCTTTATTGATACATTAAGAAATTTTTAGAAAATCGATGATGCTAAATTGAGTTTTGCAATAAATCTTATACAATGCAGTATCATTACCTTTGTTGATCTATCCTTAAATTTTTTTTTTCTGAAAAAGAAATAAAGTTCATTAAAAACACATTTACCAGTCTTCCATTCTGGTCTAGAAGAATTTGTATTAAGTAAAATTCACATATGCCTAGCATTTATATTTAGAAAAAAAAAAAGATTTATAATACCAATCTTTAGTATTACCATTGAATTCATGCTCTACCATTACTACTGATAATAATACCAGTAATAACAACAATTACTACAACTACTTTTACTGCTACTACTACCACTACTGCTGCTACTACTACTGCTACTGCTGCTGCTGCTGTTACTACTAATATTGCTATTGCTGCTGCTACTGCTGCTACTACTACTACAACTTCTGCTGCTGCTGCTACTATTACTACTATTACTACACTACTACTACTACTTTAATGAGTAATCCATCAAACATTAGAGCTCTAATCAAATTGTATAAGAACAGACCTATAATCACAATATCTAGCCCCCTTCCATTTTTATGGTAAAAACAGATATTCCTAAATAAGGTTATATTGTCTTTTCTGAGCTAAAACTCCTGTCCCTAAATCCAGTTCTAACTTAATTTATTAGTTACTGTGCTTCCTCAACTAAAAATCACAAGTAAGGACTCCCAGACTACCAAACCTGCTCCCAACATAACATTTTTTAATTCTCAAGGACATTTGCTAACAAAATTTAAAATTTAAATTGGAATCAGAATTGCTGTGTGTGTAGTTTAAGAATCCAAAATGTAGTTGGACAAACACACAATATCTGTCACAGTTAGTATAGAGAGATGATTAATGGTATGAGAGGCATTATGATATCTGAATTTTCCCCTAACTTAAATGATTGTTGACAGTTGAGATAAAGAGACACTAAATATTATTTGTATCAGAGGCAATAGCTAGTCCTACAAAACAGCAGAAGGTATTTTTGATTAGGTACTGTTTATTGGTTATCTGTAATTAATTCTTATATTTTTAGGTTACTCTACTATTCATTTTCTGTGGATCCTGACAATGTCCTGAGTAAAACATTGATACTGTATTAAATTCAGTAAGCGATTGTAATAATGATCAAAAGTTAAAAGCTATAGATAAGTAAGTTTTGTTTTTATATTTATTTTTTTGTCTTTACAATATTTATTCATATGACTGAAGTATAGAAAGACGGAGATTTTTGAATTAAATTTAAGACAAGATTATTCAATATTAAGTAATTCAAATGACACAATTAAAAAAATATTTATCTGAGCAATGTATCCAAAATAATAAATAGAAAACTTTATTGTGCTTTAATGGCATGCACACAACAGGTGTGTGGATCAAACCAGTGCAAGGCTATTTCTCTGACACACCTCATATTTGAAAAATACAAAAGTAAGATCTTATATATAACAATCAATGAATTTTTACAACCTTCTTCCCTAGTGTCATACATCATATTAAATCAACAATAACAGATAACAATAACATCAAGGTTATTGACTAGTGACATAATTAAAATATCTAATAAGCATTTAATTCAAACTGTTATTTAATTTTTTAACTTGAAAAAAGCAAAATTTCTAGGTGACTTGCACAAACTTTCACCATGGATTGCATGTGGCCCATAGGCCATATTTTGAACAATTCTGATCTAAGGTATTGCACATGAGAGAAAAAAGTGAGTGGAGTTAAATTTATATACCATATAGATCTGAAGCTTCTTCCTGATGAAGGTCACAAGCCAGAAACTAGACTGGGGATATTGGATGAGTAGGCACTAGATAGGGATTTTATGCACAAGCCTTCTGGCATCCATTGATTACTCTGGCTTGCACTGAGCGGCACTATTGTATGGAGAGTTTTGCCTGTTTTAATAACAGTTGTGAGGAAGCATAAAAAATGGTGATCATGTTATGTTTAGTGGTTTATATACCATATAGTTGTATTTAATAAGAGTGGATGTATTAAACTTTAAGATTAAAGTTTATATCTTGAGTTTAAAATAGTATTATTTATATCCTAATAAACGATTGGGCATAATGCCTTGCATAATTTGGTGAATTGGAGATGTGGGAGATTGAGGGGTTAAAGCTCATTGAATTGTGCACAGCTCTATCACTTCTGGCACTTATCTTTCCCATGAATCCTGGAGCAATAAAATATTTATTATTGTCATTATAGGGGATTTGAACCCAGACTTTCAAGCTCTCTTCATCTATCTAATCTATCTCATACAACTGATACACATGACAACACACATGTGAAAAAAGATAAATGATCTCCAATATACATATTTCATGCTGAAACAGCACTCATCAGTTAATCTTCATCATCATATATATAATCAGTACTTGGTTTATAATATATTAAGATAGCAAATCTTCAAACTTTAATGAACAGGCTTCAATCTTCTCCACCCTCCAACTCTTCAGCCTTCCATACCATTGAAAATCTGGTGATAACAATCAATAATGTCTTTATCTAAAGACATTATTCTCAGATGAGGAAATTCAAGAAGTTTGTCTTTTGTAAACCAAGTTGTAGTTATTTCTCCGGTTTTGTAACTTAATTTATTGTAAGCAGCAGGATTTAAGATGAGTTCTGTTTTATGGTAAATCTTAAGCTGGGGACGCTGTGAAATCTTAAGGTATCACTTAATAGTAACTATAACTGATAATATTGTGATTGTTAAGAAATTTTTGAAATCATAAAATCTGATTTTCATTTGTGTACAAATTTGCACTTTTAAATGCTATCCAAAAGGATTCTCGCAATATTTTATTAGTTAATTGTTATTCGATATAGGTATGTGTATTGATTTATGTATACCATTCAATAAGATCATTGGAATTCTACCTTGGATTTGCATAATGATGTAGTGACATAGTCTAAGGCTCAACGTCTACGAATCGCGACCTAGTTTATCATTTCCATTGCTCGAACCTCTTATGAATTCCCAACTAGTTTATTATGAATTCCCAACTAGTAAACTATTCGATTTTTTTTATTATTATTGGAATCTTAACGTTTAAACATAAATATTTCATGTAATGACATTTGCAGAACTTTTAATGTATTACTATTTCTTTATATTAAAATCATTCACCTGAAAATATTTTTTCTTTTCTTTTTTCTTTTACTTAACAATCTGCTATTTATTTGTTACATGTTCAATTATTGATTAAACTTTTTTTTTTTTTTTTACGTAAATCTCTTACTAACAATAATATGATAAAAAATTCTAAATTTTCTACATCATTTGCATAAGAGCAGTAATAACGTTTTTTGTTTTTTTTTATAGCGAGTTTCAACTAACTATCGTAAAACTATTTAACTGAAATAAAATAAGCTAGTGTTAATTTTATGAATTTTGTAGAGTGTTTTCAATTTGCGTGATCAGTTTCGGCTAACTGCTCACGGAGATTTATTTACAACTGAGAGCTTTATTGATGTTTGCAAGTAATTTAAAACAAAAGAATTACACTTTGAAATTGTATTCACTTTTTCTATATTAAAGAAAGGAATCAATATGTACAACTTTTGTAATGCAAATAAATTACTTTTTTAAAAAAAAAAAAAAAAGAATATTTAAACAGTGTATATTATAATATATATAATTAACTTTTTTAAAAAATCTTACGTGCCATAATAAAACGCTTCACAAAGACTATTAATGATGGGCCAATTTCAAATTAAGAGGATTTTACAAGCTGAGCACGATTTTAGCTTCTTCCAAACATCTTAATGATGTTAAAAGATAATCAATGTTTATAATTTACTTTAAATACTGAGAGATGAGAACGCTTTATGTTTATCTAGAAGTTTATAGTAGGGACATTTTTGCTTATAATTATATGTTGGATTATTTCTGTCATCTAGTTTTTAATTTTTAAATGTTTTTAGAAAAAATTCAAGCTTAAAAGTTTTCATATACATTCATCTGTTAATAAAAACACAGGTTAATAAATAATGCGATGTGATGCGATATACTGTGATTTTTCCTTAAACGGAGTCAGGAATCTCTCAGCAACTATACCCAGAGAAACCTGTTAGCCACTTTACCTTCCATTCCCCACTTTAAGTTTTCCTATATTCTGCTCCTTACAGTAGTGCCACCCAATGCAAGCCATAGTAATCAGTATATGGTTTCTATACAGATTTATTACAATCTCTTGGGATCCAGTGTAAGACTTCAATTTCCCCATCTATTGCCATCTCTTTTAGAAACATATTCGGTCTAACTCCATTTAATTCTACCAATGATATTAATGATAATTGTTTGTTCTCTCACCCAAGTCAATACCATTTAATATTGGTTAGTAAATGGGCATTTAGATATTATTGGCTAGAGGATTAAAATCCAAGTTAATCTGAGTTGGTCAGATAAATGTTAACATTCTGTCTGAAAAAAGAGTAAAAAAATAGAATTGTATTATGAAGAAGTCTGAAAAGATAGGTGTTCAGTCATACTCTACAGTGCTATGAGTCTAAAGTTTATCTTCTACACTTTATTATTTTGTTCTGCTGCCTATTTATAAAATCTTAAAAATGTGTTTAAGATATCAGCCAACTACACTATAAAAGAACTGGACAAAAACAGGATCCCATAAGAATTTTCTGATTCTGTTTTTATTTAACACTTTCATTTAAGTTAGAAACACTATTTGTTTGTTTAGTTAAAATTTTTGAAATCAGAAATTAATATACTTTTATCAAATGTATTCCTTCTAATTTTGTATGTCTTAGAAATCAATGAACATGACAAAGAAATATTTCAAAGTAGTACTCCCATTTATATTGTAACGAGCATAGACGTTCGTTACATTGGTTTTTTTTTATATATATTTATTAAACATGAAAGTAAATTAAAAAGTTCGCATTTAAAAATTTTCTTTAAGAATTAAAAATTGAAATTAAATATCATCTTAAACTCGTATATATTAAATCGCACAGATAATGAAAAATTATTAAAATAAAACTTTATTATAGAAAAGGTATTTTAAAAAGAAAAACTTAAAAAGATTTAGAGATAAAAATATATCTTTAATCTTGAAAAACACAGAAATTAATCAGAAATGGAAATGATTGTTAATTAGTTAAATGTAAACCAGCCTTGGGCATTTAAATGTAAAAACATCGGTCAGATAAAAAAACAATAGAAACAAATAGCCAATGAAAGAAATCCATCGGGAAATCGGACCTCAGCGAAAGGATCATCACATCGATGACATAATGCCAAGTCAATCCTTCGAATACGTATAAAAGGAAAATTTGGAAATTATTAGTTAGTGAATTGATTATTACGATGTGACTATATGTATTAGTATGGAGCTGGAGGTGAAGGGATTGACAGACACACTGTCAATTCTTTCAGCTGTTAAAGAAAAGAGAAATGAACGATCGCTTCCTACATTGAGGACCAACTGAACTAAAAAACCTCCGAATGAATAAATAAAACAACGGCTAAATGGATACCAATCTTTTGAGGACGGCGTGGGAATTCACGTTCATGGCAAGTAACGGATAAAGATGAACTGTTGTAAACCGTAAGAACTTTATAAATAATGAACATTAAATTAAAACTTTCCATATTTAAATGATTGCAATATTATCCTATCTGACCAACGTTATTTATTAATTAGTTATAATTTTATTTAATGTAATTATTTTGTAAAATCATTTCCATTTATTTATTTTTTGTTCTTTAAGTTTTATTATGGTTTCTGTTTTCTGTTAAGTTAAATGATATAAATGTTAAACTTAAGTTGGGCGTGAATGGCTGTATAGATTTGTAAAGTTATATTATGGGAGGGTAATCTTAGGTTATTTATGTCATTGTTAGATTGGGTCAATGGATTGGATATATTGATGTAGTTAGTAGATGTAGTCGGAGATTCGCTACTGGCAGAATCGTTTATATATACGCCGCACTCACCCGTTTGCCTATGGAAGGAATTATAAGACGGAGAACGCAGTTCCTTTCTATGAATTTTTTTTTATTGTTCTTCTCGTTAGATAGATGTAATATTCCTATCTGATTGAGAGTCAATGTCTTTTCTTAATCTTTTTGGTGCTGCCGTATTCCGAATTACATTGAATACATCGATATATCAGATGGATTGATGCCAGTTTGACTGCGAATTTTAGCCTAAGGTTAAATAGGGGTAGAATGTTTATTTTCAAAAGCAAATTTATGTAGTCTATTCATACTCGACCCTAAATAAAAATGCATTAAATTTAAGTTGTTTATAGACACTTGCATGGATTGGTTATCGGTTAAGTATGTTTTGGGTTTTCATATTTGATCGGAATATATAGACATTCGATAAATAATGATACCTTACGGTGAGTATCTAAAATGTATTTATTCGGATGTCTTTTAAGTCATTGGTGACAATGCAAGTATCTTATGGTGAATACTACTGGGTTACTTATACATTTCCCTCTGCAATTGCCAGTATCAATGATTTTATATTTTGATCGTTTATGTTTACTTTGGAATGTTTTTAACCGTGTAATCTATGTAACCGATCTATAGCAACATATTAAAACAAGCTTTTATAATCCCATCTGTGCGAACTTAATTAAAATGTAAACTTATAATATAATAGAAATTAAAATGTAAATTAAAATCTAAGGTAAAGTTAAAAATAATGTTAAATGTTAAAATGTAAACTAATACTAAAATAATTTTAAATCTTATATATATGTGCATAAATAAATGTTTGTATGTTAATTACTGGCAGTGGCTTATTTTGTTCCTCTTATATATATATTCTTATATTATTTTTTAAATCTCTGCTATTCCACTGAGCTAGTGACATGGGCTAACGACCGGAATCAAAATTTAAAAAAAAAAAAAAAATTTTTTTTTTTTGTGACTTATGTATCTGCCTACTTTATAAATTTTTCTAGGTTCAAATGCCTAGATGGCGCCCTGTAGTGCAGATTACGTTAGGTCATATTCTCCGGATCGTTACAATATATTGTTGAGGTTTAGGCAGACTGAATTTCAAATATGCTGGTATCAGTTCAGTAAGTTTTCAGTGATGCACACAAGAGGGCAGTGTAAATGTTTGAAAAAAGAAAGGGTACATATAATGAAGTTGTGGAAAAATAAATATGAAAAGAGTGATTATACAGAAAGTGAATTATTAGTTTTTATGCTGGGTTTGGGAAAAAATAAGGGGGATTTAGATATAAAGGTTATAGAGTTGACAAAGATTATGTTGTGAAAATGGGATAGAGCAGATTATGGGTAAATTTAGAGTGGGAATGTAAAATAAAGTGGCTAACAGGTTTATCTGGGCATAATCCTGAGATAGTCTTGACTTTATTTAAGGAGAAGCCATAATACACCACACCACATCACATCAAAAATGTAATCTTGAACATATTTTAGCAATCATTTGAAATAGAAATAAAAACAAATCTTGATTTTAAAGGTTTCCTTTTTAAAAAAAATTATATTTTATTTTGCTTTGATTGTAAAACAATATTGTAAATGATCTTTAATGCATATGATTTTGCTTTCAAGAATTAAGCAGCCTGTCACATAGTTTGAATCTCTCCTTTAAATTTTGAATGAGGATGCATAAAAATATTCGAATACTAAAAAATTAAAAATAATATATATAAAAATATTTTATGATAAACACTTTTATTTACTGTGAACTAAAAGTTAAAAATAATCATTTCTTCAACCACACTTGGGTTTTTTATATTTATCTTTAAATAAAATTGTGGGGACGGGGTATCAAAAAATTAATTAATTCAATTCTTGTGGCAAAAAAAAAACCAATTATTTTTAGGCTTTTTAGTTCATAGTAAATAAAAGTGTTTATTATAAAATATTATATATATTATTAATGGACAAATAGTTAGCCAGCTATCAAAAAAAAAGTTTATTATTGCAAACTTAAAATTGCAACTTTTATTATTTCAACTGTAAATTATTTGTTTTTAAGAATTATTTTTATTTCCTATACATATAACATTTAATTTTAAATAAAAAGAAATTCTTCAATGATACAAGAGTCACATTGTGTCAGCTTGTGAGTTCTAAATGTAAAAAATAAAGTAAGTATAAATGGCAGAATTTATCAATACATATACACTGCCATTACTATAAACTACATGAATGTAAATTCTTCTATTTTCCACATACTTTTAAGAAAGCCACCATGACATTGCAAGGATGTACTAAGACTACAATTTATTATTGTTACATAAATGAAAAATTAAATTGTTAAAAAATTAGAATATGACTGCTATGTGAATACATTTTATTCTCAATTGTATAAGACATATAAACAGAAAGAATTTAAAATTTTATATGTAAATTGATTTAAATTTAAGAGAATGAATCAAAAAAATATGGCTACTTCTGATATCAGGGTGCTCTTTTTTTTTTTTTTAGCCAAGAGAAAAAAACAGAGGCCATATAATCAATTTCCTATTTGTAATACATTTTTATAAGAAAAATAAACCAATTTTTAAGTGTGATAAAATTTCCAACTGTCTGCAGAATCCAGAAAAAAAAATTATGATTCTATGTTAAAAGTTGATTTTCAATAACAATGACATCTTGTAATATCATATTACTAAATTATTACATTAACCAGAAATAAATAAGAAAAAGTACTTGAGCAGAGTTTAATGCTGTAAATAGAAAAAACTTAAACATACCTTTAAATGATTAAAATTATCAATTTCCTATATAATAATTTCAAAAGCAAAAAATGTGCAATTCTAATTTAAATAGGAGCAATTCTAATTGGACACATGATATGTGTTTTATCAGTTTTTATTTATGGATCTGAGACTTGGACACTTAATAGAAAAGCAATACAGAGACTTCAGATCACTCAAAGAAGTATGGAAAGATGCATGTTAGGAATAACAAAAAGAGATCAAAAACACAATATATGGGTAAGAGAACAAACAGGTGTTACTGACCTCATTGAAAAAATTTAAAAGTCTGAAGGGAGTTGGGCTTGACATATTGCTAGAAGAGATGATAATAGATGGACAATTGAAATCTTAAACTGGATGCCAAGAGATTGTAAAAGACCCAAAAAGAGACCACATGTGAGATGGATGGATGAAATAAGAGGTGTGCAGGGTGATGTGGAGAAGAGAAGCTAAAGATCAGAGAAGATGGATTGAACATGGAAAGACCTTCATCCTGTAGTGGATTGATAATGGTTGATGATGATGATGATGATATGTTAGCATCTTAACATTGGACTGTTACATCAACTAAGATTAAAACACGCAGTCTAGCTTAATACTATAAAGACTTTTTTATATAGAAATTAAACTTATCCTTAAGTTAGGAAATTTTTTTAAATGTTTTATATAGTAATTTCCAAAAGGAAAGATATTGCTTCTATTTTATCCTTTTAGAAGATAAAGTTTAGTTACAGATTCAATGTCTAAATATAGTTATGTCAGCTTATGTAACATAATATCCAATAATATTGTGTCTATAAGACACATTTTATGAAGACATTTAATTTATCTGCTTGCCATATGAATATGTATTTATTTGAAATTCTGCATGAAAGCCAAAATCAAAACATTAACTAATTAACACTGAAATTTCATTTCCAGAAAATATTTAAAAAATGGTGATAGTTTACTGACTGTATAAGGCTATATAATTCTAATTTGATGTAGAAAGGGTCTCAGAAAACATGCCCTTTTATAAAAAAAGATGAATTGTTATAAAATCATATCAGTTTATTTTTGTTTATTTTCAATTGCCTAAATATTTATTTTTCAAATGTAAATAAAAAACATTATGAAGCTACCATTTTCAAAGCACTAAAACATCACATGATCATTATTCTTTATATGTACACAATCTATTAAATCAATATCTCAAAACCAGTCTGGAGATATTGGATGAAAAGGGACTAGTTAGGAACTTTTAAGCACAAATATTCCTGTATTCATTGATTACTCTGGATTACACTAGATAGCACTACTCTACAGAGATAATTGCTACTATTCTATCATTTTTATTGAAACTGGGTTTTTGAAAAAGATACAAAGAAGCTTCAACTTTTATTATGAATTCCTTTTTAACCTTTAATAATGCAAAATTTTGGAAAAATGTATGTAGGAAATAGATTTAAATGGATTTTTTAAACTTTATTTTGAAGAGTTCTTTTATTTACTTTTTATTAACGATCATTTTCCATATCATAATCTGTGCTTTGAATCTGATCAGGTGAACTTGGAATATTTTTTTTGATTACAGGCAGGATTACAATTTTTATTGCAGATAGCTGACCATAATCAGCTCAGCTAGTTAAAATTTTTAATTACTGTGAAGTTTGATGTTTTGATAATAAAAATACAATAAATGTTATGGTGCAACTTTCACTATTAGTAGAAAAGTATTCTTCTGCTATGGGCATTGAAGTGATGACTAATCTTTATCTCTAATTGGTATTCTAAATATTTTTGTTTCATTTGTTGTTTTAGCTTTGATAATCAAAGAACCAACATCCATCCATTATCTATTAGTTTGTTTTAGCTTGCAAATTAAAATATTTGTTGTTTTAAGTGTATGTGTGTGTGTAAGTAAAGAATAACATTTATTTCCTTTGAAATTATTTTTTATGTCCATATTTAATATGTATTTTTATTTATTACATTGATAAAACATTAATGCAACGTTACCTTTAGACACAAAATCTTTTTTGTTTTTGCATATAAGAAGTCACAACTATTCCCGATTAATTTCTTTTTAATAAATACTATTACAACAAATCACTTCTGTTACTGTTAGCAAGCCATGCAAATCTAGTTGTGAACATTAGAATTAATGTTCTGGAAGAAATGTTGTGATTTCCCTTCTAAGATCTTGACACTTCCAGCCTACATGTGGCTCACCTAGAATATTTCTGCTTCAGGCTTGAACATGCTTTACTATATTCTACAATATTGTGAACTACATATATATTGCCATTCAGTATGTGACTGTTATTTGTCTCATCTGAACTTCTGAAAGTTATCCCTTTTCCTGTTCAAATGGATTTCAATATATAGCAAGATTGTTGTCCTTACTGAAAACAATTCTAATTGTGCCGTTGGCTATTTATTTCCGTTATTTGTTATTTCATTAGTCAATTTCATTGTAACTTAAATCCGATCTTTAATAACACTGTAATAAGGACTAGTCTATTATTTGAGAGTAAGATTCTGTTGAGTTACGATGAGTTCATAACAGCATTACATATAAATAAATTTGTTTTATAATAGTATATTATTTTAAACGAAACTGTATATATAACTTGTTTACACAAAAAGTTTAGCTCATAAGTGGGACCGTTATAATCGATTGTTTTCCATAAAAAAGTGAGGTTTATTAATTTTTTATACTTGACAAAAATTAATTGGAAGTTGTTTTTCTAAATAATACACACCTTTTAAAATATTTTATGGTATAACAATTAGTGCACTAAATGACTGTACTCTAAATCTAAAGCTCAGAGTCTATGTTAATGAATGATTTTTCAGCCATCTTAAAAAGATGTAAAAAATATGAAAAATTTGTTTTAGGTAGCTTAGTAAAAATTTTAGGCGGAGGCTAAGGAAAGACCCAGAAAAATTCTGGTTGGTCAAATAATTGCAGAAATAATGACAATAAAAAGACACTTGATATATAATTTCCACATCTATTAATTTTATGATTTATATTTTTAACTAACTTTATAAAAAAAAAAAAAAAAAGAGCTTAAAATTTTACAATTCATTATACAACTGTAATTATCAGTAAATTCTCATATCATTGAACAAAATACTCATTTATACAAATATCAATATGTAAAATAAAAATAAAAAGATAACGAAACTGTTTTGCTTAAATGGTTTATTGATTTATTGTATGGCTTACAAAATATTAAAAACAAATTTAATGAAAATATTAAAATATTACCTACCTACCTACCTACCTACCTACCTACCTACCTACCTACCTACCTACCTATCTATCTATCTATCTATCTATCTATCTATCTATCTATCTATCTATCTATCTATCTATCTATCTATCTATCTATCTATCTATCTATCTATCTATCTATCTCTCTATCTATCTCTCTATCTATCTATCTATCTATCTATATATATATCTATCTATCTATCTATCTATCTATCTATCTATCTACCTATCTATCTATCTATCTATCTATCTATCTATCTATCTATCTATCTATCTATCTATCTATCTATCTATCTATCTATCTATCTATCTATCTATCTATCTATCTATCTATCTATCTATCTATCTATCTATCTATCTATCTATCTATCTATCTATCTATCTATCTATCTATCTATCTATCTATCTATCTATCTATCTATCTATCTATCTATCTATCTATCTATCTATCTATCTATCTATCTATCTATCTATCTATCTAATCTATCTATCTATCTATTCATATTGGGACATTTATTTTTGAATCCAAAATAGAATATATTAATAATTGTTCAAAATATTTACAAATTATAATTAATATATTTATTAATTGATCATAGTCTTCTCTTTCTAAAATTAGTTTCGATATATAAAATACTCCACTGATTACATAACTTAACAAATATTTAGAGATTAAGAAATGAATAGATTTTAATAAAATATATTAATTTGTTGCCAATAGTTTTGATGTTTATCCTCTTAAAGTTATATTCATATTTTGGTTTAAATTCGATTTATCTGGCAATAAATATATCCCTAAATTTTAATTAACATTTATAAAATATATATGTAAAAAAAAAAAAAAGATCACAAATGAAGAAAAAAAAAAATTATTTCCTAATACATTTAATTTAAAATAAAGAATCTCAAAATCATAAGATGTATTTTTAGAATATAAATTGCTTATAAAAATTGTATAAATAAAAAA
Source organism: Epiperipatus broadwayi (assembly GCA_028023455.1). Lineage (NCBI taxonomy): Eukaryota > Metazoa > Onychophora > Udeonychophora > Euonychophora > Peripatidae > Epiperipatus > Epiperipatus broadwayi. Next base: position 6,979,955 of record JAQFVV010012424.1, read on the forward strand.
ATTCATAATTAAAAATTTTCAAAAAGTTTAATTAATATTGAGAAAATGCTTAAAAACATCAAATTATATTTAGTAAATAATATAAAGATTATGGTGAATTAAAGCATGTTAAGATATGCTACCAGCAACTTTTAAAATCATTTTCAAGTGAAAGAAAGTTGCATATATTGAAGAACTGTCTATTATTAAATAAGATTCTAACCTTTGTGAAGTTATAAAAATGGGTGAAGAAACTATCAATTAAAAAATAAATATATACTGTAAGGTGCAAATATTTAAAATTCAGGAATAGTGGAATTTATTATAAATAAAAATGCATGAGCAATATTATGAAAGTTGATAGAATATCAGATTAAGATTAGTTATTCAACTTAATGAAATATACCAAATATAGGTACTGTGTTTCTACCAAAATAAGACCAGGTCTTGTATTAATTTTGGCTCCAAAAGACAACATAGGCTTAATTTTAGGGATGTCTTATTTTATCATGTACAAAAATCTACATTTAATCAATGACAAAAATGTACATTTCAAGTACTTTTTATCTTTATAGAAAGCTGTAAGATTGGGAACCCTCCACAATTTCTGTCTTATACACACTGGAGTAGCTCTTTTTTGCATTCATCTTATCTGGGATCATATTATTCTGTTTAATTTTAACATTAAATCAAGTGTTAATTGTGACTTGTGAGACAGGAGTGGTAACAAAAATGATTGCAGTTAAGACTGGTTTGTCCACGCAAAAGCAACAAAAAAAAAATGCAAGTACAAGTACAAAAATTTGAAGCATTTCTGTAGTTCACGCATGCATATTAAGGCCATTACAGCATATAGCATATTGAATTACAATGATTCATATGATACAACCATGTCCATCCATTATTATGTGTGCACATTATAAACACTTTTCAGACTACTTGCAATAGCCTTGCTTGGGTACTCTTTTCAAAAAAATTTTTTTAGGAGAAAGATTGATGATTTATCTTACACTAAACTTTGATTATTAAAATCACTTCTGTTATTCGAATAAAGTCTTGTAAGAGAGAAAAAAATGTTTAAGAAATCAAACTAATTTTTCTTTTATCTTGAATATTTAAAAGCTACTAACTGTAAAACTAAATCAAGTATTTTAAATCTAAGAATTAAATATAATAAGTACCTAAAATATATAAATAAAATTATAAGTTGTCTGATATATTGACTTGTGGTAGATAAATTGTTTCTCTATACAAGTAGAATTACATTTATTGAAAATGGAGGACAGGATAATACAATCAAACTATATAATTTATATTACCATTTATTTAAAGCATTAATGTTAATAGTGTTGTTTATTTATACATTCAGTACTTTATAATTCAATACATCCATTGTGTATTCCAATGTGCAAACAAAAGTCATCTATTTGGGTGACAATTTTAACTATGACTTATATTTGGGGTAGGGCTTATATTAAAAGCAGCCTAAAAAATCATGCCAGAGCTTATTTTCTGGTTAGATCTTATTTTGGGAGAAAAACAGTAACTTATATATATATATACTTTATCAGATGTATAATGGGAGAAAAACAGTAACTTATATATATATATACTTTATCAGATGTATAAGTGAGAAATAAAATTGCCATAAATAAAGCTGATTTTATAAATGTATTAAACAACATCCACACCATGACTCATTCTTTCCAAATCATACGAATAAAGATGCAATAAAAGACAAATTACACCCAAGATACATTTCATGCTGAACAGTGCTCATAAGTTGGCCTAGCTCACCATCTCTCATACATATCTTCATCATATATGCTGCATTTATCTGTAGTAAATTGTTACATTTTGATTTACAAGCATCAAACTTACTCCACCCACAATTTTGACACTATCCACTCTATATAAGTACAGTAATGATTATCACTAATCATTTATTAAACTAGAGATTATCTCCAGCCCAGATATAATAAAGTTAATTATGGAGATGAAATAAATTAATTAAAGAATTCAATGACTATTAGAAGAAGATGGAGCTTTGGAAATATCACAATTGGAATCAATCCAAGGACTTTACCTTCCAGTGTCTGGCAATATACCATTTGACTAAATTATACAAGGTATGGAGACAAAATGAGGACATAGATTTGTGAAATTTTGAGGAGGGGGGGCTGTGCATTTTTATTAACAAAGATCTAAATTTAAACAGACCTGAAAGCATCTAATTGAAACTACCAGCAATGTTAAGATTATCTTTTAATTAATAAAAATATGCATTTTATTATGTGATTAATAGATTTAGTAGAGAACTGATCATTAATTAGTGAGGTGTAAAATAAGTATTAATGAAAATGTTATTATGAAAGATACCATTATCAGTTAATATAACATAATATTGGAAATATTATTAATTCTTTCAATGGTGTCTCCAATTTGAACAAGATTGAAAAGAGAATTCTTTTTTTCACTCACCATAGTTATCCCACCTATAGTAAGCTTTAGTAATATATAGATGCCAGATGGTAATACTTAATAAAGTTTACACTAGGTGGCATAATTGTGGTGTAAGAACATAAAGCATATTGATATAAGAAAAAAAAAATTCCAAGCAATAACAAAGAAGGATATGAGGAAGGACATCATGAAGATAAAGAAAAAATAAAAGAACAATATAGATTTACAATTTCATCCATATCTTTTGAAATTCTAAATATTTTAAATGAAGAAAAGAGGAAAAGCAATCGAATGTGCAAAAAATAGGAAAACTCCAACAACTAAGAAAATTATGTCCCAGAGAAAAGGTCTCAAGTTTACTGCAGAACCCTCTTTGAAATAATGCATGCATTACTTGGATATATAATTTAGCTCTAACCACATGACCACTCATAAGTTAGGATATTAAATGTGACATGATGTTTCATGAAAACTAGGTAAAAAAATAGAGTGATTATTGCTAAATCTATATATCAAATGTCTAAATAATAAAAATAAACTTGATGATTGGAAAATGCAATAACGATATCAGTTAAGAAAGGTAAAAAATAAGATAATAGAAATTATAGATTCTATTACTCTTTATATCAGTTTTATGTAACATTTTTGTTAAGATTATTATAGTTATCATACTTGGAACTTTGGACTCAAACTGACGCAAAAAAATAAGTCAATATATTACAAGAAATTGTAGAAAGAGTCAATAAAATATGAGTTTGAAATTTGCTTTGGATTTTATGTTTTGAAAAGCACTTGTTTCTAAATTCTAGTGATTAATACATTGAAATATCAATATTCTCAAATTCTGAATGAAGATTATTTATCAAAATGCAATAACAATTATAATTTGATTTCATTGCATAATAAAAAGATTAACAATGATTAGAATATATTACAGAGTAATTTCCTATTCTCAAAACTTTTTACAGCAGTCTTTATATTTATTAAGGCAATAAACCTAAAGCATGTGCGGTTGGAAATGCGAAGGTAGGGACCTCTACAGGTCTTAACCACAAGCTTACGCATTGGAAGAAAAGAGGTTTATTGCCTTAATAAATATTACTTACGTAATATGCGTTAAATAAATTTATAATTACAACAGTCTTTATAAAAAGTATTAAAATAGAAGAATAAAAATAAAAATAAATAGATATTACTTAAATTAGCTAGGAATATGCGTGTGAGTGGTTTTTTTTTTAAGTAATAGTTTAGGGCTTCAAGAAATGTTATAAGAACTATCAGACAAAAATCATAAGAAAGCAAGACTGAAAAGATTAAAATATTGTTTAATGACTTTTCAAAAAAGAAGAAAATAAAAATTGATAGTATTGAATTAAAAAAAAAAATAACAATTACAAATATTTTGCTTAGAACAAAGAACAATGGATGAAATTAAAAATGACTTAAAAAAGAAGTATAGAAACTATATTGAAATTAAGAAGAGGGAAATTAAAAGGAATATATAGGACCCAAAAGAGTTCAAACAAGTAGTCATTGACATCATTGAAAACTCTGAGACACTGAAATAGAATTGGACCAGATATTTCACCAAAAGGGATGACAGTAGATGAAAAACTACAGCTTCAAACTGTATTCTAAAAGGCCATAAAAGAGCTAGAGATACTTAATAAAGATGATCAAATTAAACAAAAGTTTGCTTTGCTTATGTAGAAAGTAGAGTGAATGTATTGAAGAAACTGGTTTACACTTAAAAAATATCTCCATTCTGCAGTGAATTGATAATAACTGAAAGTATTGATTATTTCTTATAGATTGGTTGACCAAAAAAAAAAACGAATATATATATTGACCAATGCATGAATTCATAAGCAAACATAGGCAATCTTTTTAATTGGATGTCATGTGAGGATAAACCAAACTGCTATTTTATTTAATATTAAATAATTACTAAACGTAATTACTTGACTATAATGTTTTATTGTCTGATTGCTATATATACCACTCAGTTAGAAATACATATTATAAAACATAAACAGCCATTCATAAATGAATATGTTCAATTTTAACACTATAAAAAAGAGGTAAATGAAATAAATAAAATTGAAATTTGCGTGACTAAACAAACAATACTTTGAATTACAATTACATTCTTGTATATTATGTATTAATTTTTTAGTCATCATCTTACAATACTTATCTTTAATTTCTTCATTATCTTAATAAAAGTTCAATATCTTGTCTAAGTGTAGTTCTCCATTGTAATATATTCTTAGGCATATTCTTCTAGAGAAAGAATTAATATTTTATCTCTATAGAGCATTTTTGAAAATAATATTTTTAATGTGAACAGGTTTTTCTTGACATTTTAAAATCCCTATAAATATTTTATAGAAAGTTATTCTTTTATCCACTTCATTAAAACAGAAAATGCATGCCTTTATAGTAAGAAATTCAACATTATCACATTTTCCACATTAAGCCATGAGTGATAGTGTTTTAAAAACATTATGGAGTATTCTCAAATATACACCCCCTGCTTTTGAAATATGTCAGTGGGAGGGGGGAATCAATGCCTATTTTTAATAAATGTGCTGTGGTGATTGAGTATAGCCTGGAAAGCAAAAAGGTATAGATCACAGATCAATTGTCATTTCTTACTACGACTGCATAATCTGTAAGATCCTGATGTTATAAGTACAGGATCATTCAAGATAATAAAACCACTAACATCACCTATTCTAAGTTTGGACCATGATCTCTTTTTCTACTAACATGGTTTTTAAATAATGCAAGTAAAAAATCTGCCTTTTATTGGTACTGACACAATAACATTGCTGAATGAGAAATAAATGCTCCCGTTCTATTCAAAAATAGAAGATAAACATTATTTAATGAGAAATAAATGCTCCCTGTGTCTTCAAAAATAAAAAATAATAAAATTGGACCTTATAATGAATTAAACTCTATGCAATACCCTTTCTTTCCATGAACCATATTTTCAGGAAAAAAACCTTGTAACAATATTTTCTGTAATTAATTTTTATTCTTTAGGAGGTGAGTTCTGTTAAAGGCAACTATATATTCTTAATCATGCAACTTTTTCATAATCTTCAACCACCATTTTTCGTTTTCAAATCTTGCAGTTCACGAAAGTCAAGTTTTTGCATTTCCATACATTCAAATTTAGAAAAAAACATAAGCAATGCAAAATATGTTTAAGTACTGCCACACATTTTAGCCTTTACTTATATTATAAGTGGTGGTGGCCCTGTGAAATTTTTAAGCAGGGGTACTTTATTACAGTATTGCCACCAAAAAATAAACAAGAAAAACAAAACAGAGTATTTCAACCACACAACTATTTTTATTTTTCCATACGAGTCATTAAAATATCTAAAGCACTTTTGTTTTTACTAACTGCTGTTTGACAACTAATAATATCCGGAGTAGATCAACCTTTAACTTTTATTTCAATTTTTTCATATAATGTCAATTGGGAATATATATGTATATATATATTTAGATATCTGATATTAATAACCATCATAACAAATATTTAAAAGAATATTTTTTTTACTATTTTGTTATGTTTTTATGTAATAAATATTTATATGTTAACTTACAAATTGTTAATTATACAAAAAACCAGAATATTTTATTGCTCATTCTAAATGAAAATAATAAAAATTTATTTGCTCTGAAGAGAATGCAGAATAGATAAATATATCACTCCCAAATAATTACTGACACTGCTGCATCTGGCAATTCCAATTGCATTAGTTTCACACATCATAAGAACAAATGAATCTCTGCCTTTCTGAAATTCATTGAAAATGATTTTCTGATACTGCTATAATTTTTTTTTCTCATGTGTCATAGCATCAGCCACCGGGAAGTGAACCCGCTAACCCGGGACAACTGCTTGTAAAGCGGCTGTCGCTGACCTCTCGACCACCAATGCTTGACTGATACTGCTATAATTAGCAGCATCTTTGAATAGAATTTCAAGAGTTTTAAAATAATTTAAAAAAATTGATTTAATTAATTATATTTACATAATAATTATAATACATTAAAGATCTGCCTTTTCAAGCTATTGTGCATGCGCTTTTTACGAGTGTTAATAATAAATAAATACTTTCATTCCCAACACAAGATATAGTATTTATGAAAGAATAAAATGAATCCATTTATTCTTTCCAACCCAAATGCTTATATATGGGCAAATCTTAAGTACTGGAAATGAAAGCGTGAGGATAGACCACTCACTTTAAATTACTGTTTACAATGTCTGAATGCAAAATATTGAATTATTGTTATACTATTGATATTTTCAAGCACAAATTTAATAATTAATTTTTATGGGGGGGGGCAGCACTTAAAGACTAGTCACCATTGTTGTTTTAACTATACAAGCAATTTTTTAGGCATGGTGATCCCTAGCCTGATTTTGCAAGAGTGCTATATTTTAGACTAGCATTTAAAAGTATTTTCATATTTTAAAACAAGATTTACAATTATTTTCAAAGTAAAATAATTTAATAATCCAGTGATTTTATTGCTTGGGGTTCATAAAAATTCTCAGCACTGGAAGTAATAGAATTGAGCTGCAATACATGGATTTTGAATTCCAGAATCTGCTTCTCTGCTATGGAACCAATTAAAACTTCATTACTTGATGCATGGTTATACTAAAGATATCCAGTTTAATAAAGCTAATTTTATTACTGATTTTGCAAATCTAAGTGTATACTTTAAAGATTCATAATACTTGCATCAAAAAGATTCAGGTCACAGTTGCTGTGTGTGCAATTAAAGAACAAAAATGTGAGTGCACAAACACATATGCTTATTATTCTTATATCTCCTCTTTTACTTTTTTTTTATTTCTCTTCATATATATATTAATTTTTTTTCTCATCTCCTCTTATACACTTTAATGCACTCTTTTTTTATAATTCCTTCTTTATTTTGCTTACAGTTTTGACTGTCCTGCAGTCTTCATCAGAGTTACAACATTTAAACATATAGTCATATAAGCATTATTTTATATGCATATTAAGTTGAGAAGATTAATAATAGAAGGAGTTGTATGAAAGGAATATATGAAAAAAAATCTAATAATTTTTTAAAAAATTTCAGTTACAGTTGTAAAAAGAGAAGTGAAACTTATATAGAGAGGTAAGTAAAATGGAAAAAAAAATGAGTGTAGGAAAATAAAAATAGGGATAAGAGTAAGAATAAAACAGGAATATTAATAAAGAAATAAATATATAAAATAATAGAAGATAATAAAAAATATTAGGGAATAGGTATATATAAAAATAAAATGGAAAGATTATAGTGATATATTAAAAGAATAAATGTGGAATGATAGATAAGATAGAATAAAAAATAGGAATAAAATGAAATAAAAAATAATAAGAAATTATAAGTAAGAAATAAGAGAAACAAAGCTATAAAGTTAGAGTTAAATATAATTATGAATGATAATATAAAGTGTATTAATATGTATGTAAAATAATGGATATATGATTATATGTTTAAATGTTGTAGCTCTGATAAAAACTGCAGCACAATCAAAACTATTAAGCAAAATAAAGAAGGAATTATATAAAAAAGATTGCATTAAAGTGTATAAGAGGAGATGAAATTTTTTTTAATATATATGCTAAGGATCACAGTTAGTATAGAAAATGACTGATGACATGAGTTAATAGCCACTACTTGATATGCTAATCCAAATGATTAATAAGATAAATAAAATAAAAAAAGAAGATTGAAAGAAAGAACGCAGAAATGAGTAAAATCGATATTCTATAAGACAGCAAGACATATTCTTAGATATCCCTGTTTATCAATTATTTGTAATTAATATTCATATTTAAAAATTATTCTACTAGCCACCAGTTACAGACTTTTACCCCTGCTACGAGTTATAGTAGTTAATCATGTTAAAATAGATCATTGGATCAAATGAAATAAAATCGTAAAAGTTTTATTAAAAATAAAGGAAATAGATTTTAAGCTGAAGTATGAATAAACGAATTATTTCTATAGAAAAATTAAAATGCAAATGGGATGAACGCACACATACGGCCTTAAAAGATAAAAGGTTTTTTTATTAACAAAACTTCATACTTAGTGAATTTAAGATTGAGACTTGTAGAAAACATAAAATTCTTAGTTCTTAAGTTGTTCTACTATTCTTTATAAAATGTTCATATTGTTATAAGATATAAACCTATTCCTGGAACAACCAAGTCGGAAACATTTCTTGGTTGTTCATTGAATAGGTTTATATTATCATCATTATTTATTAGATAAATCTAAATTCATTTAAGGCTTGTTAAAACTATTAGATTTTTATCGATACAACATGTTATTAGATTTGTCTGGAAGTTGTACAGTGAATTAGAAAATTTTATACTATTATTCTACTGAAAAGAGAAGCCTATATAGCCATCGTGCTGCTATTTAGAGGATTACAATCTAAGATAATCGGAATTAATCTTACACTATTGTATTAAGAGATTGTAATAATATGCGATCTTCCCTGTTGAATCACGCACGTGTTTTAATTACATGGGTGTTGAATAATTTTTAAAAAAATTTAAAAGATAAATCATTATTAGAAGTGCTTTACGTCTTTAAGATATAATCAACATCAGTTTTAAAAACTGGTACAGGGATTAGTACAAGGATTGCAGAAATAAAAAAAAATATTAATAAAAAATAGGGCCGTGCAGATTATCAGGTTGTAATTATAAAAGATTATACTTTTAAATTCAATGAAATGCTAACCGAATGCTATAAAAAAGATGTGTGGTAGAAAATGAGTTTTACGACAATATAATATTGAAAGGATAAGCACCAAAGTATCTAAGTGATTATAATAATAATAATAATAATAATAATAATAATAATAATAATAATAATAATAATAATAATAATTATGAAAGAGAATAAAAGTAATAAAGTTTTAAATGAAGTCTTAAAAGATGATTCTAAAATCACTTTTATGAGTAAGCAGATTAGAAGACATTGTAAACACTCTGGGACAGGAAATAATATTGTGTAAAAGCAGAAGTAATAAATAATATCCCTCCTAAATATTACTGGTTTGGCCAACAATATCTAAAAAAAGAGAGGAGAATAATATTATTAAAAATATTATACATTCTTTACAACGAACTACTTAGAATGTATAAAGTTTGAATTTTATTGAAAGCATTTAGTAATAATTCAACTAGATGATAAAAGTATTGTGTCCCATTCTATTAATCAGGGTGCCATTATTAGTATTTGATTTTATTTGGAAAATGTAAAGCTTAAATTTTTCTAAAAATATTTAAAAAATCAATTAGATAATGGAAGTAGTTCAGAACATGACTACAAATTACTAAGAAATATTGTTTAAAAGCTTTGTGGAGAAATAGTTAGCACACTGTCTGCCATATCCATGACTAGAACATTGAATTCAGTTTTAAACTAAATAAAACTATTTTTTTTTTCAAATGTTAACTAGGCATTGTTTTTTTGTTTAGGTAACCTAATCATAAACAATATAATAATTACTCTTTTTTATTGCATTGCCAAATGTATACCATGCAATACTCAATTGTCCAATCACTGTAAACTGTAGAAAAAGGGTGGAAAATAAAGCATTGTAAAAGTAGGAAAGTGATTGGACAATTGAGTATTATATGACCATTTAATACCGGTCAATAATGGGTTTTTTGATTATTAATTAAAGGGATAAGATTTTAAAAATATCTAAACTCTCACCAGCCATAAATTTGCATTTTGAGTAATCCTTCTCCTTCATTGATTCTACATAGGGGCTGCTGAAGAGGTTTTTGCGCATCGCATCGCACTAGGGTATTGTGTAATTTTGTTTCTTAACTTTGAATCAGTATTGATTAAATCATTTTGTAAATAACATGTAATATTGTTTTCTGAAGGTGGTTTTTTTAAAGTGAAAATTTGATTTAAAAAGTAAAACAACTTTTAATTAAACTTTTTTTTTCTTTTTAGACTTTAAAATTGAAAAAGGGTCGTAGTTAAAAAACAATAATTCCATATTAAAGATATTTGTTTTAAAACTTTAAGGCTGCAGTAAAATATATATACATATATTATTTCACTAATCATTATAATAAACATTAGGGGGAATTTCACCCAAAGATGCACTCAGATTTAGGTTATAATGAATAAAGAAACAACTTCATTACCCTCAAACAAACTTATGCAAATTTGAATAATGTATCAAAAATAAATTACGTAAAAAAAACTCTGTCACAATAAATAAATAAATGTAATTACAAGTAATATTAATTCCAAAAATACGGGGGTAAATAATAGCTAATGAAGTCCAGTACATAACCTAAATGCATTTTCGCTACTGAGCACCTTTGTCAAAGACAACAGTTATGAAATTAAATAAAAAACAACCCTTTACACATATCAAATCATCACATTTGGAAGTTCGATATTACCAATCTGAATATGCATATTTTAAACAATATTTAATTGGACACTATAAGTTTTAATATTAATCACAAAATTACCATTATTAATAAATCAAATCTCTTTAATTTTACGTTCACTACAGACTATATATATATATATATGACTCTGGATTTTGAATTCCCCGTAATAAACATGAGGACATTGAGGTTATATATTTAATTAGCTACTTTTTTATTTCCGTACTTTTGAAATAATATTACTTGAGATTATTACACGAATCAGAAATTTGAAAATGTTATCTACTTTGCATCGTTTCTGAAAACTGTCCCAAACTAAGAAAAGTGCATCAGCTTTTCTCCATCCTGTAGAGAGACACATTACGCAAGAACTCAAAGTGTGGATGAAAAAAAATGTATCTTTTGATTATAAGATAAATGCTACAATTGAAGGTTTTAAATATTAAATAATATTTGTATCCAAAGTTATAGGTTGAAACTTGTGCATAAATACTACTGCACACACACATACACGCACACAATTTAGCCTATGGATAACGCGTGAAAGATAAAAAGATCGATATATTTATTTACTTTTTATCTAACTTAACCCCCCCCCCCCCTCAAAGCTATATTTAATTTTTAATAAATTCTGTTTTACATGTCAATACATCAAAAAGATTTTAGTAAATTATTACATGAATTTATAAATTAATAGTTAAAAATTAGACAAAAAATAATAAAAAAATCCAATATTTTGCCCCAAGCTTATTTATTTGGATAGAGAAAAAAAATTTAATAGAATTTTTAAACAGTCGTTCATTAATTAAAAATACACAAAAAATTACATTTTATTTGTAGAGACTTTAAAGATAATAAATAACAGTAATAAAAGAATATTAAAAAACAACAACAATATATATATAGAAGATCGTTTAGCTATTAAAAAACAGTAATTGAATGGGTTTATTGTCTTAAGAAATTGACCTGGAACCGATCCAAGGACTTTAAGTTCCCAAGAGTTATGTGAATTTCTCAGCTTAGTATTAGATTGATAAATGTCTATAAAAGGATAGGATATACTGTTGTTGTTATGAGCATGGGAATTAGAATGTCAACTGGGACTAAGTCAAAGGCAGATTCAATGTCAATTTGTACAATCATTTGAAAATATTTTTTCTGTTCTCAAACTGAGTTTAAAATTGTATTAAATGTGAAAGCTGTTTGGTCTGTGGAAGAACCTTTCTTGGAATATTGCATATATGATATTAGGGGAGTACGTGCAGTTCTATTTTCTTTTTTCAGTACACCTGGGTCTCTTTTTATGCGGACTTATTTAACACGATTTTGAAGTTACACGATTCACGTTATACCGGAAGTCGAACTCCGATAATGCGCTATTACTTTAAATAATAAATTTCATGCACTTACATCATATTGAAAGTAATAGCACATTATTGGATTCGACTTTCATCTTAGTAATTTCAATATTTTCAGTGCTTTATAATAGTAAGATTTTATGCAATAATGAAATTAAAATCATGATTTCCACATTTTATGTATACACACATTAAATTTTACAAGATTATAATGTAAATTTGTTCAAACATTGTGTGTGTTAATTTTGCATTTTAAATCACATTCTGTTTTTGCTTTTTAAAAAAGAACGTAATCAATTATTAATCATTTAGTGTCTGCAAGTTTATTTTTAAAAGGTGAGTAATAGCAGTGGGCACAATTAAAATTGAAAATTAAAGACAAAAATAAGAATTTAATTTTTAGTTTTAGTTGTTAGATTAATTACTAATTACGTTGTCACCAGAAAACCATTAATTAACACAACATGGGAGTGACGTTGGCGCTAGTTGTATTTCATCTTGTGAAGAATCTGATTTTTTTATCAGTTTGCAAACGAACTTGTTTACCGGCAAATAGCGATAATAATTAAAACATGTATAAAAAATATAAATTACTGTAAATTATGCATAAAAATATATTGTTTTGAATAAAATTAAATATTATAGTTAAAAAAAGTTTGTCTTGTATCAATTTTTTTCAAATTTGAAATTTTTTATTAGTCATATTTTATTTCCTTATTTTTTTTTTGCACAAATTTTAAAGTAATTTTATGTTGGTGCTTTGCTTTTATGCGATTTTTGAAAAATCACAGTCCATATCCCCCCCTTTTTCAAGATAAGTTACGTCAATTTTTGCACAATTTTGTTTGTGCGTGTTTTCTGAGGAACCTATCTATCGCATAAAATGAGACCCAGGTATACTTTCTCAAAAACTTTAATATCAAGGAGCCCCATGGTGATTAGTTATAGGTTGGATAAATTGAATATCAGAGCAGGTTTTTACGGAAAGGAATTAGAGAAATAGGAAGTAAATCACAGAGATATGTAGTGGAGAAATTACTAAGGTGTGTGTGTAAAGAAAATTTGGGTATTTGCCCATAATGGCAATTGTTTGGTGTTGTGAAAAATTGGAGAACAAAATAAGTAGTATTGAGGGTATATTGGATTTTGGCTGTCAAAAGAGGTCTATTTTGAGTTTAATGACACTGCATGTTTGCAATTTCTGTTAAAATGCTTATAAATTGACTCTATCATATTATATCCAGCATTGATTATTCCAACAACTTCCAGTGCTAGAAACTATAATTGTGGAGGGGTAACAAATCCCACCAGATGTTTTCATGATTAATGTGTATTGTTGAGTCAGGTAGATTTTCTTTTTGTTGTTGTTACTAGGTACTATGTAAGTAAGTTGTATGTGTTGTTATTGTAACGGTAAAAATTGTCCCTCCATGAAACAAAATCTAGAACACAGGCAAAATACACTAAAACTGATCGAATACGGATGCTGGGATCCAGAATACAACCAAAATTTAATCCTTTCACCTCTGCTCAACAATCTAATACCTACAGATGACATTTCTCAACTTACACAGACATTCAATTTATCCACGGTCCAGCAGTCACCCAGGGTGGAACAATAAGACTCATAAACTAATTTAACACTGATTTGGTTGGATATATCCACATATGACTAAGTGATTAATTAATATATCAATGATTGATTATGAACTTAATAGAATAATCTACATATAGATAAAATGATGTATGTGTAAATAAATCTAGAGCTGGATAAAATGAACTCACGAACAATAAAATATGAAAACGAGTGATAATTTTAAATATTAATTTAATAAAACAATAACAAAGATTAAACCAAAATATACACAATTATATAATAAGAACGTGAGAGATTATGCACGCAGGCGTTAGGTAACTAATGAGATTAATGTTACATATCTCATTATAAGTGTTCAATAAGTGTAGTGCAGTATCGAAGTTTATGCCTATATTAATATGCCACATTTCTAGCTCTTGTGTAGTCTGCTAAATCATACAGAACTTTATAGCCAAATTTATATAAGTAACTGAATAGTGCTCCTGTGGCATCTATCTATACAAAGTTAAGTCAAGCACATTATTAGGCTCAGAGATACGCAGGTTAGCATGTTAACCTAGATTAGGGTATACACTGATGCTAGATAAGCATTTAATAAAAAAAGAGAGAAAACTGGTTTATTATAGGTTTACCTATATACTCTATGGCACATATGAAAATATTAATAAAGCTAAAAGGTGCAAATGGGTCATTATTCACGGGCTTCAGTCTCAAAGACTCAGTTGCCCTACAACCGATCAACTTGCTATGAATAGGAACATTAGTAGTTCAGGGAGTCAGATAAGCATTACTTATGAATAATCTAGGTCCTTGTGCCCTAGTTATAAATGTGTGTGCTTTACCCAAACTAAGTGGATAAGTGTGACCTCCACCAGCACCTCATTAAGAATCATGCAGCAAGCAGATTTCACATTGTGTACTTAGTAAGGATACATCTGCAACTTATACATATATAGCACAAATACGTAAAATTATATTATCATGTCTTAAAATTAGATAACGTCTATTTGCATATCTATACAATCCAGTTCTCAAATTTAGTATTTCAAATATACTATTTAGGGACTAAATTAATTAGTAACCTAGTTTAATATTATCATCTGCGTCTCAACATATAAAAATCTAAGGAGGACAAAGCATATTTGCAGGGTAATTACGAATAAAACATTAAAATATGCTTTGAGAATATCTCTGTGGCTAGTTCCTATGATGTACAAATTACATATATAAATAGTTATAATTTATAACTAGAGTTAAGCAAACTACAATTTTAACTAGAGAATGACTGATTATTGTAATATTAATACCCAAAATTAATCAGTAAAATAATAATATTATCTCAAAACAGTGAGTGAGAAAATTAATAATTCTATTATTTATTATAGTGAAGATTTGAAATTATCTTTGTAGATTGATAAGCTAAAAGTATACTTATAAAGACTCGCAGTTTCGAGTTATTTGGCATATCAAACACATATAATATTAAAATGATAAAATCATAAAATAAATTGAATAGATACATTTAGTTTAAAATAGATTATTAGAGTTTTACATTTAAAAAGAGAATTCAAGTTTTACAATCAGACAAGATTTAAACATTAGCATTTAACGGTTTTCTTTGCAGATTTTAGGAAAGGTGTTTATAAAGACAGATTTAATAAATAGCTAGCTTTTAAAAGAAAGAATTGAAAGTCACAGCTTATGAACAGAGTTCTGAGAGAAAATTTATCAATTTACCAGTGCTGTTGTTTTCATTGCAATTAGTTCTGAGCACTTGGGAGGATAATAAGTTGACACTTTTGGCGATTATTTAAAGTTAATGGAGGTTTTTCCATGGGCTGCTTTGCTGGTGTATGACATTATATTTTATTGGACCAAAGTCTTTTCCATTCACCACTAGGACTGAGAGGTGAGGGGTCACCTAACTTACGCTGACATTTTGAAGTTGAAATGAACGTGGGTTCTGTTTACAATTCACTTATTATTGTATTTTTGATCCTTGGCAACAAAACTTTAAGTGTTTATATCTTTCTAATTCTGGCCACCTGTTTACTTTTACAAGCTTGTCCGTAGTTGAAAAACCCATTACCTTATTTTAGAAAAACATATTTAATTACCAAAAGTAGCAGAAAAACAATTTTAATTATGACAACAGATTTAGATTTTGTTTTTCTGCCTTTTTTCACCTGCAATTTATTGTGACAATACTATAAAATTCTGCGAAATTGTTATTAACATTTTAGATTTATAAAATCAATTTCACGCTATTTTAGTATTATTGCGTGACCTAATTTAAAAGTTGTTTACAAAAATCAAAAGTTATTTTGGAAAACTTACTTTGATAATTAGTAGAAAACTAATTTTATTACCATACACGCAGAATAACAATGGAAATGGCTTATACCCATATGCAATTTCAATAACATAACAATAAAATTCGCGAAATAATTTAAACTAAAATATTTCTTAAACTATATCTTTTAAAATGAATATATATCTGTAATATATACATATACTATTAAATTACAGACATTGTTTTGCATATATATATATATATATATATATATATATATATATATATATGATTTTGCATATATAGTAATTTAAGGTTGTTTAAATGGGTACTCTGAGAGGGTTTAAACCTGGCACAGAGATAGATGTGAAGTAAAATATATGAAACAAGTGGGTGGATAAAACTGACTGTTTCATATCCCCAAACTTAAAAAAAACAAAAAATGCCTTTATTTAACTTTAATTAGTAATGATCAATTTTATATTTATCCAAACAACTGGTTCTAAATTTTCTCCTGTCTGAACCTATCCTACATTTTGCTACTCTCATGCTACACCTCATAATGAAACTTATATAAGTAATAAAAAACACATCTCCCTCAACCAATTACATAATACAAATTTATAAAAGCAAACTGTGCTTATAAAGTGACAAAAAGTGCATATAAAATAATTAGATGCTATTAGTAAAACCCCAGGGTTTGTTAGTTTAGTTTACAAAGAGGAAAAGGTAGGGGTTTGATTTATGTACCTCTTATATTGTTTAGATAGGATCTGGAGGTTGATTGACACATGGTTTTAACTTATGAGGATGGTAAACTCCTGCTACAACCATCATCCTATCTTTCAACACCTCTTATCTTTAAACATCCTTTTATCTTTCCACACCTTGTTCTTCAAGACCTTATCTTTCAATACCTTATTTTTCAACACCCTATCTTTCAATACCTTAATTTTCAACACCATATCTTTCAATACCTTATCTTTCAATATCTTATCTTTCAACATTTTATCTTTCAACATCCTATCTTTCAACACCTTATCTTTCAACATCCTATCTTTCAACACCTCATCTTTCAATATCTTATCTTTCAACACCTTATTCTTCAACACCCTATCTTCCAATGCCTTATCTTGCAACATCCTATCTTTCAACACCTTATCTACATATGAGTGTTCTCTCTTTGGCATCACTCTCATGTTCTTTGGTTTGAACCTGATCTTGTCAGCACACCAATCCCTGACTCTGTCACTATGTCAGTAACCTTCTGCCAATAATGTTTTGACTAAGGGTTTATTCCATTTACCAAAGTGAAAAAACACAAAAAACCCAGTGGGTAATTTATCTGGTGGCTTTTTGTGAATGGCACATGAATCAGCCCAGCCAAATGGTCTCCCAATGGCCACTTTGGTTCTCCAAGGTTCACAGCATATCAGACACTTCCCTAGTTTAGGAGGAGCTACAGTTTGATACCTTTCTAGCTTTCCACCACTGTTATTGATAACCTTACACTCCTGTATGAATAGCTGTATACCATCTATAGCTATCTTATTTGCCCCCAATGCCAACTGTTGGTCTTTCATGGACAGATGGCATGGTCCAAACTTTACTTGATGTCTATCAAAGTTATTCAGGAGTCCCTTTTCCAGACAGAGTAACCCATCATTCTCCACTCCAGCCTCTGTAGTGCCACACTCCATCTCATCATGGGGCTGCTGTCACAGACCTCCAGATCAGTGGTGTTAATATTTTCAGCTCCAATTGTGACCTGTCTGGGCCCAGTGATCTGCAATGATTGATTTACTTTAGACATCTGGGGTACCTCCATTAACGAATCTCCTACTGATAACCCCATATCCTGATGGTTAGCATTAATTGCCACTCCATTTTTTTCAGATATTACATGAAAAATTGGGGGCTTAGTGGTGCCTCCAACCTTTCTAATCTTACATGGGATAAATTCTATAGATCCTACATCTTTATGCTTGTATCCCTATTAGGCAAATCATACTGGTTGCACAACTGATGGTATAGCAAATCATTCTGTTGGCACAACTGGTGGCATAGCAAACCATTCCGGTGTTGAGAGGCTTCCCAGTGCTTTTCTGTCATTAAGAACTCCTCCAACATCATGATCCATGCTGCCTTAGTGAATCCCTCATGGGTTATTTCCCTGACTGCTTTCCCTTTCCTTTCCTTCCATTTTTCTCCCCTTACTATCTTCTTTTTCATGCTATTATCCATTATTAAAAAATTTTCAAAATATTCTATTCATATGGCTTCTCACCACTCTTCTTCTCCAGAAATAACTTGTCCTATGGTCCCTTTCTCTACAGTCTCAGACCACCCTAGCTTACTATTAACTTGCCCTATCTCCATTTATGATATGTAGTGTCATACTTAAAGTTTAAAACAATTTAGTTAAATTACAATAGTTAAATTTCTCTGACCAATATGTTACATATATAAAGTTATTAAATTATCCTGCCTAACATATATGTGGTTCATAAATAACAATACTAGAAATTTATAAACAAAAAAAACTTTATAAAATTTATGAATCAAAATTCAATAGAATAAATTCTTACCCCAAAGTGCCTGTTTCTTTCTTGGATTAACTGCAATCATTTCTATTTTAAAATTTTTTTAAAAAAGATTCATCAATGTTTTTTATTATTATTGCTATTCCAGTTTTAACTTTATTTGAGTACCCATACACAAATATAGTTTATTGATCTTGTCCAACTCGTTTCACTGTCCGTATCCAACTCTTTAAAACATTACAAAAAAACATTGGATTTCCTTTATTATTATAATACTTTCCTCACTCCTGATGATAACATTTATTAGGAGAGACACATAGTCTTCTCAGGCACCATCCATCAGTGAGTAAGTAAAATTAAGCACATGTACATGATATATTTAAAAGAAAATGTGTATGTACATCATATATTTAAAAGAAAAGAATTTTCCAATTGTTTTTCAGACCATACTATAATCATAAAGTATTTCACTTCAATCGCCATATGTGTATATATCACTTTGCGCCAGCAAAAGAGAAAAAAAAATTCATTTGACACTCTCCAGTATATGCCAATCAAAAAAATATTTTACACATATAGATAATCCGGGAGAAAAAAAAAAAATTTTTATATCCACATACTATTTTACAATTTTACCTTATGACTAATGGGATTTATGATTTGACAAGAGTGAAACTCCCCCTCCCCCCAAAAAAAAACACTTTTTTTATTATTACATGATTTATTCCACATCAATATATTATACATATAACAAAAGTTATGGCATACTTTAAAAAGATCTGGAAAAATTTCCTATATGTAGTTACTGACACAGAGTATGAAGAAATGAACCAATTCAGTGTATGAACTCAATTGACATATCTTTCAATTGAGTATTCAAACCCGGGCAAAAAAAATTCTACTTGCATTATGGAATCAATCTATATAAATAGTTCTACACACACATACACACATATTCAGTGTGTGAAATAAATCGAAGACCTCACGCTTGGACATCCAGACTAAGGTTAAAATATTATACTACATATATAAAAAACTTTATGTATCTAAAAAAAAAAACTCTTCCCTTTTAGTTTTTTAAAACTGAAATTATCATTTAGGGTATGTGGGTGTTTACATTAGAAAACCCATATTGTCATGTCAAAACACGGGAGAAAAAAAATACATATTTTGGAGAAAAAAATTTAGTACATATATATATCATGTAAAATTCTTCTGCCCACATGCATTCAATTAACGGTCATGTAAAATAATTAACGAAACCTCACATCTGGGTGTCCATAATCCGAGAGGAAAAAATTCTACATACATATATATCTCTTCCTTCCACATATATTCGATTCAAGGCTGTGGAATATAATTATCGAATCCGAGCAAAAAAAAACTAATACATATATATATATTTTACACCCACATGCATTCAATTCAGTGTCATGAAAATAATTAACCAACCCGGGGGAAAAAAACAAACTAATATATATATATTTTGAGGAATAAAAAAAACTTTTATTCTTTTTTGGAGCCAGAACTTTGATAAAAATCTTTTACTCAGGGTATATGAGTAATTATATTATTGAAATCCTAGAAACTGGAGACAAAAATTGTACACATAATATATTTCTTTCTCCACCCTCCTGTATTCAATTCAGGGTGTGAAAGTTAACAAAGCTTTACAGATGGGTGTCCACAACCTGGAAAAAAATTATACACATATATATGCACATCCCTTCTCTCCACATATATTTGGTTCAGGGTCATGGGCAACAATTAACAAGGTCTCACGTATGGGCGTCCAAAACCTAGGGAAAAAAACTATACACATATTTTGAGAACACAAACTGTTTTCCCATCTCTTTTCTTTTTAAAACATATATATATATCACTCAAAAGGAGTATGGGTATACTATTCGAAGCCCCTAAGTTGTGGCACCAGAACCGGGGGAAAAAAACCTATGTAATGGTAAGAATTGTCCCTCCATGTAACAAAATCTAGAACACAGGCAAAATACACTAAAGCTGATTGAATACAGATGCTGGGATTCAGAATCTGACCAACATTCAATCCTTTCACTACTGGTCAACAATCTAATACACTATGGATGATACTTCTCAACTTACACAGACATTCAATTTATCCATGGTCCAGCAGTCACCCAGGGTGGAACAATAAGACTCATAAATTAGCTAATTTAACACTGATTTGGTCAGATATATCCATATATGACTTAGTGATTAATTAATATATCAATGATTGATTATGAACTTAATAGAATAATCTACATATAGATAAAATTATATATGTGTAAATAAATCTAGAGCTGGATAAAATGAACTCATGGACAATAAAATGTGAAAACGAATTATAATTTTAAATATTATTAATTTAATAAAACAATAACAAATAGTAAATCAAAATATACACAATTATATAATAAGGTGAGAGATTACACATGCAGGCATTAGGTAACTAATGAGATTAATGTTACATATCTCATTATAAGTGTTCAATAAGTGTAGTGCAGTATCGAAGTTTATGCCTATATTAATATGCCACATTTCTAGTTCTTGTGTAGTCTGCTAAATCATACAGAACTTTATAGCCAAGGTTATATAAGTAATTGAATAGTGCTCCTGTGGCATCTATCTATACAAAGTTAAGTCAAGCACATTATTAGGCTCAGATATACACAGGTTAGCATGTTAACCTAGATTAGGGTATACACTGATGCTAGATAAGCATTTAATAAAAAAAGGAGAGAAAACTGGTTTATTATAGGTTTACCTATATACTCTATGGCACATATCAAAATATTAATAAAGCTAAAAGGTGCAAATGGGTCATTATTCACAGGCTTCAGTCTCAAAGACTCAGTTGCCCTACAACTGATTAACTTGCTACAAATAGGAACATTAGTAGTTCAGGGAGTTGGATAAGCATTAATTATGACTAATCTAGGTCCTTGTGCCCTAGTTCTAAAAGTGTGTGCTTTACCTGAACTAAGTGGATAAGTGTGACCTCCACCAGCAACTCGTCAAGAATCATGCAGCTAGAAGATAATTGTACATTGCGTACTTAGTAAGGACGCATCCGCAACTTATACATATATAACGCAAATACGTAAAATTATATTATCATGCCTTAACATTAGATAGTGTCTATTTGCATATCTATACAATCCAGTTCTCAAATTTAGTATTTCAAATATACTATTTAGGGACTAAATTAATTAGTAACCTAGTTTAATATTATCACCTGCATCTCAACATATATAAATCTAAGGAGGACAAAGCATATTTGCAGGGTAATTACAAATAAAACATTAAAATATGCTTTGAGAATATCTCTGTGGCTAGTTCCTATGATGTATGAGTTACATATATAAATAGTTATAATTTATAACTAGAGTTAAGCAAGCTACAATTTTAACTAGAGAACGACTGATTATTGCAATATTAATACCCAAAATTAATCCATAAAATAATAATATTATCTTGAAACAGTGTGTGAGAAAATTAATAATTCTATTATTTATTATATTTATTATAGCGAAGATTTGAAATTATCTTCGCAGATTGATAAGCTAAAAGTATACTTATAAAGACTCGTTGTTTTGAGTTATTTGGCATATCAAACACATATAATATTAAAATGATAAAATCATAAAATAAATTGAATAGATTAGAAATAGGCATAAAAGTCTGCAGAAAATTATACATTTAGTTTAAAATAGATTATTAGAGTTTTACATTTTAAAAGAGAATTCAAGTTTTACAATCAGACAAGATTTAAACATTAGCATTTAACGGTTTTCTTTGCAGATTTTAGGAAAGGTGTTTGTAGAGGCAGATTTAATAAATAGCTAGCTTTTAAAAGAAAGAATTGAAAGTCACAGTTTATGAACAGAGTTCTGAGAGAAAATTTATCAATTTACCAGTCCATTGTTTTCATTGCAGTTAATTCTGAGCACTTGGGAGAATAATATGTTGACATTTTTGGTGATGATTTAAAGTTAATGGAGGTTTTCCATGGGCTGCCTTGCTGGTGTACGGCATTATATTTTATTGGACCAAAGTCTTTTCCATTCCTCAGCTAGGACCGAGAGGTGAAGGGTTGCCTAACTTACCCCAACATTTTCAAGTTGAAACAAACATGGGTTCTGTTTAAAATTCACTTATTATATATATTATCGATCCTTGGTGACAAAACTTTAAGTATTTATATCTTTCTAACTCTGGCCACCTGTTTACTTTTACAAGCTTGTCCGTAGCTGAAAAACCCATTACCTTATTTTAAAAAAAACATATTTAATTACCAAAACTAGCAGAAAAAACAATTTTAATTATGACAACAGATTTAGATTTTGTTTTTCTGCCTTTTTCCACCTGCAATTTATTGTGACAATACTATAAAATTCTCCGAAATTGTTATTAACATTTTAGATTTATAAAATCAAGTTCATGCTATTTTAGTATTATTGCGTAACCTAATTTAAAAGTTGTTTACAAAAATCAAAAGTTATTTTGGAAAAGTTACTTTGATAATTAGTAGAAAACTAATTTTATTACCATTCATGCAGAATAACAATGGAAATGGAAATGGCTTATACACATATGTGATTTCAATAACATAATAATAAATTGGCTAAATAATTTAAACTGAAATATTTCTTAAACTATATCTTTTAAAATGAATATATATCTGTAATATATACGTATACTATTAAATTACAGACTTACTATTCACATATATATACATGATTTTGCATATATAGTAATTTAAGGTTGTTTAAATGGGTACTCTGAGAGGGTTTGAACCTGGCATAGAGATAGATGTGGAGGTAAAATACATCATATAGGTGGGTGGATAAAACTGACCATTTCATAATATAATTATGTAACTTTTCAAATATGTGTAGGCATGTCAAGGGTAGATTGATACATAGTAATTCTCCTGTGTAGTTGATCAGATAAGGTCAGTAGTTTGGTGGGTGGGAAGGTAGCATGAATAGTGTGAGTGATGTTAAAAGATAATATATTTATAAATGATCTATATTGTTGGACAGGATTAAGGGGCATATCTTTAAATTGAAATAACATTATGTATGATTCTGAGTATAAGAATTTAGTGGTATTTGTAAAGAGAATTATGTTTTGTGAAGGCTAATAGTTGTTGTTTGTGCAATATCTAAATCAAGTATAAGTATCTGGGATGAGTATTCTGAGAAGGATGATGGTGTGTGTTAGGCTAATTAGATGATGAAGCATAGGAGAGTGAAAGCATAAATGTATGAGAAAGACATGCCACTGATTATAGAATGAAATTGAGTCCATAGAATAAAATCCTTCTGCACTCATTAGCAAAAATGCAAATTGGTGAAGCCACCTGGAAACAGAGATAGAGTAACTCATATAAAACTCGCCTAGAAGGATGACCAGATGTGAGGTTCATGAGAATAATGAGTTGATGGTAATTATTAACCTTGTAATAACTGTAGGACCAGGAGCTATTTATTCAAATAGCATATTAAGAATAATCTTCTGGTGGTGTAATGTAACTATAAACAGGTTTGAGTCCATATAAATTACTTTGAAGAAAGAAAAGGGGCAGGTTTGAGTTATGATCAGACCAGTACCTTTTGAAGATGATGATGAATTCTTAGAGCAAGCACAGAAATATTGGGAACATAGATAGGTTATTGGATAAATTTGAGAGGGACTATATATTTTTGTCTCTGGATGATCTAGGATATATGGTTGTGTAATTTGTATTCACTTGTTCAGCTGATGATTTTTTGAGGCTGAGTTCAAAACATGAACATTAAAGGATGATATGTTCAGCTTCATATCTAATAATATAGAAAAGAAATTATTGGAAGAGCCTGTAAGAAAGAATTCTAGTTTCAAGTTACATGTCTTATGGATGGGTAGCTGGAAAGGATTCAAATGAAAGCTTTGTAAAGTTGTCATCAATGGCAGTTGACTGAGGTTTGTTTTTACTTTCTGTGAAGGATTGGAAGCAGCATGACTAGAAGATATTTCAGGGTTGAGATTCATTCCTATATCAAAGTTGCAGGTTGGTAAATGAGAGTGATTATGATCTGGGCTGTAGTCCATGAGTATTTAATCATTTGATAATTGGTTAATTATGTTGAGTTTAAAATTAAAGTGTTTTTTTATTTCATGTTTTTTCCCCTGGACATACATGTTTCCTTTGGAAGCACAGTCTGAAGATCAGTTCTCAATGAATGTAAAACATGAAACCAGGATGCCCATGATGTCAATGTTTGTTTTATTAATTACATAATCTTGAGAATCTGATTGTTCATTATTTGGTGCAATTAAGTTAATATCAGTATTTTGTTCATCTAAGAGGGTGTGTATTTGTTTAATATTTTGGTATGTATTTTGGCTATTGTTGTAAGTAGTTATGAAGGTATGATCAATTTGATTAGTACTGAGGTCTACCAATTGTATATCATTATTTGTGGTGGAAAGTTTTGAAAGAAGATAATTTCTTTGTAAATGTATGTTGCTTTTAGTGAAGATCTGGTTTTCAATGTGAATATACATGGATGAATGATTACCCACTCAATCATACTGCAGACATTGAGAATTAGGGCAATTGACTGTCAGGTCACCCTGCTGTACATATGAATAGTAGTGTGGCTTTAACCTGTTTATATAGAATAGAAGTGTTGATTCCTGATCAGTAATCTGAATGGTATGATGGTAGGATCAATGTTTTTATTGAGTTTACTTTGTAATTCAAAGTTATTGCTATAGATTGGATGGTGGTATATTTTAGGTAGATTGACTGTAGTGAGACCACCACTTCAAAAGGCTCTATCAATTTTTAAAGTCTTGAATTCATAACCCAAGTAAGTATTTTTTTAGAATCCCTGTTATGTAACTCTGGCAGTGCTCATCAACAGTAAGAAGAGCAAAATTCTCTAGTGTCTTAACTATAGTTTTAAATAGTTTTTTTTACTTGGATCATGGATTGGGTGGTTTACAAGTCAGAGCATGGAGCCATAGTTTATGTAAACTGAAAAATCCTTATATTTATATATATATATATATATATATATATATATATATATATATATATATATATATATATATATATATATATATATATATATATATATATATATAATGCCCTTGGCAATCGATATAGGGGACAATTAGAGTCAGTGGCAGATAAAACTATTGAGCAATCATAAAAAATTGGCAAAATGTGGTCTATAAAACCCCCATGGAAATGGAATTGTTGAAGCTTTCATTAAAGTTGTTCAATGTATCAGTTGTCCATTTAACCTGGGGGATAATAAGTCAACATTTTTAACATCATTATATGTAGATTTTTTAAATCATAATGTTAGCATAGGTACATTTTTGAGATGTGGTGAAATTGACTAATGAGCTTGTATTGTTTCCAACCTCTTTTTTTACATGAATAGCTGGCAGCCATCTTTGTTAAATTTTAATGATCAACAAAAATATGAATAATAGATTGTTATACATGTACACATAGAAGTGTTCTATATATACAATGTATTATAAAGTTTTTTCTTTTTATTTAAAAAGTTATAAAACCACTTTTGGTGGTGATTTTATGTGAAATTTGGAGGTTTGAATCTAGATAACTTTTAGTTGTCATGCTGATAGTACCAAGATTTTATGCAGAATTACTACTACTATTATGATGACTACTGTTACTGCCACTACTACTACTATTACTCCTATTAATATTACTACTACTACTACTACCACTACTGCTACTATTATTATTATTATTGTTTCAAAAAGGAACTTTTATTTCATACTAAGAGCTACATTGCTTGTCAGTCTACACATATGTTTACATTGTTATATATTTCAATGGAATGAGGGAGAGATTTACATTTGTGCATTGGTTATTGGGATAAGTAATTTAAAGAGCTTTAGAATGCATATGTATATGTAACATTGATAAAACTTCTATAGTTCATTGGTAGTGATAATTTCTGTGTTTTTCTGCTCTTGTTGTTTGGATTGTGTATATTCTTGTGTGGTATTGTTCACTATGTATTAGTTGCTTGGTTACCATCTGATTGTTGGTGTTTTTATCAGGACCATTTTAATTAGTTCAGCTGATATGTGCATGGTGCATGATTAGATATGTTTGAATCTCAGTTGTGTGGGTGTTATTTTGATTATTGATTTGGCATTAAACTAGTGGTAGTATATGGTTAGTTGCTTTTGCTGCATTGGCTTGCAATATTTTTTTATGATGTATGTTTAATTTTATAGTGTTGTATAACTACAATAGAGCATGGTGTAAGTTTTGATGGATATATGGTACTGGTTGGATTGTGGTGGTTCAATTTTTGTTGGGGAATGACTGTAAGTGCAAGTGTAGCTGTGGTATGATTGCAATCGATTAAAGTCTTGGTTATTGTTTAAGGAGTGGTGGCAAAAATATCAGAGTATGCTATTTTTTTTATCTCTGGCTTTAAGCTGTGTCAGTTTGTTTTAAAATGTAGCAGGGTGGGTTATTATGAAAGGCAAAAGTGCAATGAATGCATCAAAATGCATATAAAAAGAATATGACTGCACAGCCATGGGTATGGAGGCTTTGCAGAATGCAGTTATGTTATGGAGGGTGATGTTAGGATCTCTGTAGCCTTTGAACATATTATGTCAGATATTGTCAATCATGAAAAAGATATTGTTCAATTTCCTCTCCTTGATGGCATAAGGTGCAAAAAGGGTCTATGTTGATTTACAATCGCCTGTATTGCAGAAAATATGAAGTGGGTAGGATGTGGAAAATGATTTTAATGAGAAAATTAAAATATTCTGACAGTAGGAATCATTTTTGAATATGTTGTTTGTTGTTAATTCCAAGTACAGGGAGATTGGCATTTGATGGGTTTGAATGGATTGTCATAGATATGCTAATATGTGGACATACTCATGATCTGAACAGATATTTGATTGGTTATTGTTCTTAAGTGGCAGATGATAGTTGACAGATAGCCTTATGGATGGGTCTGTGGGTTATTTGATGGTGATCTTGAGAAGACATTGTAGCATGGGGAAGTACCAGAGTTTAGTTGTTAGGTTTGCATTTTTTGATTATAAAATGTGAGGAGGGTGTGAAATCCTAATCCATTGCTTATGAATGAGAAGCTAAGACATTTTGCAGATATAATCACTGTTTTTTTCCACAACAGTTTGTTGCAGAATGATGAGTTCTTGGATGTGAATGCTTTTGAGAATGTTAATTGGAGTATAATAAGTTATTCAGGTGAAGACTAACTGATTAAACAATTGCACTTTTGAATATATAGTTGATGTAGTGATTCTTTCTGCATCATCATTCAATTTGTTTTGTATTTTGTTCTTCATTAAATTATTTTCCATACAGAATGCAAAGCCAAGTGAGTTTGTAGGTTTGACTTGGTAAATATGTGTGAAGAGCTTACTATTGTAGAGTGACCATGCTGCAGTATTGTTTGGATTGAACTTTAATTTATGGGCCAATGTAAATTCTTGAATAATTTTCTGTATGATTGGTAGTCATCTTTTGGATAGGAGGAAGACACTAAAGTCATCCATATATGCAATGAATGTTATATGTTGCAAAGTATTTCATATCTGGATGCCTGTGAAAGTTTGCTGTATTTTTATTAAAAGTAAATTAATATAAAATATGAAAAGTATGGGCTGAGAGGCAAATCTTATGAGATGCATTGTGTAGGGATAAATGATTGAGAATTTTTGCCACAGAGTGTGATGTGAATTTCATTATTCAGTAGTGAATTGGTTAATTCGTAAAGTGGTGTAGGTGGTATTGTGTTGTAACATATTTAATAACACTTTAATTTTGACCAAGTGTCGATTTAAACTGCTATTGGTGCATACTCATTTTTTGTCCTGTACTGAAGATGAATGCAGCCTGTGCTATAGAAGATTGTTTTCCTGCAAATTGGATGGGTGAGATGAAAGGGAGCAAATAAGTTCTAATTTATCTTTAATGAGTTTTTCAAGGATCTGCCACCATCACTCACCAGGTCCTAAACATAATCTTAAGAATAATACACATCATAAACTCTCTTCTCATACCAACTCTATATTAATCATACTAATTAGTGATTTCAACATGAAATACCAACTTCATAACCAAATGGCTCGATTAGAAATCATTATCACTCCTGATTGCTGAAGGCTTCCACAAAATTATGCAATCACATTCCATAATAATTTCCATGTCTCACTGATTGATCTCTGTTCCTACTGACCAATTTTGCATAATCTGATCAGCTTAAATCTAAACCTCTCTCTTTTTCTGATCACTCTGCACAAACTTTGTCAATCAGGGTTACACAGATTTAAACAACCATAACTCCACTGGGAAGGACCATCAGCATACTATTCTGTACATTTACCTTGAAATTTATCATCTCAGAAATATATATTATGCTTCACAAGACAAAGATATGCAGTGCAGCCCTGTACAGAGGTACCTAGCTTTCATAAATATACATTTAACAAAAACTACATTACTCACAAAATATCACTCCCAATAAGACTTCTAGGTTTGGCTAAAGAATTACACAGGCAAATTACAATGTCAAACCTCACTTTCATCATATATACAAACTTACATAGGCATAGAGCAAAACCTGTAATACCCTTAAAGATTGCTTAGTCATAAAAAAGCAAGATTTGTCTCAGACAGCAACATACATGAATTAGGGAATATATTTAATGACTCTGAACTATTCCTCCATGTCCCCATGGCTTTACAGATTTGAGGAGCCACCTATTTAGGACATAACATGGAAGAGCCTATATATTCACACTTCAAATAGAAGCCATAAACATACAATTTATTTTACTTGATGCACTGACCTATTTGGACCTCTAGATGCAACTACACCATTCAATAACATAAAATTTGTGATCAATGTTGCCACTGTATCCAATGCCTGTCACCCTAGAACCCATAGGACTCCCAAATTTGCATTTATACATATAAACTGCTTTACTGCCCAATACCTGTTTGACCTTGCAAATTACTTATCACAGAATCTCCACAATATTAAAGGATTGAACCCTAATGAAATAGTCTCAACAAGAAACCAGTTGCAATATCCATTTTCTCCAATATCAGACCGATATCAATGGATCCACTAGCCATCAAGATGATGATGATGATTATTATTATTATTATTATTATTATTATTATTATTATTATTTAATACTAGAAAAAATTAAGTTTTAAATGTACTCTAATGCTTGTTTAAATATATTCAGCAGTGCTGACTGTTATTCCAAAATAGCTTGAACATAATGATATATGAGGTATGTGTTTGTGAATATCTGTATAATTAATTCTCTTTAAAATTATTTAAATGGTGCTAAAGAGGGCATTTAAAATCTATACACTTCACTTTATTATAAGTTTCAAAAAGCATTAAAGAATGATAATGAAATCGTTAAATCAAGCATAGTAGCTAATGTGTGCTAAAATTACAAACCCAATTTACCATGGATAAAAAAAGTTAGATATTTAAACAAATTTTGAAAAAATTTAAATAAAACTTTAAAAAGCATGGATTCATTCTGCTATCCATTGTGCATTGATTAATATAAAATATAATTTTGGGCTGGTGATATCAACTGCAAAAGGGGCAAGCAAAGAAATTAAATAATTTGATCAAATAAAGATGGCTTATTTTAATTCAGTGTTAATAATTAATTATTTGATCAAAATTGTATAGTTTAAAATATCAAAATTTATCCCAAATTCAGAACTCAATCAGACTAACCAAGAAAATAAACTCTAAAACACTACCAATGGTTTCACTGCTACAAGCAGACTTTTTAAGAGTAAACAACTACAAAATAACAACATATTTATACTAAACATTACCCACAATTCCACTTACCTCCCATACACTCTTAATATTAAAAGAACTTTTAAGTTCTTTTAACATTACAGACAATTTCACTTTTAATATTAAGGGTAGGTAAGTGGAATTGTGAATAATGTTTAGTATAAATATGTTGTTAAGTTCTTTTAATATTAAGGGTGTATGAGAGGTAAATGGAATTGTGGGTAATGTTTAGTATAAATATGTTGTTATTTTGTAGTTCTTTATTCTTAAAATGTCTGCTTGTAGCAGTGAAACCATTGGTAATGTTTTAGAGTTTATTTACTTGGTTAGTCTGATTGAGTTCTAAATTTGGGGTAATTTTGATTATTTATTGACTAGTTTAGCATTATGCTTTTAATGTTTAAGTTTAAAATATATAAATTATATAGAAAATATATTTGATGTACTGTAAAAAAATATTATTGTCAAATACATACAATGATAGAGTTTCATAAATCTTTATAAATATTTATACCTAAAATAATTAATCCATATTTAGCAATGAGAGAAACTATCAGTAATTTAAAGATTTTATTAACAATTATAAAAACCTAGATTCATAAAAGGCTTATTAAATAACTGAAGACCAGAATGACATTTTTAAGATTCCTATACATGTTTTCTCACTTCAGGAGGCAAGTATCTACCAATACTTATTCTTACTTGGAATACCTTGTTTATTTTTTAAAAACAGACTCTCTTAATATTTAAAATCAATAATTATTATATGTTTGATGCAAGATTGATTAATATTTTTGAAATTTCAAAACATTATTTTTGAATTAGTTTTGAAACTAAATAATGTTTACACAGTTTTTCCATTTTTAAAAAAGTAATAACTTTAATTAATTTTGTTTACTCCAAACTAAGAAAAATTTTAATTAGTTTTCACTTATACTATAACATATAAATAACATTTATTCCCAATATAGAAATGTCACAGAAATCAAAATTAAAATTAAAATTATTCCATAGCTCCATTCAAATTACATTTAACTTTAAAATATAAACTTCAAATCAGTGTGCAAATATATTCATAAGTAAAAAGTGTGAAGGTATTTATAGAAATTATAAAATACATGACTATGCAACTGTCAAAATAAGGCTGAAGCAAAGGATGAACTTGAATGGCAAGAAGTCATCACATATTTGTATGTTCATTATGGCTGTGCTTAAAAAGCAATGTGAAAACATTAGAATACAAAATCTATCTATCTATCTATCTATCTATCTATCTATCTATCTATCTATCTATCTATCTATCTATCTATCTATCTATCTATCTATCTATCTATCTATCTATCTATCTATCTATCTATCTATCTATCTATCTATCTATCTATCTATCTATCTATCTATCTATCTATCTATCTATCTATCTATCTATCTATCTATCTATCTATCTATCTATCTATCTATCTATCTATCTATCTATCTATCTATCTATCTATCTATCTATCTATCTATCTATCTATCTATCTATCTATCTATCTATCTATCTATCTATCTATCTATCTATCTATCTATCTATCTATCTATCTATCTATCTATCTATCTATCTATCTATCTATCTATCTATCTATCTATCTATCTATCTATCTATCTATCTATCTATCTATCTATCTATCTATCTATCTATCTATCTATCTATCTATCTATCTATCTATCTATCTATCTATCTATCTATCTATCTATCTATCTATCTATCTATCTATCTATCTATCTATCTATCTATCTATCTATCTATCTATCTATCTATCTATCTATCTATCTATCTATCTATCTATCTATCTATCTATCTATCTATCTATCTATCTATCTATCTATCTATCTATCTATCTATCTATCTATCTATCTATCTATCTATCTATCTATCTATCTATCTATCTATCTATCTATCTATCTATCTATCTATCTATCTATCTATCTATCTATCTATCTATCTATCTATCTATCTATCTATCTATCTATCTATCTATCTATCTATCTATCTATCTATCTATCTATCTATCTATCTATCTATCTATCTATCTATCTATCTATCTATCTATCTATCTATCTATCTATCTATCTATCTATCTATCTATCTATCTATCTATCTATCTATCTATCTATCTATCTATCTATCTATCTATCTATCTATCTATCTATCTATCTATCTATCTATCTATCTATCTATCTATCTATCTATCTATCTATCTATCTATCTATCTATCTATCTATCTATCTATCTATCTATCTATCTATCTATCTATCTATCTATCTATCTATCTATCTATCTATCTATCTATCTATCTATCTATCTATCTATCTATCTATCTATCTATCTATCTATCTATCTATAATGATATTTGTATACGTGTGTAATGATTAGTGAAATGGAACCAGTATCAAATGCTACAGTTCGATAAACATCCTGAATGTAAATTGCTACTAAGTTACTAAAATGGCCACTCTTTTAAAAAAAAAAAATCTGTTATTAAAAATCTGGAAGAAAAGAGCATCTGTAATAAAAAATTACAGTATTCTGAAAAAAATATTAAAAATTATTTATTTAATAATAAACTTGTTCTGGCACAATCAAATATATGTTCCAGAAAAAAAGTTGCATTTTATGAAATACTTAATGCAACTTATTTAACAAAGGAAAAATGAACTTGAATTTTTCCTCATAGACCAACAATATTTTATTATGAACATTTTTGGCAATTCTTTTATAAGATTCTAATATATACAATCTCAGAATTAAATGTAGATAAAATAAAACTTTCAAGTAGAAACAAGGCATCTGTAGTAAAAAACAAATACGTATTCATTTAACAGTAAATTTGTTCTGTCTTAATTTTAAAAAATGTATAATTAGTGCATAGTGTTAAATATATGTTAAATAAAATCATAATTAATGTTTTATTGTATTTTGTGACTTTAGAAAAATGAATGGCAGAATTCTGTCAAGCGTTATTAGCAGAGAGGTCAGCACAGTTGCCTTGCAAGCAAGCAGTTGGTTGCAGATGGTTGCGGGTTCGCCTCCTGGCCGATGCTATGACATATGGGAAAAAAGAGAATGGCAGAATTTAGTCATCACTGAAGGCATAGGAGACAGAGCCCCTTAATTATAATATATATTCATAAGAATACCTTCACATTTATAAAACATCCAGTTATTTATTTCTAAACAAATCAAAAAAGTCACGATTAACAATACAAAATTAACATAGAAAAAATGATTAATTTTTAAAAAAAATTAACATAGAATTCTACCTTGAACAATCAAAAGCTATAAAATATCTTTATTATGTTGAAACACAGAAAATCTTTTTAAATTTTGTTATGGATAGTCCTGTGTGTATACCTTTTGTGTGTTAAATGTCTGAACATTTATATATTGAACATTACAATTGTACAAAAAAGAGAATAATTCTAGACATTGAATATCTTTATAATGAATTAACAAATCTGCATTGTCTTTGATAAATGACAGAGTTGTTAAAAAAAAGTAAAATTATGAATCTGCTCTAGAAACATTTAACCTTAAAAATCCTACTCTTAAAAATGTAATGGTAATGTTAAAGATAAAAAATTATATTAGAATTTTTTAATAAACCAATAAAATATTGCATGATTATCACATGACCTCTGTTTGCTGTTTAGCAGCATAAAATTTACTTTCAGCTCTTCTATGCCAACTATTATAAGCTTTAGTAACCAATAGAAGCCAGATAATAGTGATTAATAAATTTCTATCCTGTGTTGTCCTATCCAATATATCCACACTAGTTCCAAGCTTATGGATTTCATCAGTGAAGAGCTTTGGATCTGAAAACAGTGTACTTAGAACTTTAAGATCTAATGTGCCTTCCTCTAGTATCCATCATTAATCTTAGCAAGTTGGATAAGATTGAAAACATATATTTTCAAATTTGAACTGATAGCTTGATAGTATAACAGAGAGGTAAATAATGATTACTAGAGGGAAGGTGCATTAAATCCTAATGGTCCAAATGTCCCATTCCAAGATCCAAAACTCTTCAATGATGAAAGACATAAGCTTGAAACTAGTTTGGGGATATTGAATAAGACAGTGCAGGATAGGGTTTTATTGAGCACTATCATATGGCATGTATTAGTTACTAAATGTTATACTAAGTGACATAGAAGTGGTGTGTTTAAAAACCCACCTTTTTAATAGTCAGCAAACAAAATGATTAAAGAATATGTCTTTAAGTGTTCACTTATTGAATTAAGTATTTTGATGATGATATTGAAAGCAAAATACATTAAATAATATGTCACATGTTTAATGGCTTTATAGATTACAGACACCTTTTACTATCATTGTGTTTTGTAACTACTTTTTAATTATTGAAATTTTTTTAAAGCATTATAATATAACCTTAAAACTTTAATTCAACATTATTCTTTGATGAAACAATTATTATATAACTACTATTTTGATAAAAGAAAAAGTTCAGAGAAATCTTTATAAAAAATATCAAGATGATAGTTGATGAACTTGTATTGTCTGCTAGTTACAAAAAATGAAGAAAATCATTCTTTTTAGCAGACTTACAGGAATAGACTAACTTTTTGTATTACAGAACACATGTACTGGTCAAAACATGCTGATCCATCTAACATGGCAGGAACTCAAGAAATGCATCCCAAACCCAATCAAGCCCAAGATTCAGGTCAGAGACCAACCTGGGTTTGAGTCATACCTAATGAATAACATATGATGATGGCAAAAGGAATTCATTCTTTAATTCAGCCTGCTAGCAGATCGGAGACACAATGAGACTTACAGGTCTATTGCAGCATTACTTAACCAAGGATATAGTTTAAATCCATGAAATTCTTGTGGAGAATATTTAAAACATTTACAAAGGATTTGAACCCCATTCCTAAACCTAATAGAAAAACATATGCCTGATTGGATTTATGGAAGTGGAAGAAAAACAATTCGAACTCTCAAATAAGTAAGTAGAAAAATATAGTTTAATAGTCTAATGATTAAAATAATAAATTGAATATGTACATTGGTATGTGCATGAATGAGCAGTCTACTAAAGTGGTAGATTGTACATAAAGGAATTCATGCTAATGCTTCTCATATGCTTTTTTTATAGACAAATTAATATATACACACAAACACAAAGTTTTAGTGGATATGGTATTAAAATTCCAATCATTAGTACACAATATTATCTTATATTGCTATTAACCCTTTTAATCTATGGATATGGAATGTGGTGACCAGCATATGGTTCCAGTGAGGGTTCCTGAATTAATTACACATATAAATAAAAAAACTACTTTCACACCATTGCAGTCGTAAAATAAATACATTTTAAAACTACATTTTCAGTATCCAATAAAATATCTGCAAAAGATTCTTTTAGTTAACATTGGTGGGAAGAATGCTTTGTTTTCTCCAAGGCACATAGCCTTAAAATAAAGGAATAACAAATGATGACGGTGGGATTGTATAGCAAGACTAATAAAACATTACTGAGTAATAAAGATCATAATATTGAAATTTACTTTTTATTTAAGCAGAGAGCATTTTTAATATTACAACATTAAAATTAGGTCATGAAACAAAAGACAATAAACTGAGGACTAGCAGTACTGACATGATGGTGAAAAAATAAGAAGGTCATGCTCCTGTATGAAACAAAGTCTAAGACCCCCTTTTTATGATAGTGCTTAGAGAGAATATGATTTGGCATGGTGTGGGCCAGACATACTGGATTAACCCAACATGCAGTTGCCTTTTTATACAGAAAAAATCCCAGGAAGCTCAACTATCCATGGGACAGGACATGAAGAATCCATGGGTTCGATCTTATCACAATCCCAGATTATAAGCACATATCTATATTAAAAAGAGTCAGCCAAAACAAATGTTAGTAATGCAGTATGAAGAAATGCCTCTAATAACATGGAATAATATTTACTGCTTAAAATAAATGACTCCTATTTTAATACTATAATTTATAAAGATAACGCGCCATACTGCAATAATGTATAGAATATTTCTTCCAGCAAAAAGAACATTAAAATTCTATCCTCTTCCCTTTTATAATATTTGAAATAACTAAATCCCACCTTTGTGAATTTAAAAAAAAAAAAAAAATTTAAATCGCTGATATTTTAAGAGTATGTATAACAAACAACAACAAAAAATATTAACTGCTGTTAAATGGGGTAATAGGTCACTCTTGCAGAAATTAATTAAATGACATCATAAATTATTTTGAAGTGTTAATTAGACTCAATAATGGGATTCCCCCCCCCCCAGTAGAATTACTTCATTCTACTTGGAGTTAAACAAATATTTTTTTTTTTTATAAAGAAACCACAAAATAAAATTCTAACTTATGAAAACAATCTGGTGAGCTGATTAAGTAATAATACATTATGAATGAATGGAAAATTAATAACCACAATACATGGAGGTTTAATTAAAAAGGAAAAAAAAAGATTTTAGAAATTAAGCTTGTAAGGTTGATTTAGATTGGTATACTAATGAAGGTTAGAAGTACAAAATTCAATAATGAATAAATATAATTTAAAAGACTGCACCCCAATAAAAGAAATTTCAGAGGATATGAGAGAGTTATATTGATAGAAATCATTACTAAACAAAGAGAGAGCAAACTTCATTTACATAGTATAATTTATAGATATAGCCGAAGAACAAAAGATTTGGTAGGAGAATTTGAGATTACTTGGGATGGCTTTAATTTCTTAGGTGGCGATATGGAAATGGTTACCTTGCAAACTTTTAAGTAATCCATGAAAACAGTTCAGCTCATGCACAGCAATTTAAAGATCCATACTTCAGTTGTTCTGATATCAGCAAGCTTCCATTTGGAAATTTAAGAGTTCATGTTTGCTACTTAGCACATTACACAGTGGACGCATGATGGTACACTAGTGGCGATATGATCCCCAAAGCTGGGGAAAAGTGGCTTGGCTTACTCCTCAAATGGCATTGCAGGGTTCAAAATACATGTAAGTTATGTCAGCAAAGTCCTTTCTCAGCAGAAATACATTTCTTCTTGGTCTCAGCTCCATCCTGTATTTATATTTCCCTCTGCTATTTGTGGAATGCTTTTTAATTTTCTTTAATCTGTGGCTGGAAAATAATCTCCAATCTCAAAGATATACTAAGTCCTTTTTTGTTCCTTTGTTCTTGGAGATGCACCCATGTTTTCAACAAAAGTAAAATTCATTAGTTTCATTCCCCCTTTTTATCTTTAATAACATTTTAATTAAAATTCTTTTGCAAAACTAAAGCAATATTACATTTCCTTTCATTTAATTGCTTTTGGACACTTAATGGTTGTATCTTCCATCTTGAATTTTACATAAAATATATAGTTTAATCAGAAAAAAAATCAAATAAAAAACAATTTTATAAAACGTACAAGAAAATATTTACAATGTTAATATTTGGTTAGTATATATGATCACGTAATATATGTATATATATGTCTGAGCCACACACAGGTACTTTAATAAAAAAAAGAGCTAATAAGAAAAATATTATTATAAATTTAAATTTATAATTTTTAGGCATGCTTTTCAGAAATATCTATATGAACTATACATACATAAATAAAGGAGCAGGATGGAACATGAGGTTTGAATTAAGGTTAGTGGTTGGTAAGTGTGTAGAATCATGAATCTCAATTTGGGGCTAAGATTGATTGCTTCAGTATATTATAGAAGATATAGTTTTGGAATAGGAAAGCCTCTATTCGCTTTCTTGAAAGTAATAGGAATTTCTGAAGATAAAGTAGTTTTCTTTTAAATTTATTTATGATTTGAATTTGTTTAGCTTTATTTATTTATTAAGTTTTTGTATGGTTTCTTTTTTTTAATGAAATTACTATATTTTTTGTTCGTTATTTTAATTTAAATAACTCTTAAATTATTTTTTATATTCTTTTTTTTTGTTGTTTATTTAATTATAATAAAAAATTTATAGCGAATATATATATTAATATTATAATTAAATATAAATTCATTGTTAATAAATATTAAAGTTAGATCGTCATTTTATAAGTAAAAGTTTTAAGAATAAAATTCCATACGTTCAAGCATATGGTTCTCTTGGGGCAGTTAAATAACTTTTTTTAATTAAGCCTTTAATGTTTTAAAGTTTATGTTTAAATAACTATTATTTATCACTTTAAAATTTCCGTTTTTCTTCTTTTTATTTGTGGTAAATTTATCATAATTAATGTTTAAACTGGCTTTTTTTTTTTTTTTTACAACAATCACCTTAATAGATTAGATTTAGGATTATTATACATTTTTATTTTGTTTAACAATGTTTCTTAAACTGAAGTTTCTGGATGAGAAAAATATATAGTATCTTACATATTTAAGACACAATATGCCGTATTTAATTAAAATGTTTTTCAATCCTTTTTATTAAATTTAATACGTTCCATAAAATATTCATTAAAAATATTGTGAAAAATACCGAGATAAAATAATTTAGTTTTAATTGGAGGGGGGGAGTACAAATAAGAGGAAAAGTCTATAGACATAAGTAAACTGATCTTTGAAAAAATGTAATATTCAACTGCCTAAACAATGCAAATTTGCTCATCAGCTCTCAACTGAGGAAGTAAAAATAAAAGGCAAGTGATAGATGTTTGGACATTTCTTTTTCTATTGATACTTTAATGTCATTAACCTCCTGAGCCACTGACCATATAATATAATTGAAATATTATATTTATCACAACAACTGTCACAAACTAACAGAATATCAGCCATTTGTTGCCAAGGAAACACTACAATTAGGTAGAAAATGGAATTACTACCTAATTGTAACTTTGCCATGACAACAAATTGCTAATATTCCATTGGTTTATTTAATAATAAAGCTGTGGCCATGAAATTTATAACAATCAGTTAGTTGTTGATATTTATGCTTTAATATATGGCTACAGAGAGGAATTTGCTGTTAATTGGAAGACCATTTAATTGGCTCTTGGATTTTAAAAGAATCAATTAGGGCAAATTCCTAATGTCTGGATTTTAAAAAAAATCAAGTAGGGCAAATTCCTAATGTCTATTTATAAGTTTTTACCATAGAAAACAAACATGAATGGCATACTCACCAACATATATCAGACAGTGTGATGAGTTTCTTACTTTCTACTTCTGAGTTTAAAATCAAGAAGGATCATGGTTTTTCTCTACAGTTATCTAATAGTTTTTAACTAAAATAACAGCTGAGTTTTATGTGTGTGAATAAAAAAACTTATATAGATATTTACAATGACAAACAAAATTAAATTATGGTCATTATTTCCAGAAAACTGTAAATGTGCCAGCTAAGAAAGTAATTGGCAGTCAATGGACAAGGGTGCTAACATCCTATTATTATGAATCTAAGCTATCTTTTGATAATGATCCTTTACTTAGGTACTTACAACTGCAGATCGCTTTCAAGTAAAGAAAAATTGCATGAATTAGAAGGTAATCAGACTAATATTAAATGACATATTGTTGGTTTTTATGAAGATAGAAAAAAAGATGAAAAGATAATTGATTTCAAAAATAGATATGCATTTTATTACAAAGATGCAATTGAAGCACAAACAAAAGGAATTCATTATGAATAAAAAGTAAAACAACAATATTTTGGAGATTGATGGTATATTTAACAGTCTGGTAAAATTATTTATTCAAATTAATGGAAGATACCAAATGCAGATAATTCAGGTTTATACCACAACAACTTCTCATTGAGTTGAAGTTGAGAAATTTTTATATGATAATGAAAAATGTTTTCATCAGATCAAATGACATTTAAAAATTGTGGAGGGAGATTTTAATGCTAGTATTGATAAACAATTAAAAAAGAGAGTGCTACAGATAAATTTGATTATGATGATAAATATGAGAAAGGACAAACTTGTGGAGTTCAGCAAATGAAAAACTGCATACGGTTCAACATGAAATACATATGTTGGTGATTATCTTTTCTACATATGTGTGATCAAGTGGATCAGTTGTATAAGATAACGTGGATAGTTGAAGGATGCTTGAAAGTTTGAGTTCAATTGGTTAGTTTATTTAATAACAGATTGACAATATCTATAAATCTTACATTGGATGTAAAATGTTAGTTTCTGGACCAAAAATTTTAATTTATTTTTGGTGAAGCAAAAATGATATTTACAAAATGTTGTTTTCCACTTTTACAGTAATTTTTGTATTCAATGATTTTTATATCTATCCAATGTTTCCTAGACTGATTTTTAATAATAATAAAAACGGATATGACGTTCGTGCTTGGGAGTTCATTAAGAAGTTCGAGCGCCAGAACTGATTGTGGGATTGTCCGATCCCAAATCGGGCACACTACCTACTGCGTCAACCCACGCATTTGGTAGAATGAAATTTCACAAAAGTACCAAATTGTCTTAATATTATATAAAATATGAGAAAAATTCCTTCATGTAAATTAAAAAAGAAATCTTTCTCTTCTAAATAGTCACACTTTTAAACATATTTCATGTAAAATAAAGCTTTGATAGTCTTGCATTGGTGGTCGAGAGGTCATGCGACTGCTTTGCCCGGGTTGCGGGTTCGCGTCCCGGCCGATGCTATGACACCTAAAATTTCATGTAAAATAAAGCTTTTTTTTTTTTTTTAAATTAATATTGATGCAACAGTTTAAAAAAATAAAAAATATTTTAAAACTTTAAAAAAATAATATTTAGTTATGGATGAAATTTGTAAAGTTGTTATTAGTTTTAAAATTAATAATTGCAATAAAGCTTTTAATTTTTGTTTTCGATGTTTTAAAAGTAATTTTAGTTTGAAAGGATTTAAAAATATATTTCCATTTGTTTTCATCTAGTTTTTGGAAATTTTAAAAACATTTTATTACTAATGCTTTAACTAATTATCTTTAATTTTTAAAATAATTTTATAAAATCGTCCATTGAGTTATAACATTTTTTAAAAATATATTTTGAAAACTTCAGTCATATAGAAACTAGTTAGTCTAAAAATTATATCCAAAAATATGAGTCTTAAATAAGCTATTCAGGTTAAGTTCTACATATTATTTACGCATCCTATTCGTTAAAATCATTGTCTTATTTTCTTCTATATATTCTTTCTCATTCTTTGCATATTAACATAGCTATTGCTTAAGTATAAGGCAAATTTTTTTCAATGCTTGTTTTTATTTATAAATATTTTTTCAGATATTATTTTCAACATCCCATCAAATAAAGCAACTTAATTTCTACTTAAATATTATCACAACATTCAATGTGATATTAAACATGAATGTCATAACTGTAATTTAATAAAAGTCACTTTTTAAGCAGAAGGTAATAAACCCTTTACACCTGCTCTGTACTGTTATATTCATCAATGTTGTTTTATTGAATGTTGGAAACTCTCAATGCAAGGGATAAGATAGAGCCTTGGATTGAATTTCCTAACATTTAACAAAACAATATTGACTGAATATAATACTACAGTGCATGTGTAAAGTGTTGACTATATTCTGTTTAAAATTACAATTTAAAACAGCACTAGTAAATCTCTTAGTTTATTAAAAGTCTCTTCTGTATCACC
Source organism: Epiperipatus broadwayi (assembly GCA_028023455.1). Taxonomy (NCBI): domain Eukaryota; kingdom Metazoa; phylum Onychophora; class Udeonychophora; order Euonychophora; family Peripatidae; genus Epiperipatus; species Epiperipatus broadwayi. Next base: position 7,022,229 of record JAQFVV010012424.1, read on the forward strand.
CTAATATTAATAGGTAAAGCAGAGCTCATAAGTAAACACTTTTATTTTTTATAATCTTTATTTCAAATCAGCATTTTAAATATGTAAATGGCTAATTAAATTCTATATGAATATGTAATAATGTTGAAAAATGTTACCTTACTTTGCACTACCTACAAAAAAAATTATAAGTTTTAAAGCTTAAAAGTGTCTATTTTTGATTAGAGCAATCAACTAATCTCTACCAAATATCTACTTCTGCCACAACTGATGTCACCAAAGGTCAACCTTTCAACAAACTAACTTAAATTTTTATTTAAACTTTATGGCAACATTCAATTTGATATTAAAGTTTTAACATAATTTAATATTAATTTAACTAAAGCCTTGTTATATTGGCATAATGTTAATAGATGGGGCAGAATTCACAATCAAACTCATTTTTATATATTACTTTTTTAAAAATCAATTAAATAAATAATTAATTAAACACACCATAATTATATAATAATATTAAATAACAGCAACTTATCAATAGAAACTTTTCTGTCATTTTAAGAAGGTGGTCACTGATGAAAAATAATTAATTTCTACTGGATATAAATTTCTGTTGTAACCAACCTAATCAGTTATAACAAACAAATTAAATATATTTTAATAGAAAGTATATAAATAACAGTAGAGGAATGATTACTGGATATGCATATACTTCAAATTGAAGTTCCAATAATATATTAGAAATATCATCATATTTTCTTTTAAAATAATTTTTTTTTACTAAACCAAACATTAGACAAATAAAAACATTAAAATACACACTAATATTTTGATTATTTTTTATAATCCTTGTCAAAGCATAATTCAAAAGTTAATTTAAAACATAAAAAAATACACATAAAAAATATCAAAAATATATATGTATAGAATATAAAAACCTATAAACAAATATATAGAATTTTTCAAAAAGTCAATTTTTTAAAATCATTTTTTAAATCTTAAATAAAAAATAAAATTATTAATACTACAAAACTCTACCCTTTTAAGACAATTATTTCATGAAAAAAATAATTACAAAATTAAAAACTATACATTTATAGTTTTTCTTATTAATGCTTTATTACTTTAAAAATCATTTATTGTAATTATTCTCTAATTTCTATCTTAGAAATTTTATTATTCTTATAGCCTCTATTTTCACATTCTTTGCATTTTTTCTTCATATATTTATATATATTAAACACTTATATTGTTCTTCTCATATACACATTTATGCAAACTTTTTATAATTACTCCTTTATTCTGCTTACAGTTTCAACTGTCCTGCAGTCTTCATCAGAGCTCTTTATAACCTTCACCTCTTCTTTTTACAATCATTACTCAATCTTGATAAAAAAACAGGTTGAGATTGTTGATAGCTTAAGGATTAATTGTTATTATATAAATTAAAACTATTAAATCTTATAAAATTTTATATTAAATATAATATAAACATATCAGTATAAATAATAATAATAGTAGTAGTAGTAGTAGTAGTAGTAGTAGTAGTAGTAGTAGTAGTAGTAGTAGTAGTAGTAGTAGTAGTAGTAGTAGTAGTAGTAGTAATAATAATAATAATAATAATAATAATAATAATAATAATAATAATAATAATAATAATAATAATAATAATAATAATAATAATAATAATAATAATAATAATAATAATAATAATAATAATAATAATAATAATAATAATAATAATAATAATAATAATAATAATAATAATAATAATAATAATAATAATAATAATAATAATAATAATAATAATAATAATAATTTGATTGATTAAGATTCACCTTTTCTGCCATAAATATTGCAGAAATATTCTTTATATACAAAAAGAATGAGAAAATGTATTCATTTTCTTATTACAGTATTGTCATGTATTGAATTGGTAGTGTGTATTATTTATGTAACAGTATGTGAAAAGCAATTGTATTTAACATTATACCATATATATATATATTCATTTTATAAATTATTTTATTACATTAGATCATTTAATGCTTATCACAAAGTTTAAAAGGGGGGGTTCTTTATTCTGTTAATAAAAATCAATCTGCTTGATCAATATCAAAAATCAATAAAATGATTGGATTAAGATTTATGGTGTCTGCTGACAATTTTCTTTATATATAAAGAGGACCAAGATTCTTCGAGCATTGGCTCCTTCTTAGTACTATATCTAAGTATGCTGAATAACTGCAACAAAAATTTTTAAATTATTAAGCTACGTGAATCCACATTAGAAAGAGAGATGATGAGTCTATAACTTTTCTAATCACACATACTTGATTTGATATTCTCATGGACATAAATTCAGTTTTCATTATTTTGACTGGAATAAAGATTGAAAATTCAAGTTGAACTTCAAGATTTTCTATGGAATGTTAATACTTTTTCTCAAAAAGAAACATCAAAAAGATTCATACTACTATTTACTAATAATCAATCATTCTATTAAAAACTAATTATCCCATCTTTTAGAATGGAGGAAAATAAATATACAATCTCCTCCCAGTATATTCACGTACACAATTTATTAATTAAACAAATCTATTTTTTTATGAACAATATAATTTAAGCTTTAATATAATCTATACACAATTTAGATTCATTGAATTCTGTATCTGAACTCAAAGAGTGAATACATAAAGTTAACCACAAGCAAACCAATGAAATATTGTGCAGTTTAAACAAAGATTTAGCCAAAAACTGTTATAAAATTAATCACAATTTGATTCAGTTAAAAGCAGCATATCAAAAATAAAGATAATAAACCCTATAATTATTGATATTTCTTAATTGACAAACTGTTATTGTAAAATGAATATATTAAAATTGTAAGTAATTATGCTTCTTTTTATAATTTATTGCTTAATGTCCAAGATCCTCAAATATATCTTTTACAAAAGGGCTTACAATCTTTCAAAGTTTCAGAACTATTGATTTAACCTCAACATCAATAGTATTCTGTCCAAAGGACAGATTCAAACATAGTCACATCATTAATTCATCCATTTTCCCACTCCATTCTCTTCATTTCTCAGTTCTTTAATTTCACATAACTCTTTCCATCTCTTATAACATCTAATTATGTCAATCTTTTCCATTCTTTCTTCTTCCTTCCATTTACCATTCCCTCTAAAACGCCTTTCATTAAACTATACTTTCTTCATAATATATGTCCAATCCAGTTTGTCTTTCTTTTTCTATTTTCCTCAGTCAATCAATCTTCTTTTTTTATTTACTCTTTCAAAATGTCCTCATTTGTAATTTTATTCACCCAACTGATTTTTTCCCATTCTTCTCCATGTACACATCTTAAAACCTATCTTTTATAAATTTTGTCTTAATTTTTTTAATGTTTTTTTTTTCCCACAAAATATTTTTAAAATTGTTTTTAAGTAAACATTTTTTTCCCAATTACTAATTAGCACTATGATGCTTAGCATATTGGTAAAGTATTAGATTCTGGATTAAAACTCTATTAATCATAGTCCAGCCCCGTACTTTCTGATGCTCTAACCTTTTATAATTCAAGCAACAAAACATTCAATTATGTTATTTATTTATTTTTATTCAATTATTTTGTTTTCTATAACAATGAAATTTCTTAATCAGTTTTATTCAAAATATAAAAACATACTTGTTTTACATATATATAAATATAATAAAAAATAATAATGTTATATAATGATAATAATATATTATAAAAAGTATTATAATCCACAGAAGTATTAACAGTTAATCACTTAACCATTTTCAACCATCATTTCATTACAAATATAGAAGTATGCCATCAAATCATATCCTATGATTCCCAAATTTTAACATTAGTAGACTGTCAATTAAATATAGATATTCTATTTCTATTTATGGATATTGCCTCCTTAATTTATCTTTTAGTATGGTTTCTCTCCTCATGAATAATTTTAACATTTTCAAGATCAAAATTAAAGGTAAACACATTTTTTTACGATCAAAGAATAAGAAGCTGTTCCTAAATCTTTATTACTCTTATTTTTTATATTCTTATATAATAATTGATGCTTTTTATAATTTTTTCTCCAGGCTACATCTCAATTGCCTTACATATGGTCAGCCATGTATTCACATAAAATTTGATGTTAAAATTTGGGAATCCTAGGGTGTGATTTGATGACATGTACTTCTGCTATATTTGAATTGAAATGACAGTTGAAGATGCTTAAGTAAATAACTGAAAGTACTTCTATGATTTTAATACTTTTTATAATATATTATTTCCATTATATTCATTATTATTTTTATTACAATAGTTATTACATAGCTGATATTCCATTTTATTTACACACACACAGACAGACGGACACACACACACACATATATATATATATATAGTAATACAATATTGTTAATGGATGTTTTAGATGGAAATATTGAATATGTGGAATTATTCATTTAAACTGAGTAATTTCCAAGCACTTAACCTAAAACATCATCCCAAGCTAAGAGTTTTAGAATAAGTGTTTTGTAATTAATTTAAATGGACAACACCACATATTCATTATTTCCATATATATGTAAAACTCTAATTATGTGTTTTCTGGTTTATAGCAGTGACAGAGTGTCATATTTTGTACATAAGACTTTGGAATTGATTCTTGTTCTGACACATTCAGCACTCAAACTATTCCTGAACAATAAATCCATTTGACTATTTCTTGATTTTACATTTAATTACATGAAAGAAAATAAATCAAACTTCCTTTTCAATATATAAAAATGTAATTTAAATAGATTTATTATCTATTTTTAATTAAAATTCTATAGTATCAATGATGTTTAAGAAAAGTTTTTCTGGTGGCCATCTATTTTAAATATTTTTATTGTAAATATGAGTAATCAATAAATACCAAACAATAACTCTAAGAATATTCTGGACTACATTTTAGATATTTCTCATCAGTACAAAACATTATTTTACATTATACTTTATATTAGACTTGTAATAATTAAATTTGTAAAGCGCATACTTGTTACGTAAAGTAATATATATTAAGGCTATAACCTTAAGACTATGCACCTGAAAAAATGACAGTAAGGAGCTCTGTAAATCTTTAACACAATATTTATTTAAAAGACAAGAGCAGCCCCTCTTATCTTCAACCTACTTTCTAAATAAATAGGAGAATCTAAAGCATTTTGATTTGAGAACATAAAACTATTAAATACCTCACTGATTAAGTCCACAAATTTTATAACACATTAACATTCACAAAATCTTTCGATTTATGAGTCAGTGTTGAGATCTTATGCTTAGAAATCTTTTAAGATAATATAAAGTTGTAATAATTAAATTTGTAAAGTGCATACTTGTTAGGTAAAGTAATATAAATTAAGGCTATAACTTTAAGACTATGCATCTGAAAAAACAACAGTAGTGACTTCTGCAAATCATTAACACAAGATTTATTTAAAAGTCAAGAGCAGCCACTTTTATCTTCAACCTACTTTCTAAATAAATAGGAAAATCTAAGGCATTTAGGTTATTAAATACCTCACTGATTATGTCCACAAATTCTATAACACATTAACATTTGTGAAATCTTTCGATTTACAAGTCAGTGTTGAGCCTTACACTCTCAAATCAAAATGCTTTAGATTCTCCTATTCATTTAGAAAGTAGGTTGAAGATAAGAATGGCTGCTCTTGTTTTTTAAATAAATTTTGTGATAAAGATTTGCAGAGGTCCCTACTGTAATGTTTTCAGGCACATAGTCTTAAGGTTATAGCCTTAATATATATTATTTTATATTAGACTGTAGAATATCATGATATACATTAACATTTTTAAAATTTATAAATACTTTCAATTTTGTAATGTTTCTTAACTTAAAAATTTTAAATTTGTTGAAAATTTATGTTTATGAAAGCCTTCTGAATTTTATAATTGTTAATATATACTGTTAATATTTAATATTTTTATTCACTATTATTTCAGTTTCTAATCTATAATGAGTATTAGTTTAGGTTTACAGAAGACTAATGCAGAGACTTCAGATTTTTCAATAAAGTATAGTAGTATACTAGGAATAGCAAGAAGAGATCAAAAATGAAATATCATGGATGAACACTCATTGAAAAAATTAAAAAACTAAAATGGAAATGGGCTGGACATATTACTACAAGAGATGATAACAGGTGGTTAGTTGAAGTTCTAAATTGAATCCCAAAAGACTGTAAAAGACCTAGAAAAAATATATGAGATGGATGGATGAAATAAAAAAGTTTGTTGATATGTTATGAAAAATAGAGACAAGAGGTTGAAGATACTAGATTAAACTTGGAGATATTTTCATACTGCAATGGTTCAATAATTATTTAAAAGGTTAATAATATATATTTAACATAATATTTTTATTCTCTTTTTCATCTACATTGATTACCTCTCTTCTCATCCTCTCATATATATTTTTATAATTATCCACGTCTTTCTCATCTTTATAAAACTTCATTCTCAGTATAATCTCTATCTTCAGTATATAACAGAATAACCTCTTTTCTATCTAGAAAATTAGAATACAGTTTTGGTTTTAAAATTATAGTAAAAATATATTTAACAGCATTGCTTTTAAGATTGTTTTTTAATTAACAAATATTTTTTTAAAAATATAATTATAACCACACCTTTCGGTTGTAAGTATATACATATCTTCTTTAAAAAAAAAAAACTTATATAAAATATATTTTTATTGATTTTATTAAGAAGCATAAAATCTAAGAAGATTCTAAATTTTTTGGCACAATTTGTTTTATATATTGATAATTATGAAGGTATTAGGATTATGTCATCATTATTTTTAATAATAGCATTTATACAATTGTAACGGATAAATGAAGAAAAGAGACATACCGATTTCACAAATCGCTTCTTTTTAATTAGATCAAGCATGATTTGAAAAATATTGACTAATGATAATAGTAGTTAATGCTTAATTCGAAAAATTAGATTTAATTTATCGGACTAAGAATTTATATATATATGTATATGCGCAAATACGTGAAAGCAGTCATCACAGAAAAGAGTACCAATAGTAATCAGCAATCACAATCTGTTGTCAGGGCAACAATATCATTAACAATCAACAATATCATTCTGTTGTTAAGGCAACATCCTTTAAACAATAAAAGTGAAAAGCATCTTTATATATGGTCTAATAAGAGTATATAGACACTAAAGATTACATCTTGACTGCAAAAAGTAAAATTATTAATTTAAAGAAGTTTAAATAAACCTCATTAAAAAGGTAAATATAACCTGTTCTGAAAGAAAACTAACAAATAGTCAATTATAACTCCCAAATTGCAATTATAATTTTCAAACTGCACTTCAATTATGTATGTATTATTTAGATAATAAAACTAATAATGTCTAAGACTAGATAGGTAAATAATGTAAAGACATGAAAATAGATAACTCTTAAACAATATCAAAATCAAAAACAATCAACAATTTCAGAAAGCTAATAATGTGTAAGGCTAGATAGATAAATAATTGAGATTGTTGAATATTTTTGATATTGGTATTGTTTAACTGTTGCATGCTTTCATGTATTTATATTATTTACCTATCTAGCCTAAGACATTAATAGCTTTATTATACATTTTTATTGTTAAAATGAGTTTGTCTTGACAAGTTTAAAATTGATTGTTGTTGAAATTGGGATTACAAACTGATTTTTAATGATATATATATATATATATATATATATGCATTCAAGAGATTCATAGCATAATGTTAGAGAATCACTTGTCATGATTAGAATCTGTATTTAAATCCAAGTCAAGTACACTTTTTTGAATTTTCTTTAATGTTATAGTCAAGCTTAGCATTATTTTAAGTAACTTAACCATAGTCAACATGGCAAATTATCCAATATTGATTAGTAAATAGATATCTAGGAATCTTAAAAGAGGGTAAAGCAAATTTTGAAAAACACTCAACCCTTATCACCCTTTAGTTAGAAAATCTGTTGAGCATATCTCCTTCTTTGATTTATATGAATGGATATTGGACATATTTTTGCTTAAAATGGCTTATTGCTAGGGTGGGCTAACTACAGCCCTGAACAACATTTGGCCGCAAATAAGTATAAAAACTCTTGTAAAGTTTTAACATAACCATGTCAAATTATATAAACAAGCATTACATATTTGATATCACGAGACAATTTCTCTAAGTCTTTCACAGAAACATTTCAAGTAGATAAGTTTTAAGAATTTTATTTCAAATGATTTATGGTGAAAATATTTGTTATAATAACCTTTATTATATACCAAAACCACACATTCTCCTGAAAAATGTGTCAATTTTAAGTTAAGTTTGTAATTCTATATTATTTTCACCAAATAATGTTTTTTTTTTTTTTAATAAGATGAATGCCTAAGGGTTATCACAAGTTGTAAATTTTATTGATTATCGGATATATTTATTTTGAAAACAATGAATTTTAGAATCAATTGTTTTAGACAAGAATATTTTAAATTTTGAATCTGAATTTTTTTTGTCCTAGTTTTTGAGTTATTGTAAATGAGGAATTGAATTTAGTTTTTTACATGTTAAATTAGTTTTTGAGTTATTCTAAATGGAAAGTAATCAACCATTTACACATATGCTGTAATATTATATTAAATCAAGATTGTTTTTGTTTAACGTGAATTATTTGATAAAAAATTCAAGTCAGATGTCACATGACCTAATTTTAATAAAGCTCATGTTTACAAATGTTATATATAGAGTTCGCAAAACAAACTCTTAACAAGCTTTGAGAATACCCTCAACCCTAGACCGGTTTCTGCATCTAGTGTCATCAGTGAGATCTGGGGTTGAGGGTATTCTCAAAGCTTGTTAAGAGTTTGTTTTGCGAACTCTATATATAACATTTGTAAACACGAGCTTTATTAAAATAAGGTCATGTGACATCTGACTTGATTTTTTTATCAATTTATTTTTTGCTACTAAGGTTTTGGCGATTTTATATTGCTAGAGCTATTAATATATGGTGTATCTGAACTTAGTTCAGTCCCATATGGCTATTTGAGTTAAATAGCTGGATTTTTAGACATATAGATGTCTGAAAGTTTCAGATTTTCTTCTCAGTAGTTATACATTAGATAAAGTGCTGGGCTAGTCCTAGTATTTTTAATCTAATGAATATCCTAACACCTCACTGATGATGCTAGATGCAGAAACCGGTCTGAGGTTGAGGATATTCTCAAAGCTTGTTAAGAGTTTGTTTTGCGAACTCTATATATAATGTTAATTATTGTAAACCAGGAATTGAGCTTTGTTTTTTAAATTTTACCTTAGTTTTTGAGTTATCCTAAATCAGTTAATTGAATTGCATAAAATCAGAAGTTCCCACGAATGGATAGATATTGTTGCCCAACAAACAAAATTACAGGCTGGTATCTTGATAACATAACAACAAAAAAGTTGGCTTTTAGAGAAAAAGCACATTTGATCAAAAAAGTCCAAACACTGTTCAAAAATCATGAAACACCTCATTGATAAAAGCCATAAGCTAGAAACTAGTTTGGGGAAATTTAGACTGGACAATGGTAGATTATTAAGTACTACCATCTGGCATCTATTCATTACTAAAGCTTAAACTAGATTGCATAAAGGTACAGATCAGAAAAAAATTGGTCATAGATTGCTAGTAGATAGCAGAATTTGTAAGTAAACATCACATGATGTTTTGTTTTGTTAGTTTAATAAGCATATACTGTAATTTAACTTACCAAGATGGTGGCATCAAAATTTCATGGTAGTTCTCGAATTATTATAGAAACAAAAATCGGTGACTTTCAAGCATACATATGAACACACACACACACAGTGCCTGATATTAGTCTAAAATTGCTTGAAACGGGGGTTTAAAAGCTTTATTTTATAAAAATTTATTAAAAATTGAAAGTTGGTTTATGGCAACATTCAGTTCTTTTTTCTAAATATGTCATGTACCTAAAGTAAAACTTTTTTTTTTTACATGAGACTCGCTAAAGACTGTGCGACTCATGGGTCAAAAAAATTTACCCACTCCTGTATTATTATAAAAGTCCTTTTAACTTCAAGCATGTATTTAATAATGTTTTACAATTATTTGATTATTTAAATAAACTGAGTTAAATGTAGTACAATATATCTATATATAAAAAAGTAATAGTCATTAATATAAGTAATCTCAACAATTATATCAGCATATTTAAAACACGAAAACATTTACAGATAAAAACAGTTTTTTTAATGCAGTTTTTCTATTTTATATATTTATGAACGATTTCTGAACGGTTTCAGATGCTGGTTTCTAAATTTAATTTTTTTCTTTCACAATTTTTCTCACCTTAAAGATACTTTATTAAGACACATGTCAGCTCTTTGATGAAAGATCTTGCTAAGAATGAAAAATGCCCAGCCATAAATTTGAACATGTATTTGCTGCTTTGCTTGCAAAATGAGGCGTTGAAAATGCCATTTGCTTTAATGTCTTTCATAATTAAGAAAAATTTCCGCCAAATTTAACTTCTGAACGATTTAATCTATGATAAGATTGAACGCGCTTCCTACCGCTGAAGAATATTCAGAAAAATGAAGAATTTTGTAAAAAAATTTAAAAAAAAAGCTAATTAAAACGGATGAAGCAAATTTAGAAATTAGCAGGATAAATACAATCACTTCTTTTTTTTCTTTATATATATACACACACGTACATTTTTTCTTAATTTTTAAACCATACAATAGAAGGATTATACCGTGTTAATTTTTTTTTCTCATGTGTCATAGCATCGGCCGGAAAGCGAACCCGCTAATTCGGAATAACTACTTGTAAGGAGGCTGTTCTGACCTCTTGATCACCAACGCTTGACAATACCGTGTTAAATTAAGACAAAATACAATAATCATAGTTATAAAAGTAAAATTAGATTTTATGAAAGTAAAAATGCAGATAATCATGAAGTGATAAAAACAATAATTACGAATAAAAATTAATTGACAATAACAATTAGTCAAAAAATCATTTTAAGCTGGTAAATTTATCAAAAAGAACTTTAATTGGTACATTTTATTATCTGATTTTATTATTAATTTTTAATTAAAATTTTACAAAATTCTTTATAATTTTCAGAATATTCACCACCCTAAAAGATCAAAATTACACTACAGAAATATTCATTAAATAGATAATCTCTAGTCTAATAAATGTCTAAAATTATTAATATATATCCATCAAGAGCTTTGTGTCAAAGTTGTGAGGATGATAAGTTTAATACTTATCAATTAAAATGTAGTAATTGGCTATCTATATGTATAGATATATTAAAAAACCTTCAAACTTCTTCATTTTTTTAAATTCATATAAATAAAGATACAATAAATGACAAATGACCCCCAAGATGCATTGCATGCTGAACCAGCACTTATCAGTTGTCCCAGGTCGCTATTTCTCATATATCTCTGGGCCAACCAGCATAAAATGAGAATCTTGGGGATCATAGATCTTTTTCACATGTCTGGTAATATGTTTATGATTACATCCCTCGTGTTAAAAGCATATAAAAACCAGTCCTGACCTTGCATGAGAGTGGTGTAGTGAAAATTACACTACAGAAATATTATTCAATAACCAGATTAAATATTTTATATTTTTTTGAATATTAATACTTATTTCTGATTGTTTCTGAATTCACAATCTTCGTGAATTAATACAATCAAATAAAAAAGCTTTAATAGTATGACCATTCAAACTCCAAGTGCTGGGAGAAGGATAGAAAAAACTGCTCTAGAAATGTTTGCAATGACTATACAAACCAATTTGGAAACACAATTATGTCTACATATAGAACATGCTGGCCCATTTTTCTAATTACTTGATATTTTACAATGCTGTCTTTTAATTTCTTCAGCTTTATTTTCTGAAATACTTCATCACCACACCTAATTGTAGGTCTCCAAAGCATTGTATTCTCAACTATATCCTGCCAATAGAAACAATTAATATTGAACTTGTTTAACATGTCTTTGTGATAATCCATATATCGTAAACTGTTTATGTCTTTCACAAAGACCATGCTCAAGTTTATTATAAAACATTCTTTTAGGAAGTCTTCCATTGCTCATTCACTTTAAATGCCCAAGCCAATGGAGGTATGATTTTACAACAGTGGACATAATATTATCACATCCTGCAAGCTAGGAAAAACATTGATTGGTTTTCTGATCTTGCCATTGTATTTTTATAATTTTATAGAGCACCCTTAAGTGAAAGTTTCTTAATGCCTTTACATTGCATTGATAAGTTATCCAACTTTCACAACCATATAGTATATTATATATAACTAACTTAATTACAGTAATGATTTTCTGTGATGAAATGTCTAACATGTTAAAAGCAACAGCAGCACATTGGGGTCTGTGATATCCAGATTTTTAAGGCCAGATATTTAAACTGGTTTGCATACTCAAGGTGATAACCACTCAAACTAAAAGTTGCTGATGATTTTTCAGTCACTGGTTGATGAAGATTTTGGTTGAACATTAATTAATGAACCAAAGACTTTATAATCTGCATTCATAACATTAATGACATTCTGTGAATAATGTTTTAAATTGGCAAAAATGACACAATTATCAGCATATAACAAATCCAGAATCCAAGAAGAAGTTACTGTTTTCACTTTTAATCAACTTGAATTAAAAATACTACTATCAAACCTGTATCTTATTTTGATCTCTAGTTGATTAAGCTACATATAAACAGTTCTAAAAGACTATTGTTCATAAACATTCAAAGCATTGGTGGATCAAGTATATATCTTTGTTCAACACCAATTTTTATTTCACATGCCTAAGATTTTTCACCTGTTGTAATAACACTTCCACCCTTTCCCTCATGGAGAAGTTGTATAATATGATTAAATTTGGTAGACATGCCATAGACCTGTATTATTAATTGAATGAAAATTAATAAAAATAATCTAAAAATTGTTCCTTTGTTCTTGGCATTTTCTTTTTTGCATTTGCCTAGCAACAAAAATCATGTCTACAGTGCTTCTCGATTCTCTAAACCACATTGAGCATCTGGTAACCATTTATTGTACAATAAAAGTAACTTAATCAACAAAATTTATTGAAAATACCTTTGTTGTAGTGCATTAGAATAATATTTCATGATCTATTCCTCTTGCTATTAAAAACTGGAACAGCAAAAATATTCTTAAGATCAGTAGTAGAACTTCATGGTTCCATATATTTCTAAAAAAAATCCAAAATTTTTCATGCTAACATATCATCACTATAATTTAAAACTTCTCCAGGTATTTCAGAAGGACCTGCAGTCTTTCCCTTTTTGATATTATGAAGAACTGTTTTGACTTCATTAATATGGATATCTTTATACAAATCTAAATTGGATGAAACGGATATATCATTAAAAGTTGTCATCTCAATTCTTGTATTATTATTCAAAAGATGATCAAAATTCTTTTTCCATCTTTTCAAAATATCATTGTCATTACATAAGATAGTGCTAATGCTAGATTTGATAGATATGCAATACCATTTCTCAAATCTATATATTGCTTTCAAGGCAACAAAAAATCTTCTAGAATGATGACAATCAGTAAATGTCAATCTTTGAGGTTTTAATCCATCAATAAATTTTAATTCTCTCTGTCAGTTGTTGAATTTCTGTATATTTAATATAAAAATTCCACATTTAATTTAATATTCTGAAAAGCAAAAATATCACTTTATCTTTGAAATGACATCACTAATAATAAGATTATTGCCAAAAAAAGTCATGATTTTTTTTTGCTTAACCCCATTATGGATTTACTTATATCTATATCAACTTCCATAAAAGAATCCCATACTTTAGTAATATAACAGTTCTGAAGATCCAAATTAACAATTTTACTATTTAATGGCTATTGAAATTTAGTACTTATAGTAGATTTTTCAAAAGAGTGAATATCAATTTTTTTTGTGAATATGATTGGAATAAAATGTTTTAATATAACTATCATTCTATGATCTGTCCAAAATCCCAACAATCTGTGCTTATAAGTGCTAACATATTGTGAACTTCTCAGTATTCTGACACCTAACTATAATGTAATCTATTAAATACCATTGTTTTGAGTGTCTATGCATTCATGTTTCTTTATGGCAGTATTTTTGCTAAACAAAATGTTTACATTAATCAACCTATATGCTCTGAAGTAATTCAATAATATCACATGATCACCATTCTTTATGCTTACGCAAGCTGTTTTTCAGAGTCAAAACTCTCCATACAGTAGCACCACTCAATGTAAGTCAGAGTAATCAATGGATGCAGGAAGGTTTGTGAAGAAAATCTCTATCTATACAATTATACAAGCTAACAAGCTTAGCTTGAAACATTATTGTTTTCATTTTGGACTCAAAGCCTTATAGTTAGTTAAAAAAGTAAAAGGTGTTTGCTGGAGGGTTGCATTGAATCCTAAGATCTAGGTGAAGTGCTCTCAGATCCAAGGCTTCTCACTGATGAAAGCCACAAGCTAAAAACTAGTCTTGGGATATTCGATGAGTAGGAACTAGATAGGTATTTTATGCACCAATCTTCCTACATCCATTGATTACTTTGGCTTGCACTGAGTGGCACTACTGTATGGAGAGTTTTGCCTCTGTGTAATTCAATAATAATAAATGATTTGAATTTACAGTACCAACTCTATTATTTCCAATAAGTTTTGTCCAAAGTTTATTACCTGTATCAACATGTTTTCTAAATTCTCCAAGAAAGAAAATTGCTATAATAATGCTATCCAACAAGAAGTAAAAGCTTTCTCTGAATTTCTAAATCTAAGGTTGTAGCATAGACACTAAATGAGCACAAAATCCTTTGTGGTGAACAAGTTTTAATACACTTCATCTTTCATTGATGCAATAAGGAATTCCAGCAATAGAAGATACTAAATTAGGATAGATAGTATATTCTACATCATGCACTCTTCTTTCAATAACTGATTTACCTTTCCAAAAAAAACTTGTATCCACCCATCTGTTCTATTAAACTGGCATTTTCTGGGAGGTTATTTTTACTAAGAGAAGCTATATTGATTTTAAATGTTAGCATCTCCTTATATCAATATAGTTCTCCATTCTAATTTTTAATAGTTTGTATCAAATAAGTTACATTTAAGAAAAAATAGATATATGGTACTTACCTTTAGCATTATCGCTGCCTCTTGTTTTATCACTATTATTAATAATATTATTCTTATTATTTGTTCTGCTGAAGTGAATAATCCATCAAGTGTGGCAATGTCAGAAGACTGGGTATGGCAGATTATTTTTAGATCACATTTTCCACACTCTTCTATGCCAGACAGATGAATTTCTAATTAGTGTTATGTAATCATATAATCCTTTCCAGATGAAACTCCCACTTCCCTGAAATCCATTTCCAAAACAACCCATTAGTGATTGTATTGCATTCAGAAAAGATCGCAACTAAGGGCTATCAGTCTATTAAGTCTGTCTTCACCATTGCTTTTTTGATTTTTGAGAGCTTGACTAAAAAAAAAAAGAAAGTGAATCGGAAATATTGTAATTGTATAAGAGTTGAAAATGTAAATGCACAAACACACAATCTTAACTGCATAATTATTACAGGGAAATAAACAATGACATAAGAGGTTCATGATGGCCAGACTCTACAATAATTTAATTTATTAAAGAAGGAAAACAGGGAGACAAAAAATACTGTTTATATTTAAAACAGTACCTAGCTTTTAATGAGCTAACATCTTATATAAGTCAAAGAAGGATATCTAGCCAAACAATACTCTAAATGTATAATCTTGATAGTGCATTTGTTCACATATGTTCACATACATTCAATACTATTATAAAGGCCAAGAAAAAATGTACACATACTCACTTAAAAATTATTTGTAATTATATAGTAGACTATTTTCTATCACTTATTTTGATTGTTAAATGGTTTTTTTAGAACATTCAAATTTTATAATTTTAAAAATACATTTAGCTATTAGTAATGTGTTTGAAAAGGAACGTTTTTAATAAATGTGTTTGACCGGTTCTTACTTATGGATCTGAGACTTGGACACTTAACAGAAGAGCAATACAGAGATTTCATACCACTCAAAAAGTATAGAGAGATGCATGTTAGGAATAACAAGAACATGGATAAGAGAACAAACAGGTGTTACTGACATCATTAAAAAAATTAAAACACTGAAGTGGAATTGGCTGGACAATTGCTAAAACAGATGATAATAGATGGGCAGTTAAAATCTTAAATGGGATTCCAAGGGATTTTAAAAGACCCAGGAAGAGACCATATGTGAGATGAATTGGTGAAATAAAAAAATATGCAGGAGTGATGTGGAGAAGAGAGGTGAGATATCAGATAAGATGGGTTGAACTTGGAGAGACCTTCATCCTGCAGTGGATTGATAATGGCTGACAATGATGAAGATAATGATGAATAACACACAAACTGTTAGTATAAAACTAACATTTTGAATATTATTTTTTTTATAACTAATGTTAACCTGAGTAATGATTGTACTTGCATAAGAATCAAACCAGATACCTTTGATTTAATGGATACTGAAATTAAGATTATCCTTTAAACAGTTAACCAATTCTGTCGAAGTTGATACTCGATACACCTATTGTATACCTGTTTCTCCTGATTCCTCCATTTTTACTTTTTAAGGATAAGGTTAATAAATAGCTTCCAAACATTATGGATTATTATACCAGATTGACTTATGCAATATTCAAATTTCAGACTGAAATCTCGAATGATTAAATGAGTAATAATATTTTTGATATATTAAACTATTTTTTATTTAAAATTAAATGAAAGATCAATTATCAAATATATTAGTTATTTCAGATTCTAGCAAAATAATGCTGAATTATTAATGTTAATATTATTCAGAGGAAACAAATATTGTCATTGTGATAGATGTGCAGATTATAAAAGTTAATTTAAATGTAATTTATAAGGATTAATAAAGAAATTTTAATTATGAAGTTGCTTTTGTCTCTAAATCAAACGAACGTAAATCATTGTTATTTTATGAATTTAAAAAGAGAGAAAACCAGTTAGT
Organism: Epiperipatus broadwayi; assembly: GCA_028023455.1. Taxonomy (NCBI): domain Eukaryota; kingdom Metazoa; phylum Onychophora; class Udeonychophora; order Euonychophora; family Peripatidae; genus Epiperipatus; species Epiperipatus broadwayi. Next base: position 7,039,425 of record JAQFVV010012424.1, read on the forward strand.
TTTTCACAATAATCTTTAATTTTGCTAATTACAATTATATTTTTTTCATATATATATATATATGTAAAATATATAATTGTTAATTAGAGAAGATATTAATTAGTATTAAAGTTTATCGGCTTAACGTTTTCGAGGATCCATGCCTCACATTCATAGCCTTCATAAAATGTATAATAAAATATGCAAATACAAATATTCAAATAAGCTAGTATTACGTAGCCCATTTCTTCAAGATCTCGAAGCAAGTATCCTTTCTATTAATGGCATGGGTGTTTGCATTGATGTAAAATGCCTCCTTTATTTTTCTTTTGTGATCATTTGATTCTGAGCACAATATTATGGGATTGGCGGGTGTGAAGTTGTGCCCAGATTGTTTAGCATGCTCCAAGAATACAGAGGACGTGTTGCTGTTTTTCTGAGCTCTGTTAAATGTGTAAATATGTTGACCCAGTCTAGTATTGATTGTAGCTTTCGTTTCACCATAATATATAGCATGGCATCCAGCCTGAGGGCAGGCAATAGAGTACACCATGTGTGGGGTGAATGATCGATCAATGTGGTCTTTAGAGTTGTTAAGCAATCTATTAGAATTAGGTGGAGTTCTAACTGCTATGTTAAATTTATCGTTTAATGCTTTCATTAGTTTGTTAGATATTTTAGGAATGTAGGGGATTGTTATTCTAGGTAGATTGGTGTGAGGTACATTATTGTTTATTGTATTATTAAATTTTATGTTCACCCCACATGTGGTGTACTCTATTGCCTGCCCTCAGGCTGGATGCCATGCTATATATTATGGTGAAACGAAAGCTACAATCAATACTAGACTGGGTCAACATATTTACACATTTAACAGAGCTCAGAAAAACAGCAACACGTCCTCTGTATTCTTGGAGCATGCTAAACAATCTGGGCACAACTTCACACCCGCCAATCCCATAATATTGTGCTCAGAATCAAATGATCACAAAAGAAAAATAAAGGAGGCATTTTACATCAATGCAAACATCCATGCCATTAATAGAAAGAATACTTGCTTCAAGATCTCGAAGAAATGGGCTACGTAATACTAGCTTATTTGAATATTTGTATTTGCATATTTTATTATACATTTTATGAAGGCTATGAATATGAGGCATAGATCCTCGAAAACGTTAAGCCGATAAACTTTAATACTAATTAATATCTTCTCTAATTAACAATTATATATTTTACATATAGTGAGAAGTAAAGCTATATATATTGTAACCCTCTATCTCATTTATGTTCCCAACTACATAACGTAAGTGCACTAAGAATTGTAACCTCAATCACTGATCAATTCCCGCTACACATTGTCAGCTATTAAGAGCTGTATCCAAAAGCATATTATGCTATCTATTTTATGCACCAAAGACCACAACCAACATCTGGAGCAACTTACCACAGACCAAACCAATGATCTAACATAAACTTTTATGATTTAATTTGATCGCAGCCAGGGTGTACCGCGAAGACCTATCATAGTAGTATGATAAAATACAGTAAACAAATTATAAGTGCAATGTTATTATTTTCAAACCTTAATTTGCGATTTTTATTGTATGAGACCCGATGGCCGACCATGTACAAGATGGCATAATTTGTGGAACTACATAAGATTATGAAATTTTAAACCATCTATATGATTTTTAATACAAATGCTAGTCCAGGTAAAGCTTTGCAATAAATAAACATAAATACTTGGGTTCTTTTTTTATAGTTTACTATATCACTGAGACTCTTTTTATACTGACAAATGACAATTTAAAATGTTAAGTAAATATATTCAATCATATCATTATTTGGTAAAATCTGTTTACAGGTTTACTAATCAATTTGTATTGTATACTAGAATCAACTACGCAAAGCCAAAATGATGGAAAAGGTAAATGGGATTTTATTGTACCTTACACATCATAAACTACCAAAGACGAAAAGCATCCAAATGTTTTCTCAAAATATCACTAAACTCTTATATCATGTTGACGATAGTATGTACTTCAATGTATGCTCTATCCAAGGTTTATGATTTCTGATTTTAAGAATGACACATAGCAACGGCACAGTAAGTTTAATTATAAATCAACGTTTATTTACAAATTTATGAATAATAAGTAATTAATTCTAATGTTATAATTAAAGACATAAATAAACAAATAAAATAAATAAATTATAATTCCATCGACTTTCTTCAATAACATATCATAGGTACGGTTTTAAAAACCTAATCATACCTTATTTCAATTTGATATAATGAATCTTGAGCAAATTATACTAAATTCAACATCAACTCATGAAATATTTAACGTCATTTCCAGATTCAATAAATCCATACCGTAAACTTATAATAATATAATAAATAATATTATATCTGTAGGATTTAGCTATAATGCAATCATTAAATAAAGTGAAAATTTAAACTTACACTCCGGTAAATAATAATCAACCGACAGTTAATTATTATGAAGTAACTTGAATAGAATGTCCTGCTACAATTTGACGATCTAACTTATGAATTATACTTACAAATGGAAGAAGATGATTTAGCAGATTAACTAAAATACTTTGCCCAACTTATATCTATGAAGTAAAACATATTCCTGTGGATGCATTCATCTACACATAGGAATTAAATAACACTAAAAGCTTTGTGGGTTTATACACCACCATAAAGTAATACGTATAATTACACAATTCCGCGGATTAACCACCAGCGCTGGAATGAGTGTAAAATACAAAAAATGGCAATTAAATAATCTGCGGATTAACCACCGGCACAGATTAATGCCTTTTAACATTAAAAAAACAACATTACTATTTACTTCACATTAAAGTGCAAAATCATCCTCCTCAGTTATTCTGATCATTCAGAAAACACTAACACTTTAGCAAATGTGGGTTCTTGCATAATAAAATGTTACACTAATCAGGACAACTAATGTACTAACTTATCTTGCTTAAAATAAAACATGTGTAATACAATATAAGTAATATTAGTATAGGAATATAAATCTGGAAAGACTCACAAAATACCTCACAAAGATTGATACATCTCATGAATTCATTTAGTACTTTTCAAGCCTTTTTCGCAAGCGCTATTCTCTTGAATAAGTATTTTATTCAACCCCTATTAATTTAAACTTAATAAAATATAACTTATGAACTTCACATGCAAGTTCATATAACGATAAAATTAAAGTAATGAATTATTCATCAAATACATAAAATCTAACAGGTGTGTGTGTGATATAAATTAAATGTATAGCATTTTATAGTTCAATACATGAATTTTAGCAGGTGTGTGTGTCACAAATTAGATTGTATAGCATTTTATAACTACAAATATGATCCGTGAAATCCATGTACGATGTGTCGAACAATAAATGTACGAAGTAATAGCTATAATTATAGTTGAATTCCATACATGTAATTTTATCCATTTGTGTTAGTTATTATAATCACTATTAGATTAACGATTTTACGTGGCTCCATAAACAAGAAACAATTTCAAAAACATGACACGCAGAACTTAAATGAAAATGTTTTTCATAAGTTATTAATTTCTACATTTCTCTATTAAAAATGTTCCAAGTTTATCACATCCATGCTAAATATTTATTTATCCACGCTTAAATCTAGGAATAATAATTACAGCAATTAATTTAATCATTCCAAACTGACGATAAAATTAGAAAATAGCTTTGATCAATTATTTGAAGACTGTTTATTATCCAAATGGCAAACAAATTAATTAGCAAATATATTACTGGCATTATAAAGTTAAATATCAATCAATACTATATTTTTATTAGAATTAGAAACGGAAATATTAAACTATGTTGATAACTTTAACATTTTACTTTAATTTAAACTTCTTCTTTTTTAAAAAGCAAATTTTCATATTTATAAAACTTCTGTAATTAAAATACTTATTTAATTTTTCCAAATTGTAGAACAATAAACATTTTAAAACATACCAAATTCTTGCAATTAATTCTTTTAAACTGGGAAGCTCCGACATTTTAAATGTAATATTGGGAAATTATTACCGGTGATTTGATCCACTTGGCCAGCCGACTTGAACAGACTTTTAAATTTAGCAATTCATCTTATAATTAAATACCACGATATTATTTTTACGTTTATAGAAAATTTGTGGTAATCCGTTTACTTGTTAACTATTTTAAAATAAGCTTATCAAATTTACACCATTTGCCTTTTTACCATTTTTCTTTTTTCTCTCTCCCTCCAAAAGCAAACTAACAGACGATCTTCTCTTAAATTCGCGCTCTTTTCTTTTTTTACATTGAGACGCATACGTAATTACTGTATTTATTTTTAATAATTTATTTTAATTGAACAAATGGTTTTTTGTTAATTCAATAGAAATAATTTTTAAGATCATTTTAAACAAATAAAAATAAAATATTATATTTTAATACTATTTTACCAAATTTAATGTGTTGTTAAAATTTTTAAAAAGTTAAACATTCTGATATGAATTAGTATATGGAACGAAGCAAATTTAAATTTATTAAAATAATATAAGAGAGTAATCTGTTCAAAGTGCAAATCAAGCCAATCAAATCACCAAAGAAGACAGAGAAATTTTTTATACTAGTTACATCAATTATTATATTTTATGCTAAAATATATGGTTACAGTTTACACCCCCCTATGGAAAAAATTTATCTTTCTTCAGAATTCCATTTCATCAAACTCTACTAAGGTACATCATAAGTCACTATTTTTATTATCCTATCTATAATTTATCATCAATCTGAATATGGTATAACATTTACACGATATAAATCCCCCTAATTTATTGAAGGTACAGGTTTTAAACTACGTGCATTGTAGGTGCCTCGGATTCCTTCAGGGGTTGAGAGCATAAATGCATTCTCTCCCACCTGGCTTTCAATCATGAAAGGTCCATTATATAAGCTTAAAAATTTTCTAAATTCGTTTTTCTTTAAGTTGCTAACATGAGGAACTTTTCCATGAGGCCCCTTCTAGTTTAATGCACTACTTTTAACATTTGTCTTAATATCCTTTGTGTGAAGTGGTTTAATTCCACTAACAGAAGGTTGATCTCTATCTTGGGTCTTATTAATTAGACTAGGTTGACCATTAACTCTATGATAAAATTTTGGTCGTTTATAACTACGACTCCTACTCTGGTATCTGTTATCACGATAAGGACTTCTTATGGGAGCAACATTAACATTAGCAATGGAACAGTTATGAGAAGCTCTAGCATCCTTTCCACCTCTATATCTGTTTTCCAGGTCACATTCACTTGTCTCTAGTGCATCTAAGATCTCTGACACCTCATCAATTGTATACTTATCCGCAGCAATCAAAACTTGTTCAATCTGTCGAGGTAAGTTATGTCTTAAGATCCTGACTATATGATGCTCAGATAATGGAAAAGCAGTTAAAGTTTTAAGTTTGACCGCCTGTCCACGAAAAAATTGAGTATAGCTACCTTTATTAGCATTGTACTTTTCTCGAGTGATTTGATAACGCATGTTATCCTGACGATCTTCACCCCAGAAACTTGACATTATTAAATGTTTAAAATCTCCATATGTTTGAGGACAATCAAACAAAGACTGCCACCAATCTTTTGCAGCAGCATAAAGATGGTTGCTGGAGATAGCCAGTTTTTCTCTTTCTGAAAATGCACATAAAGTAAACAATTCCTCCAGATTTTGAAGAAATTCTAGAGGGTTTTCCAAATACTCCCCTTTAAATGGCTTAATCTTTAGAAATTTAAGAGCTGTAGATCCACCCATAGACATATCTGTGTTCTTGACATCATTGGCCACAGATTCAATTTCTAATGGTTTTTGGAAAATGGGAGTTGTGCGGATACCAGTAAAATTACCATCCGATACAACTACTTCTTTAACAGAGGTCTCTGTCCCATCTACATAATACTTGGTGTTTTGACCAATGAAATTATCATTTTTCTCTTGAGCCCTTTGAATTTCCAACATTTTTAGCTGAAGATTTTCAATCTTTGCCTCTAGTTTCTGTCCTTCTTTAAACTCATTTGATTCATTTGGCCACTCTTGACATTTATCCCTCATTTCCTTCCACTCTTTTTGCATCATTTCTAAATCTCCACTAAATTTAGCATTAGTCTTTTTCAATTCTTTATTTTCTACTTTAGACCTATTGATAGTTTCCTCCAAAATCTTTTTAATGCTACCCAATTCTGCTCTGCTCTCTGTTACAGATTCACTCATGGATTTAAATATGCCTTGTTCAAAAGTTGAATGACTCTCATTCATATTCTGAAGTTTACCTTCCATTTCAGTTTTAATTTTATCAATAGATTTAGCAGATTGAGACTCTACTTCTTGAACTTTATAGTTCATTTCACTAACTATTTGTGCCAACTGACTCCTTGAGTCTCCCATTGCCACATCAAGCACCTTGAGTTTAGTGTCCACATTCTCCTCGTGGGTTATAAACTTATTTCCAATTTCTTCTATCTGAACTTCCAAGTGCTTTTTATAATCGAAGAAATTAGCTTTAATTTCTTCTAATTTAATATCGGACTCCCCTTTAGCTGCCTTACAACTATTTTCTAGGGATTGAAATTTTTGATTAAATTCCTCCATTGTTTTTACCCTAGCAGCTTCTATTTTTTCTTTCACAAATTCCTGAACTTCAGCCATTTTATTCTCAAAACTATCTAATTTTTCAGACTGTTCATTCAATTTTTCAGTCTGTTCATTTAATTTTTCAGTCATCTCTTTTTGAGAAAGAGACTGTTCATTTAATTTTTCAGTCATCTCCTTTTGAGACTCTAACATCTCTTTTTGGGAAAGAGACTGTTCATTCAATTTTTTAGACTGTTCATTCATTTTTTCAGTCATCTCTTTGTGAGACTCTAACATCTCTTTTTGGGAAAGAGACTGTTCATTCAATTTTAGAGACTGTTCATTCATTCCAATCTCTATACGTTGAAGCATCAACATAAACCGTTGTTGGAAATCAAGATCAGGAACTTCTTGGGTTCTTTCAGGATAACTAATTTCTTCAGAATCACTCATTTTGGGTATTTTATAACAACTATTTCAATATTTTGTGAAACCAAATTTTTACTTTCCTAAAATATGTGTTTTAATAACAATGATCAATTAAAATCTTGTTCAAGCCGACCAACCACTAAATCCTCACCACCAATAATCTATCCCAGATGGTATATATCACATTCACACTAAAATAATCTGAACCCCCACTTTAAATATTTGCAGTATTACAACAACTACTTTATAAACCCTTGATAATTTCAACTTCTCCCAATTCAATCATAAATATTGGTATATCTTGGAATACGATTGCTATTGTCATCAGAAATCTTATATAATTAATTTGGAGAAATATATAGCAATAAAACATACAATATTTTATCACCATGATAGAGCATTTGTCACATGATAATATTCTTGTAATATGGGAAATTAAAATTGTAATCAACAATCATTAATTAATTCAGTTCACACATTACCATATTGTACTCTGCAACAATCAATTAATCAAGTCGCATGTTTATAAAGTGCTAAAAACTGTAATTGCACACTTATAATGACTGTATAACCTCAACATATCGGGCCGAACACGTTGTGGCGCCAAAAATTTGTAACCCTCTATCTCGTATGTGTATGTGGTCCCAACTACGTAACGTAAGTGCACTGAGAATCGTAACCTCGATCACTGATCAATTCCCGCTACACATTGTCAGCTATTAAGAGCTGTATCCAAAAGCATATTATGCTATCTATTTTATGCACCAAAGACCACAACCAACATCTGGAGCAACTTACCACAGACCAAACTAATGATCTAACATAAACTTTTATGATTTAATTTGATCGCAGCCAGGGTGTACCGCGAAGACCTATCATAGTAGTATGATAAAATACAGTAAACAAATTATAAGTGCAATGTTATTATTTTACAAACCTTAATTTGCGATTTTTATTGTATGAGACCCGATGGCCGACCATGTACAAGATGGCATAATTTGTGGAACTACATAAGATTATGAAATTTTAAACCATCTATATGATTTTTAATACAAATGCTAGTCCAGGTAAAGCTTTGCAATAAATAAACATAAATACTTGGGTTCTTTTTTTATAATTTACTATATCACTGAGACTCTTTTTATACTGACAAATGACAATTTAAAATGTTAAGTAAATATATTCAATCTTATCATTATTTGGTAAAATCTGTTTACAGGTTTACTAATCAATTTGTATTGTATACTGGTTCAACTACGCAAAGCCAAAATGATGGAAAAGGTAAATGGGATTTTATTGTACCTTACACATCATAAACTACCAAAGACTAAAAGCATCCAAATGTTTTCTCAAAATATCACTAAACTCTTATATCATGTTGACGATAGTATGTACTTCAATGTATGCTCTATCCAAGGTTTATGATTTCTGATTTTAAGAATGACACATAGCAACGGCACAGTAAGTTTAATTATAAATCAACGTTTATTTACAAATTTATGAATAATAAGTAATTAATTCTAATGTTATAATTAAAGACATAAATAAACAAATAAAATAAATAAATTATAATTCCATCGACTTTCTTCAATAACATATCATAGGTACGGTTTTAAAAACCTAATCATACCTTATTTCAATTTGATATAATGAATCTTGAGCAAATTATACTAAATTCAACATCAACTCATGAAATATTTAACGTCATTTCCAGATTCAATAAATCCATACCGTAAACTTATAATAATATAATAAATAATATTATATCTGTAGGATTTAGCTATAATGCAATCATTAAATAAAGTGAAAATTTAAACTTACACTCCGGTAAATAATAATCAACCGACAGTTAATTATTATGAAGTAACTTGAATAGAATGTCCTGCTACAATTTGACGATCTAACTTATGAATTATACTTACAAATGGAAGAAGATGATTTAGCAGATTAACTAAAATACTTTGCCCAACTTATATCTATGAAGTAAAACATATTCCTGTGGATGCGTTCATCTACACATAGGAATTAAATAATACTAAACGCTTTGTGGATTGATACACCACCATAAAGTAATACGTATAATTACACAATTCCGCGGATTAACCACCAGCGCTGGAATGAGTGTAAAATACAAAAATGGCAATTAAATAATCTGCGGATTAACCACCGGCACAGATTAATGCCTTTCAACATTATAAAACAACATTACTATTTACTTCACATTAAAGTGCAAAATCATCCTCCTCAGTTATTCTGATCATTCAGAAAACACTAACACTTTAGCAAATGTGGGTTCTTGCATAATAAAATGTTACACTAATCAGGACAACTAATGTACTAACTTATCTTGCTTAAAATAAAACATGTGTAATACAATATAAGTAATATTAGTATAGGAATATAAATCTGGAAAGACTCACAAAATACCTCACAAAGATTGATACATCTCATGAATTCATTTAGTACTTTTCAAGCTTTTTCACAAGCGCTATTCTCTTGAATAAGTATTTTATTCAACCCCTATTAATTTAAACTTAATAAAATATAACTTATGAACTTCACATGCAAGTTCATATAACGATAAAATTAAAGTAATGAATTATTCATCAAATACATAAAATCTAACAGGTGTGTGTGTGATATAAATTAAATGTATAGCATTTTATAGTTCAATACATGAATTTTAGCAGGTGTGTGTCACAAATTAGATTGTATAGCATTTTATAACGACAAATATGATCCGTGAAATCCATGTACGATGTGTCGAACAATAAATGTACGAAGTAATAGCTATAATTATAGTTGAATTCCATACATGTAATTTTATCCATTTGTGTTAGTTATTATAATCACTATTAGATTAACGATTTTACGTGGCTCCATAAACAAGAAACAATTTCAAAAACATGACACGCAGAACTTAAATGAAAATGTTTTTCATAAGTTATTAATTTCTACATTTCTCTATTAAAAATGTTCCAAGTTTATCACATCCATGCTAAATATTTATTTATCCACGCTTAAATCTAGGAATAATAATTACAGCAATTAATTTAATCATTCCAAACTGACGATAAAATTAGAAAATAGCTTTGATCAATTATTTGAAGACTGTTTATTATCCAAATGGCAAACAAATTAATTAGCAAATATATTACTGGCATTATAAAGTTAAATATCAATCAATACTATATTTTTATTAGAATTAGAAACGGAAATATTAAACTATGTTGATAACTTTAACATTTTACTTTAATTTAAACTTCTTCTTTTTTAAAAAGCAAATTTTCATATTTATAAAACTTCTGTAATTAAAATACTTATTTAAATTTTCCAAATTGTAGAACAATAAACATTTTAAAACATACCAAATTCTTGCAATTAATTCTTTTAAACTGGGAAGCTCCGACATTTTAAATGTAATATTGGGAAATTATTACCGGTGATTTGATCCACTTGGCCAGCCGACTTGAACAGACTTTTAAATTTAGCAATTCATCTTATAATTAAATACCACGATATTATTTTTACGTTTATAGAAAATTTGTGGTAATCCGTTTACTTGTTAACTATTTTAAAATAAGCTTATCAAAATTACAACATTTGCCTTTTACCATTTTTCTTTTCCTTCTCCCCTCCAAAAGCAAACTAACAGACGATCTTCTCTTAAATTCGCGCTCTTTTCTTTTTTTTACATTGAGACGCATACGTAATTACTGTATTTATTTTTAATAATTTATTTTAATTGAACAAATGGTTTTTTGTTAATTCAATAGAAATAATTTTTAAGATCATTTTAAACAAATAAAAATAAAATATTATATTTTAATACTATTTTACCAAATTTAATGTGTTGTTAAAATTTTTAAAAAGTTAAACATTCTGATATGAATTAGTATATGGAACGAAGCAAATTTAAATTTATTAAAATAATATAAGAGAGTAATCTGTTCAAAGTGCAAATCAAGCCAATCAAATCACCAAAGAAGACAGAGAAATTTTTTATACTAGTTACATCAATTATTATATTTTATGCTAAAATATATGGTTACAATATATATATATATATATATATATATATATATATATATATATATATATATGTTAATTCAGACACATATAAAGTCAAGAATTATTCTGTTACTAATAGATTTTCATGTTGATTATAGTTTGTGGCCCATAGATAGATTTGTGTGTCATCAGTATTTTTACTATTGATAATAAATCATGCTATACATTGCTATTGTCATTTGCAGTCCATAAGAAATAAACAATATAATTCTATATGTATCAAAAGCAATTACCAATTGTCTGTTTCAATTAGTAGGCATTTGATATCTTCATATAAAACCAATCTTATTGACAGTCAGTAATCCAGTAATATATATTATCAAATGCTGAAAATCTTATAGATTGGAAGTCTAACTCTGATATTGCACTATTATTTTAAATATTATAAATCTCCACACACTCACACATCAGCAGAGTTTAAAAAACTTAAGTGAATCATTTAAGTTTAGAGTGCATTTCTACAAATACACCAACTTTCACTGACCATGCTAAATCAGGGCTTGAGTCTATTATGTACCTGATGTTATAATCAAATTTTGAATTGTACAAATCTATTTAATCTATTAAGGAGAAAGACAGTGTCTCATTTATAATCACCCACGATCAGACAATACACCTTATAAGTGCACGGAGATTTATAATATTTAAAGTAATAGTGTATTATTGGAGTTCGGCTTCCGATCTAATAATTTTAAGATTTTCAATGCTTTATAATAATAGATTTACATTTATAAGTTGTATTTGTCTGATCATGGGTGGTTAAAAATGAGACACTGTATTTCTCCTGTGATAGATTAAATAGATTTGTAAAATTCAAAATTTGCTTATAACATCAGGCACATAATAGACTCAAGCCCTGATTTAGCATAGTCAGTGAAAGTTGGTGCATCTATAGAAATGCACTCTAAACATAAGTGATTCACTCAACTTTTTAAACTCTTACTGACATGTGAGTGTGTGGAGATAGTGCATTATTGGTGTTCAACTTCCAATCTAATATATATATATTCTGTACCCTCCTTAAAGTCTTCCATAGTTTTACACGTATCATTGAGTTTTGTATTCATACTGTCAATACATGCTTGGATCTCATTACTATTTTTACTCATAGTTTCATTGAGATATTCAAATTTTATGTTCATCTCTTCTTTATTTTTATTTATATTCTCTTTAATCTCTTCTTTGATCTCTTCTCTATTTCTGCTTATATTCTCATTAATCTCTTCTCTATTTCTTCTATTATCTTCTTTGAGAGATTCAAATTTTCTATTCCTTTCTTGAATCTCTTTCAGCAACAGTGCTATTTGAGACATTAAGAAGTGATCTACATCCCTTTTATGTGAGACTACCTCTTCTTCCTCTATTTTTAATTCCCTAATCTTTTCTTCTCCTATTATTTCTTCCTCTGCAATTTGTACAATATCTGTAACTGCTTCTATATTCATGGTCTCTTCTACTTCTCTTTCCTCCTCACAACTACTATCCACAATGAACTCAGATATTTTATCTACGGAACTGTTATCCTGATTATCCATTTTTCTTTATAATACTTTTCCTCAAAATTTATATTGCAATAATATTTTATTATTAACTTTTCATAAAATAGTTCTCTTACCAGTTCTTTTATCTCCTCTAACCATCACCCACAATAAATATAGACAATACCTTCTACATCCCCTATACTATCTAACTAATTATAACAATAACAATTAAAATTATACGTGTCACAACGTTATTTCCCACATGCATGATTCACAAATACTTTGCACAAACTAAAACACTTTCAAATATATTTTTCAATAATACTTCAATAATTGACATGGTCATATTAAATATCAATGATCGTTAGCCACATCTGCATATTTTAAAATTTTGTTTGTCAATTGATCCACAACAGTATAGTGCGTTTTTAAACAATCAGATTATCTACCACATAAAATTAAAATTATTTTAATAATAAATATTATTTCTATATTCAAATATGAAATTATCTACTTTTGTACAATGTCTGTTGACAATCTCCGATTTACATGAACAAATTCAAATACCAAATTATATAATTCCACTACACATCGTGCAGTCTCATTGGAAAAGCAACATTTAACTTTGTTAGTTGAATCTAACCTATCGATTGTAGTTCCAACTACATATCGTGCAACACGTTGGGCGAGCACAATCTGTACCCTCCTCCCCCGTCGCCTCTCTCACGCGTCCACTCCAAAATAATCTATAATAATGTTTAAAATATATTCCGGGTTCTCTCTCTAGCTCAGTCTTAACAAAATGAATGTAATTAATTTATTAAAAATGATTACTACTAGCTCTAAACTTTAAAATATAAATACAGTTATATTATTAAAAATTTATTATTTTCATGAGACATGGAGCGACGACACGGGGAGCGAGACAGACTACATTGAGATATATCCACCTGATACTATCCCAATGGCATAAGAACACTATACTAAATAATCAACTTATGGTATTCCTATGACTTTCCAAGCTCTTTTCATTACGATTAAGATAATAATCATATCTTATTATTCTTTGTAATAATAATCTAGCTCAATTAAATAATTTAAGTAAATAAATGAAATAAAATCAAATCAAATAAATCTCAGGTTCATAAATTGCATTTAAACTGATTTAAATTACGGTAGTAAACTATGAGAAGGGAATTTTATGTCATAAATTCACTACGTAACAACTAACAATAATAAATAAGAATAATGATAATAATAGTATAATGTAATCCTATTTCTTCTTAAATGAAATAAATAAATAAATATTACGTTCGTGGTAGTATTTAATAATCTGACAATCAAAATACGTGTTGTAATATTAGCATATAATTTATTTTAATATTGTGGCAACCAACTTATGACCAATAAACGATATAATTATAATCCTTTAATTTTATCATACAAATAAATTTTCAAAAATTATTATAACACTTTTATGTTTATCTACTTGGTGCAAAATTATATGTCTGTTGCAATTATAAATGTGTATTGCGATATCATGCATTCTATGTGGAGAAATAATAACTAAGACACGAAGCTTACAAATAAATTTACAACATAGTTTATTAATAATTATACAAATAACAATATTTACATTATGTACATCGGATATCCCTACTTTCCTGTTACAAAATTACTTTACTAGTTTATCTCTTAACATTAAATTTCTACTTATTTTATTTTTAACTCTTATACAGTATTATTATTATTAGATATCTGGTTTTAGTTTAGCTTGTTACAAAATTGTATCTATCAATAATTATCATTAATACTTTATATCTCTATTAATTTAAAATTATATTTTTACAAAATTTTACCTTCGTAGTAAAACTATACAAAATCATAAAATTCTATTTTTATATTGTTCGTATGGAATCCTAAAGATTCAAACCCTTCTTGACATTTTGATGTTCCGTTTTATTATTGACCATACAATAATTATTAATCAAATACTTATCCAAGCCTTTGCTTCATATGGTAATTATAATCATTAACATACCATGCACAAATACATATATCTGTTACACATTATTGAATCCTTTTTTTAACCAACATGCAATCTCTATTTTTAAATATCATATAAAATATTAAAATTTTATTATTACTTTAAAAACTTTGTTTAGATTTTTCCTTTAAAATCTTATATTCATTTCAGAATTACTTTTTAAAACTATATCATATGATTCTTCATCTCTTTATGACACTTAGACTTTCACTTTTAAAATAACAATTCTAACTCATTCTAGTAAATAAACTATTCTTACATAACGACAACCTAGCCTCATTTCTATTTTATGTATCATTTCTATAAAATTATCTTTCTGACGATGTATATTCATGAAACAAGGATAGCGAAAATAGATGCGAAGGATCAAAACAACTAGAATATTATCCGTCATAAAACTTGACAATGATGGCACAGTGAATTTAAAGAACACCATAGAGGAGTGACCTTTATCTGTCTATCCACCTCTACTATAGGAGTGATGCTAAAGCTATTTCTTCAGCTTTATAAAACATCAAAAAGTTTAAAAATACGTAAAAAAACACTGTCCAAAATATATGTGTTCAGTGATAGGACTTAGTTAGCTATACTGAATTCACACAAAATACTATGATCCAAATATTTGATTTTTCTTATTTCTTGGCAAAAAAACATCATCTTGGTTTCCTCTACACCAGTACTACCAAGTCACTATCCGATTTTATTTCTCTAGATTTATCTATGCAGTACATCGACAAATTTCTGTCTACATTTCTAACAATAATAAAATTCATTTTTTTTAGTTCAAACTATACAGCTATTCTTAAGAAAATCTTTTACTACTTATCTCGTATATTTATAATATACCAACTATTTTAAAATTATCTGAAGATTTTGCAACATAAAAGTTCAAAAGAATCACATAATTATTATGATACTTATTATTAATTATATTTTTAAAACAACTTATTGCATGCACATTTAAAATTACTACTATCTCAAATATATGTTTTAATGTTGGATAAAATGTGTACTTATAATTTTAAAACTTTCATACATCATTCTTCATTAATAGATGACCTAAAAAAAAAAATACATTATGCATTATCAACAATATCACAATTACCAAAACGATCTATCTTCTTGATCGTATTCTGAAGGCTTCACCATTCCATTACTTCTTGTAGATATTTAAAACTTCCATACATACATTTTATTTTTATAATAATATTCTATCATTCTATTAAGCTATTATATTTAAATCTCCTTATTCTTAAATTCATGTTTATATGTTTCCCTAAGCTAATATAGAATTTTTATATTTTAAATACAATCAAATAAAAATATTAAATTATATTTACGATACTGCTTTGTCGAACTTGCTTGTAAATTGTTCATCGTAAAGCTAAAAAAAAAATATATACTTTATTTTTCATTCAGTCACTTAATGTTCTATAAAAAAAATAACTCTGTTTAATAATCTTCATCGACGATGATCCTTAGTTTTCTCAATATTTTATACACTTATTAATTCTTGATATCTCCTTCAACATAGTCTGCTAGCTTTTTCCCGCACGTCTGGTTTCCCCCGATGCATCTTGTAGATATTTTATTTAAATCTTCAATAATTTCTATTTCCATGGATCCATTTTTATTTAGTCATTTAATTTTATATTTCTTTGATCAAGCATTATTTTCATTGAATACTTTATAATATTTTTTCTCATAAGATAAAGTTTTAGGCACCTTGCCATAAAATACTTATAGCACTTTAATCTTTTTACTTTCCTTTATTTCACAATTCTGGAAATATATCTTTTAATAATATTTTCTTTACAAAATAAACATTCTTCATTATTATTTTTCTTGGTACTAGAACGCATATTAAAATTTTATTCATAGAGAAGTATAACTTAGTTTTAAAATAGCTCTGTAAATTTATCATCATAAATTGTTCTTGACGATCAGCAGCTTCTTTTTCAGATTTTCACATATCGTCCCAATTGTATTCCTTTCAGTTATAAGATTAAGTTTCAGGTTGAGCACAACTAAGGTCATATTAAGATACTTTCCCATTATTTTTCTTTCAGCAATCACTTTAAATATTTTTTCTTGTACTTCCATGTTACTGTAGGCTTTCTGGTTAAATTTGAATAAAATTTCCTGGTAAGATAAACTTAAAATTAGCAATACATATTTCTGTAGTCAAAAATATATTGTATATTACAGAATAACTTTTAGAATAAATCCGAAATTATAAATTTATATTACTGTTCAGCTACGATGTTACCAGCCATAAAAATTTGTTACTTTCTCTTTCACTTACACATTACTTCTCCCCGCTCTTTGTATATTCTTAGATTTTTGTCTGATAATTTTACATCCTTTGATTGGTTAATATTTATTTTAGCGCGCGAACAATTTATTCATTTTATTTTGATAACAGAATGGATGTTTTAAAATTAAGAATTGATGACGTAATGTCTGGAATATTTATACCAATATTTTTAAATTCAATTATAGTTTTATATAAAAAAAATCATCTAAGCTTTAAAATAATTATTAAAACAATATTTAATATTTTTTAACTTTCACTTTAAAGATCGATGGCAATTATATCTAGTTTTAAATTCACACAGTTTATTATTATTTTAACAAGAGTGTGTGAAGGTATTTAATATACGGTCACGTGTCTACTAACTTTATAAAAATGATTTTTTATTTACGTCTTGGTTTAAATTACCAAAACTGATATATTTTATAAAAAATTTAGAAAATAATTTTAAAATGTAGAACTAAATATAATTCTCACCATCCCACAGTTTATTAATAAATTATACTCTATTAAATTTGATTTTTAAATACAATTATAACATTACATTTCATTTATTTAATTTATTAGTTTTTTAAATATTATACTAAATAATTGATATACTTTTAACTATCTATAGCTGTATTATTTTATATGGCCAGCTTTCACAACCATAAGCAATGATATGATTAAGCTTTATTTAACTGTTTTCTTTTAAATAATTTATTACACTGTTACCTACCAGGTATTTTTAGCTTTAAATTATATTATAAAATCTACTTATCCCATTATTATTTATATCTCTTACAAATATAACTTAAAATTTAAAATTTTTTAATAATTGACCTTTCTACCCTACCTATGACCTACAGACAAGGGCACAATATATATATATATAAGGATCTGAATTCAGACTTTCAAGCTTCCCATAGTTATCCATTCCATCTTATACAACCAATATACATGACTACATACCTGTGAAAAAGATAAATGATCACCAATATATGTATTTCATGCTAAACCAGTACTTCTCAGTTAGTCCAAATCACCGTATATCACACATATCTGCATTCAGTGCTCAGTTTATATTAAGATATCAAATCCTTAAAGTCATTCTGACCCTTCCTTCATATTTAGGACCTTGATATGTCCATTTAAATATACAGAAGAGGAATGGGCAGAATATAGACTGAATATGTAATATTTAAAAAATGTATATTATCTATACTAAACTTAATGTAATTAGAAGGACCTAAATTCAGACTTTCAAGATCCCCATAGCTATCCACTCTATCTTATTCAGCCAATACACATGACCACATATATGTGGCAAAGATGCATGATCTCCAATATCTGTATTGCATGCTAAAACAGAACTCCTTAGTTGGTCCAGGTCACCATTTCCCACAAATATATACAATCAGTGTTCACTTTATAATAATATAGCAAATTTTCAAACTTTAGTGGACAAGCTTCAATCCTCTCCACCCTCCAACTCTTCAGCCATTCATATTATTGAAAATCTGAGGATAAAACATTTAAATCACTTGTTGATTCTAATATTATTTACATACCCATGTTGACTTTAAGTCATTCTGATGCTTCACATATATGATCTTAATATGTTCATTTAAATATACAGAAGAGAGATGAGCAGAATACAGGCTGAATGACTTAAAGTCAACATGGGTATGACAATAATAATATTGGTATCAATAAGGGATCTGAATGTTTCATCCTCAGATTTTTAATGATATGGATGATTGAAGACTTGGAGGGTGGAGAGAATTGAAGCTTATCCATTAAAATTTGAAGTTTTGATATCTTAATATAAATTGAGCACTGCTTGTATATATGTGTGGGAGATGGTGATCTGAACCAACTTATGAGTGCTGGTTCAGCATGAAATATGGATATTGGAGATCATTTATTATTTTCACATGTATGTGGTCATGTGTATCATTTATATAAGATGGAATTGATAACTATGGGAAGCTTAAAATTCTGAGTTCAGGTCCTTTTAAATATGTTTAGGATAAATAATATATATGAGCACTGATTATATATATGTGTGGGAGATGGTGATCTGGACCAACTGATGAGTCATGGTTCAGCATGAAATATGAATATTGGTATTGGAGATAATTTATCTTTTTTTATATGTGTGTGTTCATGTGTATCATTTATATAAGATGGAGTTGATATCTATGGGGAGCTTAAAATTCTGAGTTCTGGTTTTTTTAAAATACATTAAGTTTAGTATAGATAATATACATGTACTGTATTTAAATATATATATTTTAAATACAAGTACATTTTATATACCAGGAGTCTAGATGTAATATAGGGGAGTTGAACACAAACTTTCAAGCTCCCTTCAACCATATCCTCTTTCTCATACAGCTGATACATACGGCCACAAACATATTGATCAGATCACTATATTCCACACACACATACACACACACATATATATATATATAATCAGTGCTTGGTTTATATTAAGATAGTAAATCTTCACACTTTAATGGATATACTTTGATCTATTTCACGCTCTAATTCCTCACCCATTCTTACAAAATCTAATGATGGAATCCCTTGTTAATGTCAATATTATTGTTATGCCCATGTTGACTTTAAGTCACTCTGACCGCTCATGTATAGGACCTTGTCCATCCTGTCCATCTCTCTTCTGTGTATTTAAATGAACAAGATCTTATATATGAAAGATCAGAGTGACTTAAAGTGGCCATTCCATCATCAGATTTTCAATGGTATGATTGACTGAGGATTTGAAGGGTATAGTAGATTGAAGCCTGTCTGTAGAAGGGTGAAGATTTGCTATCTTCATATAAACTGAGTACTGATTATATATGTGTGTGGGAGATGATGATTTGGACTAATTTATAAGTGCTGATTCAGCATATAATACATATATTGGAGATCACTTATTTTTTTCACATGTGTGTGGTCATGTGTATCGCTTGTATGAGATAAAGTGGATAGCTGAAAAGACCTTGAAAGTCTGTGTTCAAATCCCTTAATTATATATATATATCATTAAAACCAGTCAACACTTAGACAATTCCAATAACAATCAATAATCTTAATCTGTTGTTGTTAAGACAACCTCCTTTTAACAATAAAGATGGAATCCCATCTTTATTTAGGTCCAGTATATTTAAATAGTCATTGAAGATTGCAACTTGACCACAGAGATTAAATTATTGATACAAAGAAGTTTAAATAAACCTAACAGAAAAATATAACCTGTTCTGAATGCAGACTACTAAATTAAATAGTAAGTATGGAGGTGTTTATTATATCTATAAATTATAACATTACAAATTGCAATTAGAATTTTCAGACTGCACTCAAAGTATTACTTAAATAATAAGTGTAATAATGCTCAGTATATATAATATTTAAGTACAAATATATTGTTTATATTGAACCTAATGTAATTAGATGAGATTTGAACTCAGACTTTCAAGCCCTCTACAGCTATCTACTCCATTTTATACATCCGATGCATCTCATCACATATATGTGAAAAAGATCAATCATCTCCAATATATATATATATATATTTATGCTGAGCTAGTCGACATGTGCATTGGTTGTATAAAATGAAGTGCAAAGCTATAGGGAGTTTGAAAATGTGAATTCAAATATATATATATATATTAAATCCAGCACTAAGAAAATTCATTTGGTTGTTAAGTTTATTATCATCATGAAAAAAATTCTTCATTTAAATTATTTTAGAAGAAAAATTCAATTGTTTATTTGTTACTGATATATATATTTTTAAAAAAATATCATTGAAATTTGTCTAGTCGGATACTTATCTTTAAATAAATTAGATAGCTGACCAACGCTAATGGAGACTGACTGTAGAAATTCCAATAAAAAACTTCAATTTTTTCAAAAAAGATGTAATTATTAGTGCTATTAGAAAGTATAGCCTTAAGAAATTAGTTAATGTTGTAAAAGACAAAAAAAAAAAAGACAAATATTAAAGTTTATGTACGAGATAAAAAAAAGTTTTTATAAAAAAATTCACTTATGCTAAAAAAAAAGGGGGGGGGGATGAATTTATATAAAATGTAACTTGGTAAATACAAAATATTCCAAAATATATTTATTACTAAAATTATTTCATCATCATCATCTTCAATGAATATTGTTCTCCTGCAGGATAAAAATCTCTCCAAGTGTAACTTCTCTTTTTCATATTAGAGTTGAAAATTTTCTTACACGTGATCTCCTTTTAAATCTTCTATACAAACTCTTGAGTTCCAATATAAAACCTAAACTGTCGTTTTCCATTTCAGTCACTTAATTCTTTCCATAATGTCAAATATATTTGTTTGTTCTCTCAACCATATACTTCAATATTGATCTCTTTTTCTTACCTCTACATACTGTGTTGAGTAGTCTGAAATATTGGTATTGTTTTTCTCTTAAATATCCAAGTCTCAGATCCATAACTAAGAATTATTCAAATACTTATACTATTTTTTTTCTTTTCTAACATATAAACATATTTCTTTCAATACAGTATTCAGTTATATCTATCAAAAACCTTCAAGTTTATATCTGCAGTTAATTTCATCCATTATATTCTTGTCCGTGTTAATAATCAGATCAAAATAATTGTAATTGCTAATTTTCTTCCAATTTATGATTAATAATCATTATTTTCTTCTATGAAAATCCACTAAACATTAATTTAATCTTTTTTGATGTTTACATTTCGATATACTTTCTTACTTTTATTTGATAATTATTACAATATTTCTTCAAGTTCTGAAGCATTAATTACAAAAACAATCACTCTGCAAAAGGTTGATGACTTAAATAATCTCTATTTACTTTTATATCTTTAGGGTTTTATCTTAATCCACTTTTTTAAAAAAAAATTTCAATAAAAAAGTTTTGGAAGATAAGGAATCATCCTATTACAAATCCCCATTAATGTTAATCTTATTAATACTATAATATACTGTTGAATTTTGATAAATATTCATCATAATATGACAATATTTGGGGCAATATCTTGATAACCCAAAGTTTTAATGACCATATAAATGCTTATCAATTTAAATATGTTTTCATAATTTACAAATCCCAACTACAAATGCAACACATTTTCATTGTTCTATTGTATCAATCAATCAATCAATAGTATTCTGTTCAATAGACAGGTCCAGAGAGAAGTCACAACATCAATTTCATCCATTCTGTTATTCCACTCTCTTCCTTGCCTATTTTTTTCAATTCCCCATAAGTCTTCCCATTTCTTATGTCATCCAATAATGTCAATCTCTTCCATCCTTTCTTTTTATTTCCACTCATCATTCCCTCCAAAACATCTTTCATTAAACTATAATTTCTTCTCAATATATGTCCAATCCAGTTTCTCTTTCTCTCTTTGATATGCTCAATTAATCTTCTTTCTTCATTTATTCTTTTCAGAAGTTCTATTGTATAACCTCTCTCAATACTTGGATGTGATGCAATGTCCTAAAGCTTCTTTTAAATGCATCTTGATTTCTTGGTTGGGTGGAATCCAAACTTCACTGAAGATAAATTATCTTGGTAAAGATTTTCCTATAAGTCTATAATTTCTAATATTTTCTTTACCACTTTTTTAAATGTCAATATTATTTCAGCATTCTTACAATCCTCTAATGCATATTTAACAATTGGAATATTTGGTATATAATTTTTCAAACAATTTTTTTATTTTTTCTCTTGCTTCTTTTAAAATATTAATAGTAATTCCATAATATTTCTTGAAGCATTTCTTTTCTTCATAGATTTAATCACATATCTTATCTCTTCATTTCATAGCAATTCAGAAGATGTAGAAATTGTAGAGGATATTTTATTTATAATCTTTATTACTGTATTCTACCTTTATTGTTAAAAGGAGGTCTTGACAACTGACTTAGATTGTTGATTGTTATTGGCATTTGACTGATTTTAATGATTATATATGCATATATAATTTTTTTATAGAACTGTTTTACACATTTCATGTTGTCACCTCTCTTTTTAGTAATAGTTTTAATTTTTTTTCTTATTGCTGAAACAATTTTTTTTTTCAATATCAAGAAGTCTATATTTTTGTAACTTTTATTCATTTTTATGTTTTGCTATTTTCTAATATCATTTTAAACTTTTTTTCTTTTCCAGAAAGGCAAAGTCTAGTGGATTACAAAAGGTGAAACAAATACAATAATAAGGACAACGTTTGAGATGGTTAACTTCTGAATAGCAGTCAAATAAATGTAGAAGGGCATTATGACTCAATGAATCAGACCCTGGAGTTGAATGAGTTGATTAGGGAATCAAACAGATCATGTCAGTTTTATGATGATTTGGTATGTTTAAGGATCAAATCACTAAATATGAAATAACACTAATTTAGATATGAGTAATTTAAGTAGAAATGTATCAAAAACATATTTTATTTATATATTCATTTCCTTAGGTTTGGACTCTGAAGTGTGTACATATTTACTGTTACTCTGTACTAAATAGTTATACCTATTATACTTTCTGCTGCACATTTATTTGCCCTTCACATGTGCATTTAAGTTAATTTTATTTTCCATAATTGATGAAATAAAGAGAAATTACTATTTTATGTCAATTGGTGACTCTCTTATTAGAAGATGTGAAAAGCCATCTTACTGAGGTTTATCTTTTTATATGAAAAAAGTACCTCATTTAATATTATTTTTGTATCTAATACTGATATTTTATTTTTTTGGACTAATTATGAATTTTATATTCTATTAGTCATGTGATAATTGCTTTGGAAAGTAATTGAATACTACCTTTACTATTTTAGACATTTTGCGGATTATATGAAAGAAGTTATCATCTTCATATTGTGGATAATTGATAGAGACATTACTTTCAGTATTTTCAATGGTAACCAATACAATGTGATTAATATTAAGAATATCTGTTGAATTTATTTAAAAAAGATGACTAATTAGAGAAACATATCAATATTATCACTGTTATTTTTGATATCATCCATGAAATTTCTGATTAGTTACTTGTTTGGATTTCTTTCTTTTTTTATTTTATTATTTATGTTAAATCTTAATTTGTGTTTAACAAGAGAGTAAAGTTTACTTATTTTTTTTCTGGTGCTAACAGAGTTGAGATTACCATGTATTTGCATAAAATTGATTTACTTTTGTGAACATTAATATATTGCAATTGAAGCAAACTATAAAAAAAAATGATCTTGTATATTCAGTGCCTTAACTTATCTGATTGATAATAATCTGAAATTCAAAGGTTTATATAATTGATGATACTCTAGAATCAGTGCCAGGCTTATTTAACTGAGGATAATCTACAACCAGAGCACTGGCCGACTTGACTAATAATATTGCATGTGTATTGAGAATTCACTTCTTGTAGTCCTTGTCTACCTGAACCATTCTAGGACTTTGTCATGCTTCCGAGAAAGTTTGACTTAGTTAAATTAAAATATTTTGGCTAAAATAATGATAACTAGAAAGTGTTTATATATGGTGCTTGTCTGATATATATTGACCATATTATATATCATGGTTCAGTTATTGGACTTCTTTTGTATGTAATATATGCATCTTATTTTTTTAAAATAAATTTTTCTAACAAACTGTGACTTTTCTCGAAAAGGATTTTAAAAAAAATTATGAGAAAACTTGAGTCTGTCAACTATTTCTTTAAAAAAAAAACCACTAGTTGAAGTTAAATATATCTAAGACTATTATTGATTTTGTTATGTCTGGAGAGGCAGAATGAATAAAAATGAAATTGTTTCGCAGAGAAAATTATGATAGAAACAATACGAAAAATCTTGATAAGAAAATAACCATTAATTAAATAGTAAAACAAACAAATTAACGGAAACAATTCAATTAAGCCGATTAATTACGGAAACAATATAATTAAGGCAGGTATTTACAACAACTAATTCTAATTAGAGTACGTGCAAATCTAATTGCTTACTCTTAAAAGAAATTTAAAAATATTTATATGAACAAAAATTAAAAGTAAAAAAGGTAAAAAATTATTTAATTTGATTACATAGACAGATGAAGGGATATATCTATCGTACTCATTAGCATAAAAATAAAAAAATAAGGACGCTTTCTCTTCAGAAGTGAAGAGAGGAAGTATGGGTACATTATAAAAAGAAAGAGAACAACAGATAGAGTCATTCGGAATCCTGCTTTAGTCTGGCCTTTTATGACAATCTGAAGCTTAAATGAACTATGAGGATTATATAGAATCAATGTTGCCGTGTGGATAAGAGGCGCCTTTGTGCAAAGTAAATTTTTATGCCCCCGCCCCATGAAATAAAATTTGTAAATTAAAACAAAACATATAAAGTTTTATTTAATAAAAGATGTAGAAACAATAAAACATTAAAAAGTTATAATAATATTCATTATTTATACTTTGACCATTTTATTTACATATTAACCCTTCTAGTTTTGAGTTCCACAAAACAACTTGTAGAAATTTTCTTTCCAAGTAATAAATAACGATAACATGATTCTGAAAACTTGCGACCAGACCCTCTTTAGGAAAATTTCACTTATGTAATAACATCAGAGCAGACTCAGGAAAAATGGGGGCTAGTGCAACATTCAATAAAAAATGTGGTTGTTTTACAATAGCATGTTGAAATCACCAGAGGGCGTTATTTCTGTGATAATGCACAGAAAAATGCCATTTAGGTGGCCTACCACTGCTAGCGAGCATTCTATTTCTAATGCGTAAGCCTAGAAATAGTCCTTTCAGTATGGGGTGGCTGCTTAGTGTCTATTTCTACGCTAATGCACAGAAACATGACATTGAATCTGCCGCAAACGCTAACGTGTCAGCTTACAGCTCAGATTTGTGCTAAGCATTTTCGATGTGCGATCACATTTCACTTTTGGCTACAGTATCGGGTGAGGGTGTCTGGAATTTCGATTGTCAAAACTATTTTAATATTCATTAAGACCACCTCCCCCTCTAACTGCCATCTTTTGGGAATGTTACTAACAATTATCAGCAGAGTCTCACGTTTCCCTAGCCTCCATTTTCTGCTCAAAAAATTTGGCAAGTGTAGGATTCCGGCATGATTTGGATCAAATCACGCTCTAAGTCCCGCTTCTGCAAGAACAATGGTGAGCTTTATTGAATGGCTGAAATCGGAAAACTTGCTGCAAATGTCAAAGATTCTCTGACTGCTGCTGCTGGAAACGGGTTATCAAACAAAAGAGCTTTGAAGTTGCATGAGTGCTGTTCCTGAACAGCCCTAAAAGTTGCTTTTAATTGCCGTAAATATATTTATGTGGGGTTTTTGGTAATTACGGTAAAAAGTTGGTCAACCTTCAAGTCGGAGCATTACGTTCGCTTAGGAATTGTAGCCACTCACCCTCACTACCTTTCCCAAAGTTGGACCTTTCGGTTATAAATGTTTGGTATTGTTAAATGGAAATCGATTTGGTATTTGTAATTTATTATAAAACAACAAAAATATAAAAAAGAAAAGAAGCTGATTTTGTCATAGAATACACGACTGCCGGCGTTAACAAAAAATGTAAGTAATGAGAAAGAATAAAAAGTAACTACTTTTTAAAATTCATTTCGATCGATGTACCCTTTTTTTTTTTTTGTTTGTTTGTTTGTTTTCGTTCCAAAAATTGTTATTTGATAGATAGTAGTTTTGGTTAAATGTGATCAACAAAATCAAAAACATACATATATAAAAAAAAAAGAAAGAATTCCTACTCCCCTCCCCAATATAAGTAATGAAAAGAATAACAACAACAACAAAAAAATTAAGTATTTTTTTTAAATTCAATTTTTTGATTTCTGCATATTTTTTTTTTATTTGTTGTTGTTGTTGTTGTTGCGTATTCCAAAATTTATTTGATATTACTTTACTTTGAAATGTGATAATAAACAAACCCGGCGGCGGCCCCGTAAACATTATATTTATCTTTGTTTACAAACAAAGCCCGCCCTCCAACGGTTTCAACACGCTATTGTAAAACAACCAAAAATGTTATATATTTAGAAAAAGTATCTTATTTGCAGATCTCTACTAGCAGTTTTGCAGGGTGGTCCAAAAAAATAATATAAAAAGTTTTTGAAAGGTAAAAATTATTTTTAAAAATTTCAAATTCAATAAATTTTTACTTTTGTTACTAAATAGATATTTTTGTTTAAAATAATTATTTAATTATTGTTTTAAAAATTATTTTTTAATCATTATTTTGTTTTATTTTAGTATATGCATTTATTTTATTATAGAAATAAATGGGGGGGGGGGGGTAAGGTATTTTCCAAACATGTTAAATGACTAAAGCCACAGTTTTAAGTTATTTTTTTGTAAAAGCATGGTATTAAAGTGAATATTAATGTCAAAACTTAAAAAATTAAATATAACTTGTAATTACAAAATTGATCAAAGTATATAATACATACAATAATATAATAATAAATAATTATCCTTTTTTTAAAAATAATGTATGAGTATTTTAATTTCATTTATTTGATATCACAGAATATTGAAAAACATTTATGTAGGCCTACATACATTCTATATGTTTTCCTGAAGGTTTGTGATGATGGTGTTTTAGTTGTATTTATATGGTGGACTATTTCCAGCATTACCTTAAAAATTCAATAGTCAAAAATTTAAGGATCCAGGTTCAATTCCCATGCTAGTATTGTCACTTGTCAGGTCAACAACACCTGAAGAAGAGGGGAGAATAATACCTCTCAAAACTTTGTGCTATTATTAATAGTGAATGTATTTTGAATATTTAAATAAAAGTTAAATTTTTTTAAAGACATTCAATACTCATATTAGATGATGGAAATAGTCCAACCTATAAGTGCATACATTGTATGTAGTTAAAAATATATGTCACTACTCAATCAATACATCTACCATTATATTACTTCACACATGATGGTCATTGTAGGGCCTACAAATTGCAAATTTTGTCAAAAAAAAAATAGTTACATTTAGCAAGTGGATAAAATGTTTTTGATTTATTTTTTGATTATCACAAAAGATGTGGATCCTGCAGGGTTTTGGAGCCTTTGCTACTGCACCACTCACTCTACCCTCAGGCTGACCCTGAATAAGATTGTATACATATCAGATTTCCTATATGTTTAACTTATTATATATGTTCATATTTTGTTTCAAATATGTATGTTAATTTCGTTGTATATATATATATATATATATATATATATATATATATATATATATTGTTTGCATTAAACTAATCTTAAATTATGACTCTTGTTAATGAGTCATCATGAGTCCTTGTGTGTATTTTTTATTCTATTTGTGGAAAGACTTATATTCATTTGTTCTGATCCGCCAGTCTGAAGAAAGATTTAATTTGAAGAGTAAAAAGTCTGAAACTTCTGATGTTACATTAAATTTTAATGTTAATAATCAAGGCACTCATCCAAAAATTGTGAACATAAAAATTAGTTAAAAATTTTATTATTCAGATACTTACCTGCTTGCTAATTTTTTTTAAATCTAAAATCAGGGTATAATTTTCTGTAAAACAATATCTAATGTGTCTTCCACTGCTTTATCTATGAGGTCTGGACAATTTTAAAGCCCCCCCCCCCAATTAATCATGAGGAGAAACCTAGTTCCTTTCTTTTATTGGCTTATTTCCATGATCATTTCTGAAGTACAATAGTTACAACAAGGAAAATATACCTCTTAGACTTTTCCCAATAGTTAGACCATCTTTAACCAACATATTAATTTGTTAAAAATAGTTTTTTCTCAAAACATTTATTAAAATAATTAATATGGGTGATATATTACAAATATGGACAATGAACAATTACAATATTAGATGAGTTATGGAACTAACATTATTGAGTTAAACAGGGTTAGGTATTTAGTGGTTAAGATCTTTGTTAACTTTATTAGAGAGTCTGATATAGCTTCCATGTCTCTTGAAAAATGAATATTGTGGCAAGAGTTTTGTCTCTTTGTTTAATTTTCTCTATGCTCTGAATAAATAATGATGTTTCATCTGGCTTGGGATGTTGGTATTGTGCCTTGCATCTTACAATCCAAATGGCATAGGTGATGTAAATTGACAGCCTGATTGTAGGAATATCTCTTCCACGAATGCATTCTTTTATATTAAGTATTTTGTAGTAATCTATCTTTGAATTGTTAAAAATTATTGTTTTAATATTGCCTAGACCCTTGCATGTTTTAATTATGTGGTCAAATGTTTCCTATTCATACTTATATTTATACAATAAATTTTTAAAAACATAAATTTGCACTTCATTTTAATGTTAAGTTGAATAACTAAAAAAGTCAAACACTTGGTTTTGTTTTAGGCACTTTACCATTAGGATAACATTTAGAAGAGACTTCAAATAATGTTATATGGTGTTTTTACTCTCAATAGAGTGGCATTAAAACATCAACTTAAATAAATTTGTTAAGAGTTAAATATCTTGGCAGATATCTTTTTTTAAAAATTTATGCATTTTTTACTGATAATATTATGGCTCAATTATAAGTTTTTAGATAAATAATAAATTCCACAAGTTCATATCCAATGAAAGGCAGAATAGTAAAATGTAAAAAAATTAATATCAGTATTAAAATAAAAAGAAAAGATTCAAGATATCAGAATAAATCCCAGGGTCTCATAATCTAACAATAGACATTTTTATTACTGTGTTATACTGAATACTTTATACTAAAACATCTAAAAGATGTCTTGCGTTGTTAGCCGAGAGCTATCGCAGCTGCCAGGCAAGCAAGTAGTTGTTTGCAGACAGTTGTTGGTTCGCATCCCGGCTGATGCTATGACATATGAAAAAAAAACATCTAAAAGATAACTTATAAAAGTAATTATCTACTATATGACTGTACTGTGGATTACTGTAACTATTATAAGGTAATATTTTTTTTTAAATAACTTTATTATTAAATAAACTAATAGTAGTAATGTATCAATTTTTTAATAAAAATTCGGATATTTAAATAAAAGTGATTTGGAAATCTAAACATCTTGATTTATTTATAAATTTTGTTAATTGTTACTCTGACATGGTACCTCTCTGGTTTAGCATGATGATAGAGTATACAATATTTTATTGTAACGAATTTCAAGCGATAATCACAAGACTAAGTAAAAAATATTTTTTCATATTTAAATAAAAAAATATTTACAATGAGAATTTCATAATTGACTATAGTGACATAGTACCAAATCTTCAATTTAGCACAAAAGTAGTATATATTATGTATTGTAGTATATGTCAAATATTTGTCACAAGACTAAGTAAAAGTGTAATCCACTTATATTTAAATAAAAAATTGTTACAGTTAGAATGTATTTCTAACAAAGGAGTGATTCAGGAATCTAAACATTTTCATTCATATAGAAATTTTATTAATTATCATGATTGTCCCAATGATAAAATGTCTTTGTGCCCTGCATACCCACATATGATGTCCCTGTATAGAGTTTATATTATTTTTGTGAACTTTAAGAGCTGTTTATATTTTTATTTTATATCTAGTAATGGAATAACTGCAAGACCAAATATTAAACTTTATTCATATATATATATTATAAAATAATCACTTTTACATCTTATATGCGGTTGTCCAGTAAAATAATTTAGAATTCATATGCTTCCTACTATCAGGATATTTAAAGACATAGTTCTGTGCACAGACAGATTACAAAATAACACCATGTGCACTACCAAGGCACAGAATTTTTATTGATTCCGAGAATATTCTTAGTTTAGCAAAGCATGTGGCTTTAAGTTGAAATTTTGAAGATGGTAAATTATTTATTATTCAGTCTCAATCAAGATTTAAACTAATTATACATAATTAATTCCATTAAACTTACAGAAGTTATATAAACTTGTCTTTTTATACATATCTATTATCTGACCTGGTAATTTTATTTTCATTTCATTACTATGATAATGTTTTTATTCTTATTTAAGACTTTATGTCTACTATATAGTTATTCAAATCCATCCAATTTCTTTCACAATTATGCAAGGCATTTTATAAGAAACAGAGACTTTTTTTTTTTGATTTGTAAAGTAAATAAAATCAAAGAGAAGGTTCAAAACATAGTGAAAATATTTCACATTTACATTCAAAACAATATTTTGACATAACAAGTTTTTAAAAAAAAATGTTTTTACTATAAATTATGCTTTGAATGCAGTAAATTTTGTAATAATCTTCCTCTTATAAAAGCCTATAAAAGTTTAGTTTTTAAAATGTTATACTATGATGTTTAATATTGATTTTTTTGTTTATATTAATTATTTGTATATATTTTATGTATGTGCATACGTGTATTCATGTATAATATTATGTGTGTATACATGTATAACATTTATGTATATATTATTCGTTATCTAAATAAATTATATCAAATTCAGAATTAAAAAAACTATCCAAAATTTAAAAGAAAAATTTCACAATCGATTTTATATTTTATATTCTTTATTTATATTGTTTTGTATTCAGCTTACGTTTTTTTTTTTTTGCCAACTTTATTTATATATTTATGTTCAACTGAAAAATCATCAAATGCCGAATCGCTCTACTTACTATATTTAAAAAAAATATCCATTTTTCATTTTATTGATAGCAATGACAATTATCAGTCAATCAACCTATATATCTATCTATTTGGTCATCCATTCATCCGTATATCTATCTGATTGTATATTAGACAGTCCATGAGTCTGTCTTTCTACCTATTCACTTTTCTATTTATATATCTATTTATCAATCTTTCTGTCCACCCATCCATCTATCTATCCATCTATTTAATTATCTATAAAAGATAATCAAATGACTTAATTGCTTGAGAATTCATAACAAGTTAGAGGTCGGGAAAAGCAGACAGGAATCAATTTGAAGACTTCTCTTGCTTTGTACCATGGTATTAAACCTCTTTCTCTATCTACCTAACTACCAACTACTTAATTATCTACTTACTTGTCTATGCATCTATCTATCTATCTATCTATCTATCTATCTATCTATCTACCTACCTACCTGTCTGTCTGTCTGCCTGCCTGCCCGCCCGCCCGCCCGCTTGCCTGCCTGCCTGCCTGCCTGTTTGTCCGTCCGTCTATCCGTCCATCAATCTGTCTCTTATATTATGGGTGAGGGAATAAAATTATTACTGACAAAAAAAAAAAAACCTTTCAACGATTTTTTACGACTTGTTATTGTGACTTCATTATGACAACTGTTGATATTTAATATATAATTAAAGGTTTTGTTTAATTAGATGCTGTTTATTCGCTTTTGAAGTTGCTTTTATAATCAAGATTCCAATTAAAAAGTGAAATCAATGACACAAAAATAAAGATGAGAAAGATAAAGAAAAAATAAAATGTTGTGTTACTAATTGCTACTTCACATAACCTTCGCAGTTAGAAATGATCAAGTTAAAGTAAATTAATTTTTTAAATATTATTTTAAAAATATTGAAGTATTAATATGTATATTAAAAATACAAAAAAGTTACTCGGAAGACCATTATAACCTCTGACCCTCAACTCTTTTGCTCTCAAGTTCGCCAGGCTACTACTGCGCTAGTATCATACTTTAGCGCAATAATTAAGAAATATTAGCGACACTTATTTTATCTTATGTAAGGGACTCATTAAAATGTTTGATACTAATTTAAATCCTGTGTTGCTAGAATAAATGATCATATGATGACCATTTCCTATTGTATATCACTAATTATGGAAAGCGCTTCTAGAATAAATTATATCACGTGACAAGTAACGTCAAACTACCAATGACGATCAAATGCTATTGTTTGGCCATAATACTCTATTGTCTAATTCTCCACATGTAAAAAACTTAATAGACATAAATGTATTTACTATTACTTTGAAAATGAAAATGTAACAATTTACTCTAGATAAATACTTTGCATATAATATAGATATATATGAGAGATAGTGACCGGGGCCAACTGATGAGTGCTGGTTCAGTACAAAATGCATCTTGGGGGTCATTTATCTTTTATTGTATCTTTATTTATATGAATTAAAAAAAAGAATGGGGAAGTATGGAAGTGTTTATTATATCTATGAGTTAATTCACTATATACAGTGCATTTACACACAGCGACACACTATTTAAAATCAAAACAACATATTATATTTAGTAAAGACATGAATGTATTACGATGATAATTATATATTTTTATTACAAGTTTGATAAACTAAAAGGGATCATTATCTCCAATATTGTCTGCCGAAGATCTGAAAATTTCCAAAAAAAAAAAACTGATGATAACACTGGATGATGCCAAAACAGAGAGGCAGAAATAGATCATGGGGGGAAAAAATTTGGACATCTTCATGAAAGCTTGATGGATGTAGAAATTCCTTTAAAAGAGCCATCAGTCTTCTAAATTCATAGAATGAGAAAAAGCATCATCAGAGTAAAATTGCAAGCTTCTCTTTCTCAAAGTTTCTACAATAGCAATCAGATAAAACCTACGGATGATGATGAAATCGAACTTGCCCTTTATTGTCTTAAATCAGACAAAACCTATTTAGCTTACAAGCAAAATTATAGCAATCTTCAAATCAAACAGAGCTTAACAATAATCCAAAAAATTATTATCCAATATCATTATTATGTATTCCCTATATACTTTTTGAAAAATTTTTGCCAATGGTTGAAAGTCAGTTTTCTATAGAGCAGACTGCTTTTAGGCCAGGGAAAAGTTGTTGTAAACAAGGTTTGTTTTTAACAACGCACATTGAAAAAGGGTTTCAAACTAAATTAAAAACTGTGATACCTTTATTGATTTAACTTCAGCTTATGATTCTTTTTGGAAAAAGGTTTAAAATTCTAAACTGAAGGAAAGCCATTAATTTACTTGACAGAATACTCTTCAATAAAACATTTATTTGAACTTAAGAGATTATCATAGTAGATATAATTTTTTTTACTGTGGACTGCCACATTTTCTACTACTTTATTTAATATATTATCAATGATCTTTCAGATGCAGAAGTCAATAAATTAATCTAGTGTGATGATATTGCTATGAATTCTTAAAAGAGATTTTCTTGAAGCAGAAAAATCTCTCAATAAGAATATAAAATAAATGAAAATATTTTGCAAAAACTAATCCTATGAAAATAGTATATTCATTTAAACAATAGGCAATAATCTTATAGCTTGAATATGACCTTTTGCAATATTAGTTTGAAATATAATCCTATGCCATGCTATTTAGAAGAGATGTTGGATCATAGACTAACTTATTTTCTCATTTACCTAAGATCAGATCAAAATTAATTTGTAAGAATATAATCTTTGGAAAATGACTGACTCTACTTTAGCTTGTGATGCAAGAATTTTATAAACAGGTTCTTTAGTGTTACTATTTTCCACTGGTCAATAATGGGCTTCTGTTTAGGAAAAAGTTTTTACACTAAACTTCTGGATACTCAATTAAATATTAGAATGAGAAATATTACTGGTACAATTAAGTTTATTCCTTTGCATTGACCTCTTATTCTTTAACATATTCTTCCAAAAGATACTAGAAGTGTAATAGCCTCACTTAAAATGTATAAAAGTGTTAAACAGATCGGACTTGTCAATAACACAAGATATATTTCATTACCTAAGACTCAAATCAAGATCCTCATTTTGGTTAGATTTAAAATAAATACAATAATAAACCAAGTTGGATTTGATCATCCTAGATGAAACTGGAATCTCATCACACATCTGGCCAATCTATGGTTATGGTGCTCATCTACTCCATTAATGAATTTTATCAATCAATGATCTTTGTAAATGTGATCAAAAATGAATTACATAATTAATGTCTATATGATTATAGTGGCAGAAGTGAAGAAATTAATATACCCACTAGTGAATGTATCTCCTCATTGGAATCTCTATGTGGTTTTTATGATATCTTGATAATAGTTACACTGTATAAATCCACACCTTAAATAAATAAATATTTTTATTGCATAACCATCAACATCATCATTATTTTCAATCATTATCAGTCAACTCCAGTATGAAGGTCTCTCCAAGCTTAACCCAATTTCCTTGATCACTAGTCCTTCTTCTCCACAACATACCAATAAACTTCCTTATTTGATTCATCCATCTCCCATGTTGTTTCCTTTTATATCTTTTGAAAACTTTTGGAATCTAGTTTAAGACTTTAAATTGTCCATCTATTATTATCACTTTTAGCAATATGTCTATCCCAGCTCCAATTTAACTTCTTAATTCTTTCTCTGATATCATATCTGTTTGTTCTCTTACCCATTTATTTTATGTTTAAGCTCTTTTTGTTACTTTTAATGCACATCTATTCACACTTCATTGAGTGGCCTGAAGTCTCTGTATTGCTCTTCTGCTAAGAGTC
Organism: Epiperipatus broadwayi; assembly: GCA_028023455.1. Classification (NCBI taxonomy): domain Eukaryota; kingdom Metazoa; phylum Onychophora; class Udeonychophora; order Euonychophora; family Peripatidae; genus Epiperipatus; species Epiperipatus broadwayi. The sequence goes on from JAQFVV010012424.1 coordinate 7,074,884, forward strand.
CAAGTCTCATATCCATAAGTAAAATGTAGTAGAACACATCTATTAAAACGTTATTTCTATCAAAAGCACTCTCTCCATGTTTAATACTGGGATTAATTTTATCCATTATGCTTCCATTTGTATTAATAATCTGATCATGTGTATAATTGTTATCTTCTTCTAATTCATAATATGATTTTTTTTTTCTGAAAAAATCCAATAAACATTATTTTAATCTTTTTAATATTTATCTTTAGACCCACTTTCTTATTTTCATCTGATAATTCTTATATTTCCTGAAGCTCTGAAACATCATTTTCAAAAATAACCATACCATCTCCTAAATCTAAATGACTTATGTAATCTCCATTTATTTTAACTTCATTAGTTTCTTCCTTTAATCGACAAAATAATTTTTGTAAAACTACTGTAAAAAGTTTTGGAGAAATGGAGTCATTCTGTACACCTACCTTAATGTTAATTTTTTTTACCATTATCATGTGATCAAATTATTGCTGTTGCATCTTAATAAATATTCTTCAAAATATGACAATGTCCCAGGTTTAGATGATCTGTTGCTTTAATCATGTTAGGAGCATTTATAGAATCAAATGACTTTTCATAATTTATAAGTCCAAGATATAATGACAACTCATATTTATTGGACCCATCTACAACATTTCTTATTACTTGGATATGATGCGTTATGCTAAAAACACTTTTAAATTCATCTTGTTCTTTTGATTGGTTAAAATCCAAAGTTTATTGTAGAGAATTGTAATTATTTTGATAAACAGTTGATATAAAATTGATAAAGATTGATAATCTGTAATTTCTATTATCTTTTTTATCACTTTTCTTAAGTATTAATATTATTATTGCATTCTTCTAATCATTAATATATCTTATCATTTACATATTTAGCATATATAATTTTGCCAATAATTTTTTTATATTTTCATGTGATTTTTTTAAGCTCCTCAATTCTTTAAACTTTTTCCTTCTTTATATCTTTAATTGCATGTTTATTTTTTTCATTTGAAATATTGAACAATTCAGATGTAATAATTGTAGGGATACTTTAGGCTTTTTTATGAGAGAATTCTTCCATCTCTCTTTTTAGTAATAATTTCACCTTTTCTTTTTATTATGGAGATGATTTTCCTTTCAGTATCAAAATGTTGTTTTACTCTTTGGAAATTATTCTCTTCTATAGCTTTCATTATTAATTGTTATATATATTTTTAATATTGCTAACTTTTTTTTAATATCATTTCACAAAACTCTAGATATTCGATTCATCTTAATAAAGTATTTTAATATATTTTCATATTCCTGCTTTTCTTCTTATATTTTCTTGCTCAAAAGAAAAATTATTGATAAATTGCTGATTTTTTGTCCTAGCTTTTTTCTTGCAGTTCTTAATAGAACATCAATAATCTTATTCACTCAAATCTGAACTATCTGTAATTAATATTTTAAAACATCTGGGAAGTTTATTGGAAGTATCCTGAAGTTTGGGAATATCAACTCTCAATATTATTTTTTTATTATAATTTTTTATCTCTCTACTTTTGCATTAATGCATATCTTACATTTAGATTTCACTAATTGATTATCATTTCTTGTGTCGAATCTAATAAGAATATTACAATCTTGAAATACATATTTTCTATTAATAGATGTATAATTCACTTCTGCTATACTTTTATTTGAATGATCTCATGTTTATTTCAATTTAGCACTTTTTTAAAAAAAAATCATTATACAATTTTTCTTTTTCTGAAAACTCTCAAATCTGTGTACTCTCTTATTTGTAATAACATTCAGCATTTTCGTTTTTCAACCATTTGCCAATTTTAGTATTAAAGTCTTCCAAAACAATTTTAAAATATTGTTTGGTCTCATGAAAATCATTTTTTACATTTATATAAAAACCTTCTACTTTTTTGTCATAATGAGGACATTGTTAGAGCGCAAATTTAAATTATCTATCAAGTTGAATAATTAATCTTGCCACTGTCTGATATATCATCAATCTCAACAATGTTTTTCTTCCACAGTTTATTTATAACAAAATTAACTCTGTTTTTGTAGAAAAGTCCATATTCACTTGTAGATCAATTGTTTCTTTGTCTTTTTATCTAACTTCATAAAGTCCAATGATGTCCCATTTAATATTAGAAAGTTCTTCCAATTCATGAAAGGGATCTACAGTTATAATTACCTAAATGAAAGGTTATCATCAAATAGTGATCTGGGTTTGAAATCTGAATACACTTAGCATCTTCCATCTTTTCCCACAAACTGCACTGAGAACTTTTCAGTATTCTGGGATTAAGAGTCATAATTTAGTCTCATTTATCATGATTGTAAATAATTATTAAAAAAATATGATGTCATTTACACACATATTTATTTTGACTTCAAAAAAACTGAAGTCATATTTCAGTAAAGAATTATTAGGCAACCACTAAATATCACATGATCACCATTCTTTAATATCAATTTTTTAATACCAATCCTGCCCAATAGGATTATGGTGACTGTGGTTATTAAGGAATCAAAGACACCAAAAAGTATGGATGCTGAACTGAGTTCAGATCTATATGACTATACAGTGGACAAATATTGAAAACATTATTGTGTTTTCATATTGGACTCAAAGCTTTATAGTTAGCTAATAAGGTAAACAAACGGTGGCTGCTGGAGGGTTGTATTAGATCCTAAGATGTAGGTGCAGTGCAAGGCTACTCAGTGATGAAATCCACAAGCTAGACACTTGTCTGGCAATATTGAATGAGTAGGCATTAGTTGGGATTTTGTGCACAAACCTTCTTGCATCCATTGATTACTCTGGCTTGCACTGAGAGCATTACTGTATGGAGAGTTTAGCCTCTGTGTAAACTATTAGACAACTGAGAAGAAAGACCATGATATCTCTTGATTTTAAACTTAGAGGTAACAGGTCAATAAATTCACCATGCTGGCAGAAGCATTCTAGTGAGCAATCTGTCCGTGTTCATAATACTAATCACGTAATACAGCTGCAATAGTAAACTATGTATAATTTCAGAGAAGATTCAAACTGTCTTTTTTATATTAGTAGTAACTCATTTTGGCACCCTGACTTTCAATATAGATACTTAAATATATTACTTCATAGAAAACAATTCTTCATTAATATTTCACTGTGGTCATAGTAAATCACGTGGATTAAATAACATGGTGGCCACATTTTATTAATATTTTACAACCTTATCTTGCAATAGGCTGATTATATTCAATAAATATAATTTTTTTTGTTATGTTCAAAAATCACTCTTCCTAAATAATGAAGCCAAAATGAACTTTTTTTAAAAAAAAAAAAAATCCAAAAATTTGTAATTGTCAATTACCATAAATAGTATTCAATTTATTATATTTAAATTATAAATAGAAGTTTAATTAAAAGAAATGTTATCAAGAACTTTTAAAATATTTATAAATTGAAGTTTTAATGAGAATTTTTTTACTTATTAAATTTTGAGCAACAATTAAATACTGGAAACATAAACTCAGCTTCAATCAATTAAAAAAACATGTTTGAAAATAATTGTTATATATCTTGTAAATTTACATATAGATATGTGTTAGTCTGTATGCATATAAATATGTAATAATAGAATGCAGATGAAGTTCTATATTAGGCTGGTCATACTATATATAATGGAATGTAATCAGTGTTTCACATTGGGCTGCTAAATTATTTGTAATGGTGTATAAATCTGGTGACAGGGAGAAAATAATGAGTTGCATATAGTTGGTGATTGATGTATGTAATGGTGAATGTTATGTATATTGAATAAGACCTATGATCCATTTTAATGTGATTTCTTTTATAAATGTGTGTATTCTCCTTTACAATACGTTTAGACTATGATAAACCCTATTGACCTCACATGAGATGATCTACGCTTCTAGGTTAGTTTTTTTTAGAGCCATCATAATTATGCTAAGAATAGCTGGACCGCACAATAATAATTACCAAACAAATTTAATAAAAGTATTAACTAAGTAGAAACTAATAAAAAAACTCCTACTTTAAAGAACATGCAACAAAATACCCATTGAATTGCCATTTTGGGATTAGCACATCTCAAGAAATGAACTTCAAATCCTTCATAGTTTAACACTTCTAACTTTTTGAGCAAACAACATATCTGTTATACATTTTAATCACTGCACTATCTGTTTAATTTTGTGGTATTCTATAATGATTTTTATGGATATCCCTATCCTTTAATAATTAAATCCATGCTCATAACCATCTCCCCATATATTAATTTTTCATTAAATATATGCATGGGCTCACTTCAAGCATGAGACTATAGGAATTAAATTAATAGTTACCACCCTAATTGTAGAAGATATTGGTTCTTTTCATTTTAAGCAATAGAATTTATTCAAAAATATTTAACAACAATAAAATATGAATTAAACAATTATAAAAGTGATAATTATTATTGAATAATAAATTGTACTTCTAAACAACTAGAAAACTTTTTTTCCTTTATTAAGAAATAAAAGGTTATTTTATATCTAATCTTTAGCATAGTTTTCTGTAAATGTAATAGTTGAAGAGTTTAAGAAGTAATTTCATATCTTTGACAGTCAGTCACACACCCATATCCAAAAATCATTCAAAATTGTAATAAAATAATTAGTATATGTAGACAGATCATTAATATTTTCAAATTAAAAAGTAAGAATAATGGTGATTTAAAACTTTTGTTCACTTTCATAAACTGACAAATTATTAATATACTTTTTACAAACGAAACTAAAGTGAATATAATATTAAAAAATAAATATATTTTGATGCTTGAGTTTGTGAATTGACCAATTAAAAGTTTAGACTTTTACCTCACTTGGCCAATAAAATAATCAGTGGTTAAAAGGTTAACCATTTCATGGTTATAAACATTTGTTTAATAAAAATTGTATACTAACTGATTTAATAACAGTCAATCCATAAACTATCAACAGTTTCAATCTGTAGTCAAGGCTCTTTCACAATAAATGTCATTATTTATGGCTTAATATGTTTGTATAGACACTAAAGATTGCAACTTAACCAAGGAGTGTGACATTAATAATCAAAAATGTTTAAACAAATCTCATTAATCAGACAAATATAACCTGGTTTGAAAGCAGATTAATAAATGGTCAAGTTGCAATCTTAAGTATTTATATAAACATATCAGAATATAGTTAAAAGTAGTAGCATATTTACTGTTAAAGGAGGTTGCCTTGTCTACAATTTGAGATTGTTGATAGCTTAAGAGTTGTATTGTTATCAACTGCATTCATAAACCTATTAAAGCCTTGAGTAATTTGCTTTATTGTTTTACCCTGATTTAAATATGGCACAAATCATTTTAAAAATTATAATTATGCAAATAGATGAAAAACAGTCTTATTTTTAACAACCAGATAATAATGAAGTATCAGTTTGTAAATGCAAATATTAAATAAGAATATCTTAATGTTTACACTGAGGCTAAACTCTTCATATCATGTGATATCTTAGTGTATATGAAATTTTAATGGAAATGACAAACTTCCTGCAAGCTATGAATAAATAAAAAGTCATGTGACTAAACAATCCCATATACTTTACCTTCTATCTATTTAATTTCAATTTCAGAATGCTTTATATCATATTTAATCAGGATAATATATAATTTCTATTTTTTAAATTCCAGCAACTTCATTAAACAAAAGTTTAAAGAATAGACAATCCACACTACTCTTTATTGCTTACTGATATATGACTTATTTATTTGTAGCTTATGGGGAGTTTATTTCTATTTCTATTTCACATAGATTGTTACATTTATTTAAATTTATATTTCATCATCATCATCATCATCGCCATTTTCAACCATTATGAATTCACTGAAGGATGAATGTCTCTCTAAGTTCAATCCAGGTTGTATAATCCCTAGCCTCTTTTTTTTTACTTCACCAAGTACACTTCCTTATCCATCCATCTCACATGTGATTCCTTTCTAGGTTTTTTAAAATCTTTTGGAATCCAATTTAAGATTTTAAGTGTACATCTACTATCATCTCTTTTAGCAATATGCCCAGCCCAATTTCACTTCAGTTGCTTAATTCTTTCAATGACATCAGTAACACCTGTTTGTACTCTCAACTATGTATTTCTTTGTCTATCTCTTCTTATTACTTCTAACATGCATCTCTTCATATTTCATTGAGTGGTCTGAACTCTCTATATTACTCTTTTGTAAAGTATTCAAGACTCAGATCCATAAGTAAGAATTGGTAGAACACATTTATTAAAAAATTTTCCTTTTCAAACACATAGGCATATTTCCTTTTAACATTAAGTTATTTCTACCAAAAGCACTCCAACCAAGTTCAATTCTATGATTAATTTCAATCATTACATTTTCATCTGGAGGATTAATCTGACCAAGGTATTTGTGGTTGTTAACTTCTTTTAACTCATCATTATCAATCTGATATTTCATTAATGGTAATAAATCATCTTTTTTGTCCTCTTTCTATTTATTTATATTTTCAAAATGTTTAATGCCATATTTAATCGGATTAATATATAATTTCCAATTTTTATTTCCAGCAACATCACTAAAGAAAAGCTCATAACCATCATAAGCTTGAACAATAGATGATTTGTTCGACTTTTATCTTTTATTGATGCATAAATGTTATTTATCCATGGTTTATAGAGGAATTTGTTACTTCCACTTAAATTGATATTCATGAATAACTTCCATTTTTTAGATGAGATAATGCTTTAAACATTTCTGAATGTTTGCTTACAAGTTGGTTTGAAGCTTGAATATATTTTTTTATATGTCAAAGCATTGACCGGGAAGTGAACCTGGGCCAGCTGCTTGGAGGGCAGCTATGCTAACCACTAGCCCACCAACACTTGACTGAATATATTTGAATTGAATGAACACATATACTGTATTACATTTTTTTATATTACATATATTCATTTAAAAGTGCCTTAGTTTTTGCAATCACTGGTTTGCAGCAATTAATATTAGAAGTCATTGACTGTTGTCAGTATTAAACTACAAGAAATTGCAGGCATTAATAATATATATACATATCATAATGGTCTGCTTATATATGTTATTTTATTTAAATTGATTTAGGAACCACACGACATTAAACATCAGAATATAAACCAGCACATATATTTTATTTATTTATTTTAATAAGCGGTTGGAAATATTTTCTTAAATGCATGATGGGGATAATCAGTTCATTTGCAATACATGACCAAATCATGTAGAACATGAATTACACTTGATGAAATGGACATGCAAAAAATATGCAGACCAGACAGTATTATATATAAAGAAGTTACACACACTATTTAAACTAATAATAAAAATAATGATTTATTTATAAAATATCATAATTGTCAGACAAGACGTAATTTCATTTTTCTAAGCATGCTTACATTACTGATTATATATCATAAGAATTTATAAAAATTTTCTTCATAATTTGATTATTTTTACAATTATAATTTAATAGTAATGTTTGTTTTAATAACACATTTCTGCATCATCTTTTAACTTTTAGCTCACACACATACTAGAAGGCAAATACAAAAGCATAATAGTTGTTTGTAAAATGTAAAAACTTTATTTTGATTAATTTTTAAGATATTAATCTTTCAATATAAAATAATTATAATACAGTTCTATGATTAAATGCACTTGCTGTAAAGTAATCCCTAGCTTTTAATATACTCCAGATATAATCCAGTGTATGGCTGACCCTCACAAATACAATACATTTATTCATATCATCATGCATATATATATAGTATGTATATATATATATATATATATATATATATGTCTATATAAGGATAATTCTAGAGAGACACTAACTTAGGTCCAAATCCTAAAATAATAACACAATTTAATTAAATGAGAAGGTATTCTTAGATCTGATTTTGAATTTAATAATAACTCTACATAATTATGTGAGGTGTTTTTTTGAATCCAACCTTGAATTTACAAAACAAAGTTGTGAACAATTCTAACACATAAAATCTAATTCACAGTAATTAAATCAAGAGTTAATTTATCTACAAATGGATTCAATCAAATTTCAAAATTGTCATTTAACTTTAGAACTTTAATACTTATATGACAACTTATTTTTTAACACTTGGACACTTCACTTTAAATAGTTTACATGCATGCAAATTTCACATGTTTAAAATAAATATTACATACTGTATTATTTAAACTAACTTTATATATTTGCAAATAATTTCTACATGAAAAGAAATATTTTTACTTTCTCTTTAAAGGAGATAAGACTTTATCTAAGCATATATATAATAAAGAAAATGGTGAAGCAAATTTTGTGTTTAGCTGTCTTAAATATAGATAGAATATTTATAGATGCTTATTAGCAAATGCTGACTTTTTTAAAACAAAACATTGTCTTTTTTTAAATCAATTAATTAAATAATATATTCCATAAACAATTTATAAATAATAAAATATAGTTTGTTACAGTTAATATAGTTTAAGAAGTCATAAAATGAAACTTAAAATTGTTAACATCAGTGTAATAAAGATAGTTTTTTTTATTTATGTAGCATAAAGTTTTATAGCCAGGATTCTCTCTTCAGTTCATTGTGAGGATTTTCATGCAATATAATATTTTTCTCACAATGTCATACATTATTTTATTTCATTTATAATCACCTTTTTCTCTTTTCAAGTTACAAGCTGCCCTCTATTAATCTTCTGTCTTTGAAATTGGAATTTAGGAATTTTTTTTCCTTTTGATTAAATATTCTTTCAAAATAAATTAATCAGATTGATCAGAGGAACCAGGTTTGACTTGCAAAATATGGTGATTTTTCTTCCCTTTTACTCAGGCATGCTAATGGCAGTTTGATGAAATATGAATAAAGTATCCAGACTTACTATTTTCAAGAAAATCTTACTATATATACTTGTGATCAAATGTTTATAACAACTTTGATAATCTCTTATTTATAATCCTTTTATGACCTCATTTTATTTTAAATGTATGAATTTTCAAAACTCTATCATTATTTAATTGACTGAATTTTCAAAACACTGTAATTATTTAATTGCTTGATTTTTTTCTTGTTTTTGAGTCTCATATTTCAAAATAGGCTTAATCTTTTTATTGCCTATTAGTCTAATTATTAATCTAAAATGTAAATCACTTAGTTAAACTTTTAAATTTATTTCTTTTAATACTAGAATACTTATTCATGTTTTTTTTCAATACATTCTTGACAATATAATTTTAGACATACATTCTTTTAATCTTTGTTAAGAGAAACAGTTTTAACATAGTAGTTTCACTTAAAGTTAAACACTTTTATAATAAAACCTATTATTATTTATTTATTCTTAAAATATGACTTTTAATAATTTATTCTACCATTTCAACAGTACCTACTGTAAATATTTTAATCCTCTAACATATTACTTTTATTAAAACAGGCAAAACTCTCCAAATATATATATATATATTATATAAATTTGACCATGTTTAAAGGACACAGATTTTTTTGGATGCTGAATTCAACACCTATCATTCAAGGACTTTTCTTTTAAAGTAAACTCTGGATGTCAGTCAATTATCTAAGCAATTAACACACTTTGAACAATGGCAAACTAATTCAGCACCTAAGAAATCCCAACTAGCTCAATCAAAAGTAATACAATAACAAACTGTTGCTTCAATTAGTGGTAAAAGAAGTGACCGACAAGCATTAAGTTTAAAGATAATTTATTTTTAAATACATACTTATTATTATAACTTTTAAACTACTTATAAATTTTCTCAATTAAATATAAACAATGATAATCTATATAATGACTACACACATTTTTAATTCATACAATAAAATATAAGATAACATGAAGCATTAAATAAATACATTCCTTTGATAAAATTTTGATATGACATTTCACAAACATGCACATCAATAGTTCTTTATGCATGCTATAAAGTTCATTATTAATTGCCTCTGGGAGGCTTCAAGGTTAACAATGGCTACATTATTATCAGAAATGAAAGAATAAAAGTTATTCATTGCATATATAGGCTTTGGATGTGGACTTCTTGCTGTTTTCTGCTTCATGTAAATTTTCCACCCAGTTGGATTTGAGGTTTTTGTGGAGGTTTAATGCTTACTGTTTTGTGCCACTATTCTTTAAGACAGTTAGATATCCCTGGTGATTTTTCAAGTTGTTAGGCAGGCATCACTTTATCTGGCAGGTTGGCTATTTTTAAAAACTCGGGCTGGAGTAAAGTCATATGATTCCAGTAGCTGTTAGCACTGCATTGTCCTGGTAAACACTGATTGATATGATTGATTGACTGAATTGATTGAAAAACTGATTTAATCTGATTGTGATCTGAACTGATAGATTGAACTCAACTGATTGCAAACTCAATTGATTGATCGATGAAAAACCAGACTATGTGATGACCTGTTGTCACTTTGTTAATTGGTTTTTATGTCCACCAGCTATATCTGTTATCGAAATTCCTCCACTGTTTTTGATTATATTCCTTTGATAAAATTTTAATCCTGTTGTCAGCTGGTAGCCATTGCTAATTTATTGTTTTGTGGATTTTTAATTAGTAGCCATTGCTAAATTCTGTTCTTTTGTGTAGCTTTTAGCATATACAATCCTTGAGGGAATTTCTTTTAACTTATAACTTTCATTTATTCTTTAACATTTAACATGCACATATTTATTTTACTATTTCTTATGTTTACAATTACCATCAATGCACACATATATTTGCATTTCTTTGAAAGACTTTTTTCCTTTAAATTACATGACAAGAGATATTTTTAATTTTTATAAAAGATTTATGTTTTAAACTTTTAGTTTCAACTTGCCTTTCTTTTTTTCTTTAATATTTTAAATGAAGAGAGAAAATACTTTTAATTACTTGAAATCCATCTATGTTCTACCCCCTCCAATTAATTAATTGTAAATTTTACTGATAATAACTCTTTAAACTTTTATAGATCACTTTCCTTTAGTGAACTGCATTTTGTTTAAATTAGCAATAATAAAAAACTCTTTAGATTTTTATAAATTTATCTATTTCAAATGAAATGTTTTTCTTTGTTTATAATTCATTTATTGATGGACAACTTATTGATTTCATTATCAATTTTAAATTTTCATGTTATTTATGAGAATTTTATTTTAATAATTTTGGACAAAAATTATTATATGTATATCTAAGATTTTGATACAATATATATATCTGTAATTTCTAATTTTGCCCAATTAGCCATGCATTGGCAAGAAACTTTTCAACACAACTTTATTTCCTAGACTGCTATGCAAATGCAAAATGACTATTTGCATTAGAAATCATAGATACCTACATGTGTGTGATTGAAACCAGCCATGGTCAATAAAACAAAATAAAATTAAAGTAAATATTCCAATGTTTCAACAAGATAGCACTTGCCATCAAGTGAGTGTTATCTTGTCAAAATGTCATTGATATATTTACGTTTATTTTATTTAACCCAGTAGCTCCCAAAACATGATTTATAATATTTATATTAATAATTAAATTAATAGCATTATAACCAAGCCTAAAGACTCAATCTCTCTTGAAGCACATAAATTTTATGAAATTCCATGTAACATTTGTAAAGCTTCTTATATAGGTATGAATAATCATTGCACCAATGCTAAAGAGATGAATATATTAATGCAATTAAAAATACTCATCATTACCAGCACTATCCATGCTATAGATACAGGTAACAGTATTGATTTTTCTAATATAAGAATACAATCTAGATGTGAGACTGTTTCTGCACAATATCAGATCAGAGATGCCATTGAAATCATTAAAAATCCATATTGTATCCACAAACATGATGATACAGGCGAGGTAAAATTCTATTTGGAATTTTAAAAATAAAAAAAAACATTAATCTAAAGAATTTTTCATAATTATTATTTCTATTTTATATTAATAGTATGTTCATTATTGGTTATTCAACCATGTTCATAGTGCCTCTACAATTATTTTATAATATTTGTTACACAAATGATGACCTGTGTGACCTGGTCAAATGTCAGTTTATATATATATTCAATAAATTATACATGGACATATGCAGATATTTTATTTATATATATAACAATAAAAATAAATATAATGGTAATAAACTATTTATAAACAGTCTTTCAATATGCAGAAGTATGTTTGGCTAATTCCTTAACCTGCCTGAATTGCTGTTAAAATTAAATAACAAAATGGGGTTTAATGGTAGGTGAGTCAGATTAAGGAATTAACCAAAAGTATTTCTGTGTATTAAAAGACTGTTTATAATAGTTTATTACCATTGTATTTATTATTTTCATTGTTATTACAATAGTTGTTTTAATTAATAGACATTATATATATATATATATATATTAATTCTAATATTTTCATGGATAAAAGATGTCATATTATTATTACTATTTGCGGGATATTCTGTGTAGTGAAAAAGCTAAATGCTGACGTTTCAGTACAATATCAAGTACCTTCCTCAGAGTGTCCTCTTTTTCAAATCATAAGAATGCACGTGAGATTTAAAACAGTTTTTATCATTTTCTTTCTCCTCATATTTAAATTCTATTGGTTGAGAAGTTTTAAAATTTATTTTCTCTTCCAATAGCTTCTTCCAAATGTGGAATATCCAGCAAATAGTAATAATATATATATATATATATATATATTGAAATACAAATTATAATGTATTTACTTAACCTAGATAGACAGGGTGACTGTAGGGAGTTTGAAAATCAGGGTTCAAATCCTCTTTAATTATATATATATACACATTATAAAATTTTTTTTGCTATATCTCAATATGGATTAACATTTGTAACTGAAATGTTCTCACCCCCAAATTGGGAGAGTATTTATAATGGATTTCTATTTTTGTTTATGATTTAATTTTTTTAACAATGATAATAAATTATATAAATTTAAGGTGCCATTATATATACAGAGGAGTTAATATGATTAATATTTTTTCACAAAAACCATATCAACAGTCACATCAAGATATTATGTAAATACAACATGCACCCACCTTTCAAGACCATTACACTCCTCCCTATCTCTAAGAAAAAAACATCTCTCCTACAGATAGTTTTATTTATATTGCAGATACATCTTCAAGGGACATCAGCCAAAGTCTGATATATCAACAAAAGATTTTAAAATTCTTCATGTACTTCATTCTCTGCCTAGCACAATGACCAAGAATCTGACATGTCTCAAACTAACAAATAATGTATTTTAAGCATACACATATAATTAACACAATTTTATCTTAATTAATATTGTATTCTGAGCTATGGAGAAAGAAAATTAAGCCAAATTAACAATTTAAAACAATATATTTATTTACACAAATATGTAACAATAATCAAAAATAAATTTAAACTAAATTACACTAGTTACAAAATTATTTAATATAGATGAGTCTATTTCTAAATAGGAAATCAGCATTCAATTATTTTGTTTTATAAAAGTTTGCAAAAAAATAAAATATGTCTAGACATTAAATTATCATATATATTTACCTAGGTTTTGTTAGTTTTTCTTGGAGTGCACTGTTGCCTTCTTGAAAGTTGATAGAATTCATGTCTGGCATTTCCAGTTCCTTTTAACAGCATGTGGCTTTTTATTTCTAAAGCTATCTGTATTTGGGGCCTTCTTTGATAGTAATGATGGGTATGTACCTCAGCAATAGCAGTCAATGATATTTATTACATTTCAAGTGGTTAAACATAAATGAACTGGGTGGTGAACACCAAATAAACACTCTTAGTGAGCTTATGAACACATGGTGATGTTAAGATCACCACATAAATATCTATACATTGTTGATGAGTGACTTGGTTATTCTCAAAAAAGGAATCAGCAAGATTATTATAGCTAGCTAATAGTAGAATGAGTACAGCATACTGCTTTTAATATCAGCAAACTGAAATGACAACCAACTTTAAATCACACAATTCATCAGATGCAGCAGATAGATTACAATAGAAATTTTACAGATTTTATATTCTTGACACATCATTAATTTCAAATTCTTTTTCTAAATAGTTAAATTCTCTTATTTTAATTACAATAGTTATAATATTATCTAAGCAGTTGAAAATATTTCCAGAAAAACCTAATTTTATTCTAATTAGACAATTGACAAAATTATTTTGATCTCTGATTAGATCATAAATTTTTAACTAAAGAGTTTTCAGTAATAAATTTATACAATCATTTACATTATTCTTTAAAGTTACAATTTGGTTTTATTTGTCTTCATTTTCATCATAAAATTGTGGATTTTTTTCTTTTAGTTTAAAAAACAGATAAGTTATCTTTTAAAATAATAAATCTAAAAATTCTTACATTACAATATGCTTCAATCATATTTTTTTCTAAATTATCTTAACTTTATTAATTTGAGATTAAGTATGTTTTGTTCATTTTCTAGCAGACTTTTATTTATTTTAAAAATCCTTTAATTTTATTTAACCCTTTGAGACCGAAAACCGCTTTTTTACGCATTAAAAAAAGTTTGCAATTTCGACCGCAATAGCGTGCAAACCGTAAACGTCACAGTTACGCTTTTTTTTTTCTCTCCGCCATTTTTCTATCTTTTTGTACGTCTAAAATTTTTTTCTGTGCGATGAAAATTAGATTTTTTATAGCAATTTTTGTAAAGTACATTATTAAAATTTTGTAATTTTTTTTATCTTTCTAGATTTTATCAACTGATAAAAAAAATATACGGAGAAAACAATTATTTTCGCCGCTAAACGTTATTATAATTCTAACGAACTTTTCTGTTGATGTGTTTGATTTTGAGGTTTCGTATTCCCCATTACCTGTAAGTATTCAACATTCATCATCATCATCTCCCACTAATATATAATAATTGCTTGTAATTCCTTTGGGTTATTTATTTTATTTTATTTACTGTTTTTATACATTTCATTGTAGATAAGTTTTTATTTATTTGATAGCATACTTTGCTATTATGGTTTGCTATGTAATAATGCATAATTTAGCTCACTCTTACCCTCATGATATTCCAATAATGTAGTAATTATTTTTTACATGCATAACTTAGAATTTACTACGTTTTTATTCATTTCATTGTAGATAACTTTTTATTCATTTTATAGCATACTTTGCAGATAACTTTTTATTCATTTGATAGCATACTTTGCTATTATGGTTTGCTATGTAATAATGCATAATTTAGCTCACTCTTACCCTCATGATATTCCAATAATGTAGTAATTATTTTTTACATGCATAACTTAGAATTTACTACATTTTTATTCGTTTCATTATAGATAACTTTTTATTCATTTGATAGCATACTTTGCTATTATGATTTCCTATGTAATAATGCATAATTTAGCTCACCCTTACCAGTTGCTCCACATCATCATCATCAGTTATTTTGAAATTGATTTTGCTCATGCATTTATATTTTCAACAATTTGCAAACTGTCTTCAAACTATCCACTCTGTTCTGTGAAACTAACAAGGTGAAAAAATAAATACCTCACAATGCTGAATCAACAGTCATCATCATCTATGTATGTACCATCACCAGTTGCTCCACATCATCATCATCAGTTATTTTGAAATTGATTTTGCTCATGCATTTATATTTTCAACAATTTGCAAACTGTCTTCAAACTATCCACTCTGTTCTGTGAAACTAACAAGGTGAAAAAAAATAAATACCTCACAATGCTGAATCAACAGTCATCATCATCTATGTATGTATCATCACCAGTTGCTCCACATCATCATCATCAGTTATTTTGAAATTGATTTTGCTCATGCATTTATATTTTCAACAATTTGCAAACTGTCTTCAAACTATCCACTCTGTTCTGTGAAACTAACAAGGTGAAAAAAATAAATACCTCACAATGCTGAATCAACAGTCATCATCATCTCCCACTCATATATAATAATTGCTTGTAATTCCTTTTGATTATTTATTTTATTTTATTTACTATATTTTTATTCATTTTATTTTAGAAACAAATTTTTAAATTATTTATTTGCATATTTGGCAATTATGATTTGCCATGAAATAATGCATAATTTATCTCGCCCCACCCCTGATTTTTCAATAATATAGTCATTATTTTTTACCCCCATAACTTAGAATTTACTATGTTGTTATTCATTTTATTTTAGAAACAAATTTTTAAATTATTTATTTGCATATTTGGCAATTATGATTTGCCATGAAATAATGCATAATTTATCTCGCCCCACCCCTGATTTTTCAATAATATAGTCATTATTTTTTACCCCCATAACTTAGAATTTACTATGTTGTTATTCATTTTATTTTAGAAACAAATTTTTAAATTATTTATTTGCATATTTGGCAATTATGATTTGCCATGAAATAATGCATAATTTATCTCGCCCCACCCCTGATTTTTCAATAATATAGTCATTATTTTTTACCCCCATAACTTAGAATTTACTATGTTGTTATTCATTTTATTTTAGAAACAAATTTTTAAATTATTTATTTGCATATTTGGCAATTATGATTTGCCATGAAATAATGCATAATTTATCTCGCCCCACCCCTGATTTTTCAATAATATAGTCATTATTTTTTACCCCCATAACTTAGAATTTACTATGTTGTTATTCATTTTATTTTAGAAACAAATTTTTAAATTATTTATTTGCATATTTGGCAATTATGATTTGCCATGAAATAATGCATAATTTATCTCGCCCCACCCCTGATTTTTCAATAATATAGTCATTATTTTTTACCCCCATAACTTAGAATTTACTAAAGTTATTACTGTTATTTTTTTTTGATCCTCACTAAAACCTTGCATTTCTAATAGATATCCCGCATAGAGGGCCTAGAAAAACAACTGCTTGCAAAAATAGAACATACAGAGTGTCAAGCAGAAAAACGAAATTGAAATGGTCACCTTTTGCCACATTACACCAACAATCTGTAACTCAGGTAGGTCATGTTATATATTATTTTTTTCTGCATTTTATGACGAATGTGATGAAGCTGTCTATGAAATTGTCATTTTAGGCTATATCTTTCAAAATTGAGAGTTTGTGAACCAATGTAAAAATAAAGATATTTAAAAATGTGAAAAATCTCCTTTTTTTAATTATTTTTTTGTGGTAATGACTATTTTATCAGCTTCATTACATTCTTTCATATTTGCACTTTATAAAAATGTATATATATTTGTTATTTATTGTAATAAATTAGACATTTCATTTAAAATTGTATGTCCTGTAATTTTTTCTGGGAATTCAAAATGGCCATTCAGGTCTCTAGGGGAGTAATGGTATTTTTATTTATAATTAATATATATACATTTTTTTCTTTTTTTTTTAAATATTATTTTAAATATTTTATGTAACATATATATTTAAAACCAAAACTGTTTAACACTATACTAGCAAAAATAAAAATGCAAAACCATAAAACAATACAATACTAGATTAAATTTTAAAAATTTTACCAAAATCCTTACACAACCATGGTTTCATCTACTACAAATAGACCTTCTCAAGTGAAAATCAATCTAAAGGAAAACATATATATATATATATACAAACAAACCTTCCCATAATTCACTACAAATTCCACCTTCCCTTAATATCAAAAGAAGTCTTCATAAGATTGATAGCCTCAGAATCAAGGAGTTTTATCATCAAAGTCTCCTTTATTCTTCTTTTTAACTCATTCTTTTTATAAAAAATAACCGAAGCATTGTTAAACAATATTCTATGACCTGTATTCAATTCATGAATATATAAAGCTGAGTTAAGATACCTATGTTTAACCCTACTTATATGAACCTTAACCCTTTCATTAAGGCTAAATGAATTATGGGAAGGTTTGTTTGTATATATATATATATATATATATATATATATATATATGTTTTCCTTTAGATTGGTTTTCATTTGAGAAGGTCTATTTGTAGTAGATGAAACCATGGTTGTGTAAGGATTTTGGTAAAATTTTTAAAATTTAATCTAGTATTGTATTGTTTTATGGTTTTGCATTTATATATATATATATATATGTTTTACATTACACCCCTACCAATAGAGGAGTGATATTGCACTAATTTTTTTTTCTTAGGCATTGGTGAATTTTAATTCTAAATGTTTTATTTTTAAACCCCAAAAAATTGTGTACTTTTCTCAAAGATATGTATTATAATGAGTGATTTTTATAGTGAGAAAGTACCATAAGAGAGGTATCCAATGTAAGGACTTTGCATACACATGCAGATTAGTTCAGTATTAATTAAACCTTATTTAATTTCTTGCAGAAATTATAATAGCATGGGCAAAATTTTGTGCAATACAGGTGAAAAACATAAATTTTGAATCTGAAAATGGCAGGACTATCTCTACTACCCACTTGGCTTATGATATTTTTATTAATATGTGGGGAATTTCTCTTCCAGCTATATTTTACTGTTAATGGACCAAGATTTTTCTTTACTGGTGCACCAGCATCATAATGGGGGTTTCACACTCAGACCCATCTGCAGATCAAAGTCTCCACAAACAAATGGCCTAATTAAACACAAAATATGATCTGGAATTCCTAAATTTATTTATATACTCATGCTTACCTCAATCTATTGTTTCTTATTCATCATCACTCAACACATACAGAATCAAATGGTATCATTAATATTTTTATACTCATATCTTTACAACATTATTTGTTTTCCATTTTAATTTTCACTTTAATTGCTTTATTTTAATGTTTTCTAATTATTTCATCATGCTTAGCTGTGTTCAAAGCACAGACTTAACAGCTGGGCTATATATAAAATTTTGGCATGTCATATTTCTGGTTTATACTTATTAAATTTCTATTATTTTTTTTTTTTTATTTAGACATTAATAAAAAATTTATTTATATATATATTTTTTAAACAATATTTTATTAATCTTTTTTTATCCAATCCAGATCATTATTATGGGGTCAAGTCTGCTGGTCCATCTGATTAATGAATTAATTTTTATCAGGTAGTTTCTTATTCTGATATTTCTAGCTCACGCTAGGGGATTGTGAATCACTCCTTTGTCTCTCATATTGCCTTGCGTGAGTGAGGTTTCCAGTTTGCCTGAAGATTTTTGTTCATTCAGGCCTACTGGAAAACTGTCTCTTCTTAAATCCATTCTAAGAACTGGCCCTAGGGCCAAATTTTATACCATTTATTGTCATATCTTTTGGTTGGTGTTTAAATCTCTGATCTTTGACCTCACAAGTAGGTCTTGTGCTATTGAAAGCATTTAGTAATTCAGCCATTTGCTCAACTGTCTTTCTCTTCACTCTGATGAGCATTTGGTTTTCATCATAACAAAAAGTATGCCATGCTATCCTAATAATTTGTTGTTCAAATAGTGGGATGGCTGTCAATGCACATAATTTTGCTACTTGCCTATGAAAAAATGGAGTGAAAGACTCACCAGGTTGCCATTTATCATATTTTCTTGACATTTGTCACTCCATAGCTAGATTGTAAAGCTTTCTTGTATTCATTAAAGGTTATAGGTTTTTTTAAATAGGAAGTCCCACCAAGCTTGAGAAGTGCCTTGCAGATGGTGAATGCAATCATGATCATGGTCTCTGCACTTAGATAGTTCAATGCTAAGTATTTTCTAGACTACTTATATGTTTTGTGGGAGTTTCACTTACAAGCCCTGATAATATTCTTATTGTAAAAAAACAATTAACTATTGTATGGTAAAATATAGAAAAAGAGAATGAAAACAAATTAACAACTTAAAACAATATGTTTATTTACATAAACATATAACAATAATCAAAAATAAACAAGCTAAAATACAGTAGTTACAGAATTATTTACTATAGACCAGTCCATTTCTAAGTAGGGAATCAAAATTCAATTACTTTTAGTTTTATGAAAGTTTGTAAAGAGAATAAAATCTGTCCAGATTTTAAATTATCATATATATTTCCCTAGGTTTTGTTAAAGGTTTTCTTGGAGTGCTTCTGCCTTCTTAAAAGTTGATAGAGTTTATGACTGGAATTCCTGGCTTCCTTTAACAGCTTATTGCTTCTTTTTTTCTGGGGCAGTCCAGTGGCAGTCAAGAATATTTATTACATTTCTGGTGGTCTGAATTTATTACAGGAATTTATTACATTTCAGACTGCTTATCTGAGGTCTTGATCAATAGTAATCATGGGTAATATCTCAGAAATTGCAGTCAAGGATATTTATTATATTTCAGGCAGTCAGATGTGAAAGAATTGGGCGGAGAACACCAAATGATCACTCTTAATGAGTTTAACAATGCATGATAGACATCCACATAAATATCTATACATTGCTGATGGGTGACTTGGTTATTCTCAAAAAAGGGAATCAGCAAGATTATTATAGCTAGCTAATAGTAGATTGAGTTCAGCAGACTACTTTTACTATCAGCAAACTGAAATATTATCAGACTAAAATGACAACTAACTTTAACTAGCACAATTCCTCAAACCCAGCAGACTGAATACAATAAAAATTTTGTAGCTTTATATCCTTGACAAACTCATTGTCTAAGGTCACCCATATCACTAAATACAATTTTTTGTTCTAATTAGGTTAATCCTCTTTGTTTTTCCTTAATTAGAATATTAGTTATAATATTATCTAATCAGATGGAAAACAGATAAGCTATCTTTTAAAATAATAAATCTAAAAATTCATACATTGCAATATGCTTTAATTATATTTTTCTTTTTTAAAAAAATATCTTTACTTATTAATTTGAGATGAGGATACCTTTTGTTTATTTCCTAACAGACTTTTATTTATTTTAAAATATCTTTACTTTTATTTATTAAAAACAAATAGTACTTTATCATTTATTATTAATATATAAATACATTATTTTCTTTTTTCTTATTTTCTGAATATTATTTTAAATGTTTTATATAGCATATATATACAGAAAGAAAAACAGATTAAAAAATTCAGAAAGCTTCCAAACAAGGATGAGGTTGATTACATCCCTGATATAAACACAGCCTTATTTACATACACATTATATATATATATAAAGAATTTGAACTTAGATTTTCAAGTTCCCTACATCGTTCCACTCCATCTAATACAACTGATGCATATGAACATATGCATGTAAAAAAAATAAATGGATCTCCAATTAACATACTTTGTGCTGAACCAGTTGGTCCAGATCATCATCTCCTGCACACATATATAATCAGTGCTCAGTTTATATTAAGATGCAAATCTTCAAACTTTAATGGATAGGATAGAAAACTCAAGAGTTGGAGGATGGAGAAGATTGAAGGTTATCCATTAAGGTATGAATATTTTCTATCTTAATATAAACTGAGCACTGATTATATATATATATATATATATATATATGAGATAATAATCTGGACCAAATGATGAGTGCTGGTTCAGCACATAATATGTCTATTGGAAGTCATTTATCTTTTTCACATGTAAGTGGTTATATGTATCAGTATATAAGATGGAGTAGATAGATATAGGAAGCTTGAAAGTCTGAATTCAAATATCTTCTAATTATATTAAGTTCTGTAAAAAAAAAATACTTATATTTAAATATTCAGCCTGTACTCTGCCCATCCTTCTTTTATGTATTTAAATTGACATACTAAGGACCTATATGTGATTTGTTAACATAGTGCAGAATTCGACTACCACTCAGAACTGCAGCACCATCTAGGTAGCGAAGCCACCTGTAGTACTGGGTTCAAACATAGTTTATCAATTCCACAATATAATCTATGAAACAATGCATCTGATGCTACATTAGTAAATACTTCTTTAGGCATGGTGGTCAGGGATATGCAAGAGGTTCAAGAATTTATTTTTGAGTTAGCCAATAATAACACCAATATTAAACATTTATATTTTACAGAATCGAGGAAATATTATATTGAATGGGTATCAAATAAATAAAAATGTAACAGCAGATGTATAGTTTGAAATTATTTATTTAAAACATTTTATACTAAATCATCTAATTAATAATATTTTATTATATTTAAAATCTCAGTAGCGATATTTCCGATACTGTTATACTTTACAAAGATATATATATATTTAAAATATTTTATATGAAATCATTTAACCAATAATATTTTGTCATATTTTAAATCTTAGTAGTGATATTTCTGATACTGTTATATTTTACAAAAAGATACATTTATGTGGCTGATGTAATCTAGCTACCTAAATTCTTCAGCAAGTATTTCATAAGCATGCTTTCAAGATTCATATCTTTGCAATGCAAGAGTCTAAAGTAGAACTAATAATAGTAATGGCGGACACATATTTATTTAATTAAAGAAGATATTTACTAATTACTATGGACAGACATTTATTTGAGAGTGAATTATATCACTAATGCAGAGACAGAGTTATATGTTGAATAATAGAATTAATAAGAAGAAACACGTGGTACGTCTAGAAAGGCGATATGAAGGTGGCAGTATATTGAGACTGCAAAGCCGTGAATGAGTTTATAACAATGGGATGGCATTTGCCGTAGGCCCAAAGAGATAAGGTGTCATGTAAGCATAACCAGGGATAAGTGGTTTGTGCCACAATTACTTCCTAGCTGCATGACAGTCGTCAAGTCCTATGGGAACATTTATTTGTCCACTTGTGTAGGATGACTGGGATTAATTTCAATCCTATAGAATCTGGAATATCCAAGGCTTATAATAGGTCATCGCATCTCCAAAATGTAACATAAGTATAATCTACAGACTATTCTGTTAAGATTTAAATATATTTTATAACTCGGCCCTACATCATCAACATTTAATAAAGAATGTTTTTGACTCTCAAAAAAATGTGATTTATGGAATTATTACTTAAAAACTTAATAAAATATAAAACACTAGGTAAGCTGGGTGAGTATTAATAACTAATATGTCAGCAATTTGCTAAGTAGTAGACCCCCGCATTACAATAAATGAAGCATTGAATGCGTGTTGATTTATATGAAAATATTAAGTAATTTATAGAAGTAAATATTAATGAGGATTTGCAAGACATGCATCCACTGTTTCAAGCAATCATGGATTTGCATTTAGAAAATTATGGAGATTTCCGAGCTGACCAGCTGACAGGAGTATATAACGAAATATATTAATAGGTGGCTAGACAAAATGGCACCCATCTTGATTAAATCTATATCTTAGTTTGGTGAGGTCCAGTCGAAAATCTTACGAGCATGCTATAATTAAATAATAAAAAAAATGTAAAGTTTGAAATACATACCCAAGAAAAGATAGAATTAGGCAAGCTAGATTATTAAAGAAATTTATATAATAAATTAATAATTAAATTCATAGTTTAAAAATTAAATTTTTACAAGTTATATAGATAGTGAGCTATAGTGTGATATTATTTAGAGTACTCTAGAGCTTGGGTACAGGTACCTGTTTATATAAAGTTTTCAGATTCAGTAATAGTAGCAAATTGTTCATGATTTCAGAAGTAGCAGTTCTTTCCAGCATTTAGATTATTCATTTGTTTTAACAGCAGCAGCAGCTTTCTAAGTGTTTGGGCAGCAGATCTTCTTGGTTGATTTTTTTGATGGCAATGGGAAGGTTTGAAATACAATAGACCATCTCCAGGAGAAGAATAGTCTGGGTGCTTTCTACTCGACCATACTGTGGTAGGTAAATTAATTTATGATTTTTGGAGACTCTCAACTGATCGAGAGCACAGCTAAAGTTTAACTAAAAGTTCTGAAAAAATTCAAAATGTCCTCCTTTCTTTGATCTTATCTTTTTACTTTTGTTCGATTTTATTTTTGGATCCACTCATTTGCCCCGAGAAGAATCAATACATTCTTGTAAGTTTAATTTATATAGAAAGCTGCATTTCTATTGTTCAAGTTTATTTTTACATTTACATTTTGTAATTAAACATTTTAGGAAATTTTTCTTTTTAATTAATCTATTATCTTTCATCGACTGTTACTTTTAAAATTTCAAAGACAAAAGGGAATATATAATTATTTTACTTTTACTTAACTTATAATCAGATTTCTAAAATTATTATTAAATATGAAATTTAAACACAGCAATAAATAACGAACTTTATAATTTAAAATAAATTGTTAAAATTATATATTTTATATAATTAAAAGAGAAATACAATTTACATCATTTATTTTTATTTATGGCTTTAAATTTGTTATCAAAACATGTGTGTGTTTATGGTGGATTCTACATATATTTATACATTTTTAATATTGCTACACACACAATTCGATACCAAAAAAGTTTAAATTTGGGTAGGATAGAGTGGTGAGTGAGAGATGATAGAATAAGGTGAAACTTAAGATTCAAATGTGAATCTTACTGTTTTAATGTGAGGGGTCAGAATGACTTAAAGTCAATATGGATATGACAATAATAATGGCATGAGCAATGACTTTGAGCATTCCATCATCAGATTTTTAATGATATGGATGGCTGAAGAGTTGGGGAATGGAGGAGACTGAAGTCTATCTATTAAAGTTTGAAGATTTTCTATCTTAATATAAACTGAGCACTGATTATATATGTGTGTAAGAGATGATTTGGACCAACTAATGAATGCTGGTCATGTGTATCAGTTGTATAAGATGGAGTGGATAGATGTAGGGAGATTGAAAGTCTGAGTTCAAATTCTTTCTAATTACATTATGTTTTGTAGAGACAATATACTTTATTTTTATCCCTTGAGACCAAAGAGTCCCTGAGTGCCCCTATTCAAAAGTTTAGACTTTCAACTAACTTTGCGCAGAATTGGTAAATCATACACTTACGGGTCTTAGACCATTTGATCCACCATTTTCTTATGTTTTATATGAGGTATTACTTTTTTTCTACAATGAAATTTGGATTTTTTTATGATGTTTTTTGTAAAATACAATTTTTAATTTTCTTTTCTCATTTTTTTTAGATTTATTAACCGTAAATAATTTTTTACAGTCGAATTGCATTCTTTTACCGCTTGATATTTACACCTAATTGCCAATGTGTGTTGGTAAGCTCTCTTTTTCTAGAAATTCATTTTTATAAAAAATAACCTTTAGAAGCAGCAAAGTAAAAAAAAAAAGGATCATATCAAAAAGAAAAAAAGATTAGTGTCATTTTTATCTGCAAGGACAACCAGGATAATCACATCTGATGCCTTCATAACTGGATTCAAATTTGAAACTGATTCTAACATTTAGCCAGGATTCTGTGAGTATTGAATTAGTTTTATTACTTATGTTTTGTAATTATTTTTATATAATTAAATATACATAAATAATAATAATTTTACAATAGAATTTTAGACAATATATTTCAATGATATAAAAACACATCCAGACTCAATCATATACATATTATTTAGTGCAATAGGCAAGATATATTATGATTTAATTTGAATATTCAATTAGTTTTATGACCTACTTTTATTACTTTTTTTATTACTTTATATATATATATATTGAAACAGATACCCTGTTTCATGTATATGTTTAGAAGACACCCCCCCCCAGTTAAAAAGACTAATAATATTTTAAGTCAGACTAGTAATATTTTTTTAAAAAAGACTAATAACATTTTAAGGAAAACTAAATATTTTAAAGAAAAAGAACAAGTAATGAAATTTGACCACAATTAAAATGATAATTTGTTAATTCATAATGATTTGGTCAAATGAAAAGAAAATCAAACTTTTCAAAATGAAAAAAAGAAAAAAGCAAATACGTTTATAGTTGCAATTAAAGAAAGTATAAATCTTTCTTTATTATCAATTAAATAAGAAAATCTTCAAACATTAAAACTCTGATTGAAAAAAACTTCTAAGACAGAATAAATGTAGGTGTCAAATCATTGTGCCACAGGCAATAAAAAATCAAGATTCAAAAATACATGAAGGCAGATAATTAAAAATAGTCACTAATTAAAAGTCTTTTCTCACCAAAGATAAACTGTCCAATGATTGGGGGATTAATGGCACAAACATGGATGAAAATACACCAAAAAACAATTGAATTCAGTGGGCATGTAAGATGAATCCATTTGTCAGAGAGAAAAAAATATAAATAGTCTGAAAAATCAGTAGAAGATGATGATGATGATTATTATTATTATTATTATTATTATTATTATTGCAATAGCTAAACAGCATTAAGCTGTTGCACATGCGCTTTGCCATTCTATCTTTTCCCAAAGACTTTATCATGTGTTTGAAGTGTTTGTATTCAGTCATTTATAGTTAAAAAATCTGCAAAGCGCATGTGCAACAGCTTAATGCTGTTTAGCTATTACAGTTTATAAAACTTCGCGCTATATAAAATAATTGATTTATTATTATTATTATTATAAATCAGCATTTATTTTTTATAGTGTCTGTATACAGTTGTAATCACATTCATATCGGCTTTTTTTCAAACCAAATTGTGCAAACGCTTTTTTGCGAGTGTTAAATAATAAATGAATAACCTCTGACCCATACAAGATATAGAATTTATGCAGCAATCCCTTTTATTGCTGCATAAATTCTATATCTTGTATGGGTCAGAGGTTATTCATTTATTATTTAACACTCGCAAAAAAGCGTTTGCACAATTTGGTTTGAAAAAAAGCCGATATGAATGTGATTATTATTATTATAGTTAATTGATTCAGAGATGCAAGATTTAGCTACAAGACTACTAAAAAAGTGACTTAATGGAACCATCAAACAGCCTAATGAAAAATCCTAATGTGACCATCAGCTAGAAACCACTTGTCCTCTCTCTTCATCTGCAAATTATGTGAACTCGAAGCCTTGCCTAGAAGTTTTAATGTGCCATTCAAGACAGATCCCCAGTTATTTAGTAATTCAATAATAAACGAAGACTTGAAATTTAGAGGTAAGCAATTAGAAATGATTCAATTACAATAAAGTATGAATTAAAATTATAGCTATTAATTTTTATAAAACAAAAGAGAAAAAAATGTTATATTATTAGTCTTAAGAAAAGTTTTTACAATCAACTTCAGTCAAAAGTTGACGATAGTTTTTTTTATCTTTATTTAAAAGTGAAAACAAAAAATGAAAATCGTTATTATTTAATTAAAAACACTCACACACATATATATGTGTTATATATTTCATTAGTTAAACACAAATTATTTCATAAAATTTAAGATATGTTCAAATAATAGAAATACTTCTAATAATAACTGTAATAATTATTTCAAATGAACCAGCTAAATGGAAATGTCAATCAAAGATATGGTAAAAATAATAAAATGCTATATGAATCATAAATGTGTTACCTATATCTTAATAAAATAATAAAACGCTTTACAAACCTGGAATTGCTGATATTACTTGCTTACCTACTTGTAATGATTCTTAAAAATAATAAATGTTATATGAATCATAAATACTTATATGCATGTTAGCTATATCTTAATAAAATAATAAAATGTATGTGTATAAATATACACCTATATTTGATTGGATTATAAATGCTCCACAAATATGGAATTGCTGATATTACCTGCTTACCTACCTGTAATGATTCTTAAAAATAATAAAATGCTATATGAATCATAAATACTTATACATCTATACTGGATTGGATTATAAATGCTCCACAAATATGGAAATACTGCTATTATCTGTACATCTACCTGAAATGTTATCACATACCTGGAATAATAATTGTACTACTGATATTATATGCACATCTACTCAAAATGTTTCTACAGACCCAGAATAAATGATTATAAACATTTATGTATTATTATAATACGTATACCTACCTGACGTGCTTTCACATACCTGGAATAATAATTGTAATTATTTGTTCATCTACTTTAAATGCTTCTATAGACTTGAAATCAATAGTCAAAAACATTTATTTATAAAATGTGTATGTGTACCTGCTTAAAATGCTTCTACAGACCTGGAATAAATGGTTAAAAACATTTGCTTATTAATTGTATACGTATATCTATCTGAAATGCTTCTAGCAACATCAGAAGTAATAAATTGTTTTTCTCTTCACTAGTTAAAATTGTAATTATAAATATGCAAGTTTTTTCACATTAAATAGTGAAGCTATAATTATGCTATAATGTGTAATAGGTCTGCTTAGCGCTTTCGAAATTTAATGTTGGAATTTCATACTCATAGCTTTGTGAATAATTATAGCTTTACTATTTAATGCGAAAAAAGTTGCATATTTATAATTACAACATCAGAAAGTAATTATGAACACTTGTATATTATCTACATCCCTACTTGAAATGCTTCTATCAGCATCAAAATGTAATTATTAATACTTGTATATTAATTGTATACGTATATCTACATGAAATATTTTTTAGACTTCTCATCATGTGAACTAAAAAATGGGTTTTTGCTTGGATAACCTACCTGAAATATTTCTAGACTTCTTCTCATTATATGAACTATATTAGAAGGACTTGCTAATAAATTATTGCAAATAAAATTGTTGTTATTAAAAATTAACCTAATCGTTTAATTCCATTTTTGCATCACTAGTTATTCATTGCATCTTGCTCACAAGAATCTCATGCCTCCTGAGCTATGTTTGGCATAACCAGACAATGGTAAGTAAGGTTGTAGTGAGATGGAACTCTAGTGGCACAATTTGGGAGACTAAACACATAAATTTCTACATGCTTCCAGTCTCTATGGTGCTACATCCTCTGATGAGTAGGAAATATTGTTGTAGGTAGGGTGATGTCTGCATTGGGGAATGCCAATCGATAGTTCCTTCCTGCAATATGCTCATCAGGAAATAAACCAATGAAGAGTGGGGTTGGTTCTTGTCCGGTTACAATATATATGTAGAAAACAATATATATGTGATAGAATTTTAGACAATACAGTTCAAAGATATAAAAACATACACATCCAGATTCAATCATATATCCTCAGCCATCCACTCTCATACTTCATCTATATAATCAGTGCTCATAATAAATTTTTTTATTTTGATGTTTATTAATTTTACTTAGTTTTTGTTTATTTTATCTTTGAAAATTTTTTATTTGATATTTATTTATGAGCACACTTTATTTCCTTGAAAAGAATACATATTTTAGGGGCCCACCTTCCCCAATAATATAATTACTTTAGTTCTCTTTGCATAATATCTCATAAGCTGTTCTTACTGTTTGACATTTATTTGAGTAAACTTTACTTGCAAAGAATACACATTTTAGATCACACCCCATTTTCACTAATATAATATAATAATTAATATATAATAAAATCACACCCAATTTTTCACTAATATAATATAATAATTAATAATATAATAATTTAATACATTACAATTTACTAAAGTCCTCTTTGCATAATATCTTGTAAATTATTCCTGTTATTTTTTTCCCCACTAAAAACCAAACATATTTTTAACAGATACCCTGTGTGGAAGGACCACCAAACATTTTTAGCATATACCCTAATATGGAAGGACAGGATCTGGTCAGCCAGTAAAAATGGAAGTTATCAATCGCACTGTTTTTGTAATTTTTTTATAGAAAAAATACCTCAGGTAAACATATTATATATCTTTTTTTTCCAGCATTTTGAAACAAATGTGATGAACCTATTATAAAAGTGCAATTTTAACTTTTACCTTTCAAAAATTAGAATTTGTGAACCAATCTAAAAATAAAATTGTAAAAAATCTCTTTTTTGTTAATTTTTTTTAGGTAATAATTATTTTATCAGCTTTATTACATTCTTCCATATTTGTTGGTTCTAAACATGTATATACTTTTATATCAAACAAAATATATGTTTTAAATTATACTTATTGTAACTTTTTTAAAATTCAAGATGGCCACATAGATTTTAAAGAATTAAATATAATATATATAACATTAAACCTTTGCCATTGTTATAAATAATATAAAAATACCATAACTAAGAATAAAAGGTAGTTTTGGGTTACACATGCTGTGGCTACCAGGTGATTTTTTACTTACTTTTGATATATTGCCTTTAGGCAATTTAATTTTAATTTTCCATCAATTTCAGCCATTTTTGTATAGAAATTTATCACTTGCAGGCTTCTTGGTGGTTCTTCAGTGACACCTAGTGGCCACAGTACACATAACTGAACACTACCAAATAAAATTACTTTTGAAACTTAAATGAGTATACTTTGTTTATTTAAGTTAATATTATTTTTATTTTTTACTGTAGTGCCCAAGACAAATTTCTTAACTTTATATAAATATTAAAACTGCTTTTTAATAGACCCAAGGATCATTCAGTATATCAGAGATTATCTATTATTAAGAAATCATTTGAACTCAAAATATTTGAATATTAGATTAAAATTTTATATTATTCCAATTAACTATCTGCATATAAAATTTTAGTAAGATGTAATTATGTACCAGATAAAAATGATTTCTGATTATTGAAAAAAATGTTTATTTTAGTGGGATAATTACTTATTGCAGACTTATTATGTTTGTTAAGCCCAATTTTGTGTGTGTGTGTATTTTTTATGTGAAATTATCTCTTACGTATTAAAGAAAACTATTTTGATTGAGAGAGTAGGTAATATGTGGTTATATCATGAATTAAATTTGATTTTTAATAATTTTTCACTTTTCAATATGCAAAAAAATGAGAGGTTTAATAAAATCAATTAACAGACACTTAAAGAATTGTAAATGCTTAGATATAAATTTTATCAGTAATTTGATAAATAAATTTCTTAGTGCCTTACACTTGCTATAAACTGACTATTGTTTTGCTTCTATTTCAGTAATATATTTGCAATGTATTACTTTTATATGTACACTTTTCTGTTCTGTTATCAAAAAAACATTGAATTTTTATAATTTTTATTATTACATTTCCAGCATTAAAATAGATCGTTTTTAGGCTTCTAATATACATGTGTAGTAAAATTATACATATATTCTTGTTTAAAATAATCTAATCATTAAACAGAAAAAAGTATGAGTACAGCAATATGACTATATAGACATAATTATATTTAGGGCTATTTTCATTATCTAGTTTTAATTGTTAAATGTCTTTAGAAAAAGTCAAAGTTTAAATTTTTTTAACTACATTTAACTGGTAATAGTAGCAGACTGATTAATGTATAACACAATGTTTCAAATGGTATTATTTTCTTTTGAAATGTATTGCAGGTCTAATAAGTGACAGTACTAGCATGGGATTCGAAACTATTCATAAATATAAAAATTCCACGTTTAATTTCCATACTAGTATTATTACTAGTTTTGGCCTGCAATAAATACTTCAAGAAGAGAGAATAATAAAACTACTTAAAGCATTGAGTGTCATAACTAACATTTAAACCTACTTAAAATTTTAAATAAAATTTGAATTTTTTAAAAATATTTACCATTTAATTATAGTTAACGAAAATAGTCTAATATATAATTATAAGTAAATACTATTGTCACAAACTTTCAGATAAAGAAGATAGATAGATAGATAGATAGATAGATAGATAGATAGATAGATAGATAGATAGATAGATAGATAGATAGATAGATAGATAGATAGATAGATAGATAGATAGATAGATAGATAGATAGATAGATAGATGGATGGATGGATGGATGGATGGATGGATGGATGGATGGATGGATAGATAGATAGATAGATAGATAGATAGATAGATAGATAGATAGATAGATAGATAGATAGATAGATAGACAGATGGATAGATGGATGGACAGATGGACAGATAGACGGATAGATAGATAGATAGATAGATAGATAGATAGATAGATAGATAGACAGACAGATAGATAGACAGATAGATAGACAGATAGATAGATAGATAGATAGATAGATAGATAGATAGATAGATAGATAGATAGATAGATAGATAGATAGATAGATAGATAGATAGATAGATAGATAGATAGATAGATAGATAGATAGATAGATAGATATGTGCATACATATACATATATATGTTTATATAGATACTGCTTGGAGACTATTCTAAATGTTATTTATTTTCTAGCATTCTAACAGTCTATTGTACATTATAATCATCATTTTTAAGCATTATTGCTTTAGTGCAGGATAAAGATTGTTCCAAATTTAGTCCAGTTTCTCTATAATTCTTAATCTTCTTTCCACAATGCATCAGCAAACATTTTTATTTTATCCATCTATCTCACATGAGTTTTTCTAGGTTTTTTATAATGTTTTGGAATTCAATTTAAGACTTCAATTGTTCTTCTATTATCATCCCTTTTAAAAATATATCCAGCTCAGATCCATTTCAGTTTCTTCATTCTTTTAATGATGACAGTGATTCTGTTTGTTCTCTCATTTGCGTATTTAATTTTCAGTTTCTCTTTGTTACTCTACCATACATCTGTCCACAACGTCTTGAATAGTCAAAAGGTTTTGAATTGCTCTTTTGTTAAGTGTCCAAGTTTCAGATCTTTAAGACAGAACTGGTAAAACATATCTATTAGAAATGTTTCTTTTCAAACATACAGATATATTTCTTTTTCAATATTAAGTTATTCCAACCAAAAGCACTTCATCCAAGTTTAATTTCTATGATTAATTTTATCCAGTACATGTTTATTTGTATTAATAGCTCCTTAACTTTTTAAATTCATGATTATCAATTTTTAATTGTTTCTTCTGAAAAAATAGCAAACACATCATCTGAAAAATCTAAATGACATAAATAATCTTCATTTACTTTTACTCTCTTAGTTTCCTATTTTAATCCACAAAATATTTAATATAAAATGGTTTGTAGATATGGAATCACCTGCCATATACCATCTTCAATTTTAATCTTTTTAAATATCAGTATGCAATGTAATCATTTCTGGCTCATTTTAATAAATATTTTTTATGATATAAAAATATTCTGAATATATATTTTCATGAGCCAATTATTTTCTCATTGTAGAAATACTCATAGAATCAAATGCCTTTTTATAATCTTCAAATCCAAAGCATAATGGAACCTCATATTCATTAGTTCTTTCAATAATTTTTTTTAATACTTAAATGTGAATTACTGTATATTTCCAATCATATGGTACATCTTTAGTATTTAGAAATTTGGTATATAATTTTATCAATAATTTTTATATTTCTTCCCCTGTTCTTTTAAAAATAATAATTCCATCATTTTTGAAGCTTTTTCTTTTTCATAGGTCTAATTGTACGTCTTGCTTTTTTATTTAAAAATGTAGCAATTTATGAACTATAATAATCATAGAGAATATTTTTCTTTTTTATTCTTTATTGTTAAATAATTCTTTATAGAAATCTTTTAAACATTTCATGATGTCCCCTCTCTGACAATAACTCCATTTTTTTTATTGCAGAAATAATTTCAATACCAAAATGGTGTGTTACACATATCACATGATCACCATTTCTTATGCTTGCTTATAACTGTTATTAAAACAGGCAAAATTCTCCATACAGTATTGCTGCTCAGTGCAAGCCATAGTAATCAATGGATTCCAGAAGGCAAGTAGAGATAAAAGGTGGCTGCTGGAGGGTTGGTTGCATTAGATTCTAAGATCTAGGTGCAGTGCTCTCAGATCCAAGGCTCCTCACTGATGAAGGCCACAAGCCAGAAACTAGTCTGGAGATATTGGATGAGTAGGGACTAGATGGGGATTTTATGCACAAACCTTCTGGCATCCATTGATTACTCTGGCTTGCACTGAGTGGCAATACTGTATGGAGAATTTTGCCTTGTTTACATATTTGAGACTTTTATTTTCTTCTATAGTTTTCTTGTCAATTCGCAATTATATTTTTTTATAATGTTATTATCTGTTTTTCTATCATTTTACAAATCTCTACATACTCAATTGTTCTCAGTAAATCACTTTTAAAATTTGTCATATATTTTTTTTCATATATTGTCTTGACTCTGTAGAAAATTTGCTACTATTTTGAATCAGTTATTTTTCTTACAGTTCTTAATAATATATTAATTATTTTCTTATTGATTTCATTAAAATTGAACCATCTTCAAAGTCTGTTAATATTTTAAAACAATTTGTAAATTCTAATTTAAATTCTGTGGAATGTTTTTGAAAGTTAGAAATAACAACAGTTGATACTACTTTCTTTAATAATTTCTTTCTCTCTAGTTTTGCAGTAACACATATCTTATACCTCACTAATTGATGACTACCTCTTGTGTTGAATCTATTAAAAACATTACAATCTTGAAATATATATTCCTGTTACCAAAATATAATCTAATTCTGCTATAACTACATTTAGACATTTCTATGTGCATTATATTTTAGTACTTTTTAAAAAAAATCATAATATAAAGTTTTTCTTTTTTCTGGAAAAAATTATCATCATCATCATCATTATAAATCATTATGATCCCACTGCAGGATGAATGTCTCTCCAAATTCAATCCATCCTCTCTGATCTCTAGCTTCTCTTCTCCACATCATCCCTGCATACTTTCTTATTTCATTCACCAATCTCATCTGTTATCTAAAACATAAATCTAAATAAATTTATTCACCAGCACTTTATCTTTCAATTGTTTATCAATTTTAGCGCGAAAGTAATGACAACTTTAAAATAGTACTTGATATGTATATTCACTTAAAAATTGTCTACTTTTTCACTACAATAAACATGTTGGGACATAAACTTGAAATATATGTCTTTGGTATCTTCTCTTAAGTTGATTATCTATTAAGTTGATTAATTAATCTTTCACTCTGTCTGATATTCTATCAATTTTCACAATATTATTTTTTAACTTTTTATAATGAATCCCATTTCTCTTACGTTTCAAATATTTGTGCTTTTAATCAAGTGTCCTTTCATATTTTCTTTCAACTTCACATGCCAAATGATGTACCATTTAATATTAGACAGTTTTTCCCAAGTCGTGCAGTTTTTTTACTTCAAAGCAATTTGCAGTTGTAAATACCTAAATAAAAGTCATCATTGAATGATAATCTTGGTCCATAATCAGAGGATTCTTAACATCCTCCACCTTCAGTCACTAGCTACTGTCTTGGCCGGTGACTTTACAGTCTTTTGAAATAAGGGGCCATAATTTAATTTTGTTTTCATGATTGTAAAGTATTCATAATATTAATAATAAAAAAGATAAATTCATATATACACATATTCCTTCCTACAAAGAATCTCAATTGATATTTCAGTTAAGAACTATCACCCAATTGAGAAGACTCATTCTTGATCTTAAACTCAAAGATAAAAAGCCACTAAACTAATCATGTTGGTTGATGGGTTTTGGTGAACGGTCCATCCATGATTGTTTATTAAATGAATAATCATATAGTAATAACAGCTACAATGACAAGATCGTATGGATAAACTTATGAATTTGTCCTGCTCAGTTGATTTATGACCTCAAAAAAAACTCAAAGACTCTTCTTTCAGTTAATAGCAACTTCTTTTTGCAGTCATATATATTTATGTAAGCAATTACCAAACATATCACAAAAATATACACAAATATAATTATATAAGTAGCTCTATTATACAATATATATATATATATATATATATATATATATATATATATATATATATATATATATATATATATAATATTTAAATACATGTATATTGTTTATACTTTAAGCTAGATGTAACTAGAGGGGATTTGAATCTGATTTTCAAGCTCCCTACACTCATCCATTCCATCTTATACAACTGTTATAACCACATATATGCAAAAATGATAAATGATCTCCAATATACATATTTCGCATGGAACTAGCATTCATAAGTTGTTCCAAATCATCATCTGCCACACACACATATATATATTTATCAGTGTTCTATTTATATTAAGATAGCAAATCTTCAAACTTTAATGGACAGGCTTTAATCTTCTCCACTCTCCAACTCCTCAGCCACCCATATCATTGAAAATCTGAAGAGTGCTAATTCAGCATGAAATACATATATTGAATATCATTTGTCTTTTTCACATGTATGTGGTCATGTGTATCAGTTGCATAGTATGGAGTGAGTGACTGAAGGAAGCTTGAAAGTCTGGATTCAAATCCTTTCTAATTACATCTAGTTTAAAATATAAATACTATACATGTATTTAAATATCACATATCAGCCTGTTTTCTACCCATCCCTCTTCTGTGTATTTAAATAGGCTTAAAGTCCTACATATGAGGGATCAGATTGACTTATGGTCAACATGGGTATGATACTATAAAATTTGACAAGGGCTTTGAACATGCCATAATCAGATATTCAATGATAGGGATGGCTTAAGAGTTGGAAAGTAGATTGAAGCCTGTCCATTAAAGATCGAAGATTTGCTATCTTAATATAAACTGAGCACTGATTATATATATATATATGGGAGTTTATTATCTGGACCAATTGTTGATTGTTGATTCAATGTGAGATACATATATTGGAGATCATTTATCTTTTTCGCATATATGTGGTCGTGTATATCGATTATATGAAATGGAGTGGATATCTAAAGAAAGCTTGAATGTCTGGGTTGATATCCCCTCTAATTATATATATATATATATATTGAACTATTTAAAAGTTAGTGTTATCTAATAATTTTTCTAATAATAAATTTTGTATTCTTTTTGTAAATACATCTCACAAGTATGACTTTTTTTTATCTGTATTCAAATAAAAAAAAAGATATTTTTTGTAAGTTATGATTAAAAATATTAGTATGAAAAAATCCTGACTATACCTTTTAAAATATTTATATAACATTTTTTTGCATAAACTTTTTAATTAAAAAAATTAATTAAAAGATTAGTAAAGAAAAACATGAACTTTAACATATTATGTAAATTTTTAAATATATATAAAAAAATAAAGTATTAAAAAAATCAAAAATAATAGATATCTTTTTAAAAGAGTATTTTAATATTTAAAAATACAATATTTCATTTGTTTTAGTTTATATATTTTTTAAGCTTAAATAGTATTAGTAATATTCATTTACATTGTTTATTAGTAAACTGTTGTAGTGAATCTTTCTGTGTTAAATTAGCTTCGAATATCATTATTATTATCTGAATACAAATGCAATGTATATACTAAACTTTAGATGTAAGTAGAGAGGATTAGAACACAGATTTTCAATCTTCCTTCAGCTATCCACTCTATCTTATATACCCGATACACATGATCACATGCATGTCTAAAAGATAAATGATTTCCAATATATGTATTACATGCTGAATCAGCACTCGTCAGTTGATCCAGATCATCATCTCCCATATATATATAATCAGTGCTCAGTTTATATTAAGAGATCATCATCTCCCATATATATATAATCAGTGCTCAGTTTATATTAAGAAATCAAATCTTCAAACTTTAATGGATAGGGTTCAATCTTATCCATTAGCCTGTTCATTAATCTATCTTAATATAAACTGAACATTGATTATATATGTGTGTGGGAGATTATTATTTGGGCTAACTGATCAGTGCTGGTTCAGCATAAAATAGATATATTGGAGATCATTTATCTTTTTCATGTGTATGTGATTATGTATATACATTATATAAGATGGAGTGTATAATAGAAGGGAGCTTGAAAATATATGTTCAAATCCTCTCTAATTACATTATTATTAATAATATCGAAGGGTTTAAAAAATAATCCACAAATGTTTAACACAATAGATCACACAAAAATGAGTGTTTCCATTCAACTCCAAGTGGAAAAAAAATAAACTACTCTAGAGATAAGTTTTACAAAGATTATACAATCCAATCTGTAGACCACAAATGCATGCACATACAGAGCATGCTGGTTCATTTTTCAGTTTAAATGATATTTTTGATACTATCTTAAAACTTCCTGAGAAATCTTTTCTTTTTTAAATATTTGAATCCCATGATTAACTGCAGCTCTTAAAGCATTCTATTTTTTGCTATATCATCCCAATGTGACATTACTCTGCGTTAGAATGTCTTTGAAATAATTCTTATCTTGTAAAGGGATTCTGCCACTCTGATCAAAACTATGCTCAAGTTTATCCATAAAATACCTTTTAGAACAATAATGGACTCTACAGTATCACATTCAGCAAATTAAAAAATATATTAATTGATTTTATGTTGCACTTATATATTGGACTATTTTTCACCATCTATATTAAATCATGAATGTCTTTAGAAAAAAATTTAAACTTTATCTACATTTTCTAATTACATTTACCTGGTAGTAATCCCACACAGGTTAGTATATACCCAATGTTTAAAGTGGAATTATTCACATCTATTCTTCACTTGTTGCTGGCCTGAGCAATGATGGTAGTAGCATGGGAATTAAACCTGGACCTTCAAATATGCAAGAATCTAAAGGTCCTGCTTCAGTTCTCATACTAATAGTATCACTGTCCTTATTCAATAATCTAAAGGTCTAAGTTTAATTTCCATGCTAGTACTATCACTAGTCAGGCCAGCAACACCTGAAGAAAAAAGATTTAGTAACATTGTGTATATATTAACCTGTGTGATATTACTAACAATTGAATGTAATTGGAAAATTTAAATAGAGCTTAAAAAATGCTCTAAAGCCAATTAGGAAGTAGTCCAACATATAAATACAACTAGAATGCAATCATCACACATTTTCAGGCAAACCCTAGTTGACTTTATGATTTTGCTATTGTAGTTTTAAAATTTTATGAAGATTTTTTAATCAAAACTTTTTCATATTCTTACACTGCATTGATAAGATGTCTAAATCTCATTTCAGTGCAAGAATTAAGTAAAATAACAGCATTTATATTAATCTCATGAAATACTCTATTTTTGAATATGTTAGAAAAGTATGTTGGAGTCAATGTTGCTTGTATTTATTTAATTCTATCATTCTACTTTTAAAACAGGCAAAACTCTCCTTACAGTAGTGCCACTCAGTGCAAGCCAGAGTAATCAATGGATGACAGAAGGCTTGTGCATAAAATTCTTATCTAGTGCCTACTCATCCAATATCCCCAGACTAGTTTTTGGCTTGTGGCCTTTGTCAGTGAGAAGCCTTGGATCTGAGAGCATTGCATCTAGATCTGTCTTCCACTGAGTGGCACTACTATATAGAGAGCTTTACCTGGTTTAATAACAATTATGAGCAAGCATTAAAATAATGATCATGTCATGTTTAGTAATTTTATTTTTACGATTACCAAGTTATTTAAATTGATTTACATGAGTTTTCCGAATATTAATTTTAAGTTAAAGTATTTATATGTTAGATTAAATTCTGTAAACAGTCTTTTGAAGTGACAAAAATAACTCAATTGTTGGTATTCAAGAATAAGTTCTTGGCTTTTATTTTTAATCAATTCAAATTTAAAA
Organism: Epiperipatus broadwayi; assembly: GCA_028023455.1. Classification (NCBI taxonomy): domain Eukaryota; kingdom Metazoa; phylum Onychophora; class Udeonychophora; order Euonychophora; family Peripatidae; genus Epiperipatus; species Epiperipatus broadwayi. The sequence continues at coordinate 7,114,438 of JAQFVV010012424.1, forward strand.
ATATATCATTAAACCTGTATCTCATTTTAATTCTTGTTTTTTTAATCTACTTATATATTTTTTCAAAAAGCACTGTCATAAAAATCAAAGCAATAGAAAAGCAACTACAAATTCTTCTTTAACAACCATAGTAGCATAATTTGAAAACTTTTTTTATATTATATTAAGTTGTTTTCAAATCATATAGTGCACTTTTTAATCTTTCTAATATTTTTGAAACCTTTGGTCAATAATAATAACAAATTATCAAACCCCAGCTTAAAAAATATGGCATGTGATGCAATGTGATGTGATGCACTATGGCTTCTCTTTTATCAGAGTCAGGAATCTCTTAACCACTATGCTTAAAAAATTGTTAGCTACCTTCCCTTTCCATTCCTCACTTTAAGTTTTTCCCATATTCTTCTCTATCCTGCTCCATCTCATTTTTATGACACTATCTTTGTCCACTCTATGGCTTTTATATCTAGATCCCTCTTAGCTTTTTTCAAATCCAGCATAAAAAACAAGAACCCACTTTCTGTATAATCACTTTGCTTATATTTATTCTCCCACAACTTTATTATTTGCATTCTTTGTGCTTGTAAGCATTTAAATTCAATTAACAAATGCCTACTATTTTTTATGCTTTCCTTATATAGTTTGCAGACGCCCACATTTCTTCATTTATGTGTATATTCTTTGTTGCTAATGATCTTGTTAGAGTCTTAAATAGTAAACTACTTCCCATGCTATTATCATAAATTAACCCAAACACACTTTTTACTAGTTTTCCAACTTCCTATTTTTTATTACTGCATCTATTCTTCTATCCCATCCTTTGTAACTATAACACTCAACAATCCTCCTAACCCCAATCATCCCATTTTTTGTATAAGTATACTGACGTAAAGTCTTTATCCAAATCTTCTTCATATCACACTACCTTTCTCACTCATTTTGTTACCTGTTCTTTACTCCTAACTCAATTAAACATTATTTTGGCTATTCTACCAAACATTTTCATTTTGCTTTTTGCATCTCTCATGTAAAAACTTGACCATCCCATTTTTTTTTAATTTCCTTCTTTGCTGTCCACACATCTGCATCTAATGCATATATTTGTACTTCTCTTTGTACTTTTTCTAAGTAATCTAACACCTCTTTACTAATATATACTACATCATTACTATAAGTTAATCATACTATTGCCATTCCCTTCCATACATATAAAACACTATTAATTTATCAGTCCCTTTCTTTTTTTTGTTTCATTTATCAATTTTTTCTCCCATTTATCCCAGAAATTTCTCTGAATACTTAAGACAATTCCCAACTTATTATACCCATTAAAAGCAATTTTTTATTATATTTCCATCTAGTGTAAGCTTGAGAAATCATTGATTACCAGATGCATATAAAATTCTTATCTAGTGACATCTAATGTATGTTTAAGCAATCAGTGATTACCTGTTACATAGAAAATTCCTATCCTTAATAATTAAATCTTTAACCACAGACCAGTTCCTCACTATTGCTTTTGGTCTGTGAGACCTGTAATTTAAAGTTGTAAAGAATATAGACATGTATTTAGCAATTATCTTTAATTCCACTTTGTCAAACTAAAAACTTGAAATTAAAGTCATTCTAAAATTTTGGACCCAAGTCAATTGTATTATAGATCTGAATTCAGGTCAATAATTACATATTTTAATCATCGTTAGTTTTTTCGTAACTATAAACATTTTATTATTCTAGCTAAATAGCTAAATAATCAGAATAAACAATATAATAAGTAAGAGTGGATCTCCACTCTGAAGGCAGTTGCTAAATGCATTTCTGCATTACTTCCAACTTTGAATCCCATTCAAGCAAAATCTAGAAACTGTACTAAAAATGAGGATTTACATATTAAGCACAGAAATTTTAAATGTGCCTAGTAATTACTAAAAACTCAAACTTTCACTAGATGGGATTAGAGCAGAAAACTGCCAGGAGAAAAAGGTAGTAAGTAAGCAAAAGATTTGGATAAAGAATTTATGTCAGTATACTTATATAAAAGGTGGGATGATTGTGTTAGGAGAATTGTTGGGTGTTATTGTGGCAAGGAATGGGATAGAAGAATAGATGCATTAATAAAGAATAGGGAGTTGAAGAGATGATGAACCAGTATGGAGAGTAAAAAGAATTTTAATGTATATAGAAGTAAACAGAATATTGGGTGTGAGTTAATTTATGATAATAGCAAGAAAAGTAATTTACTGTTTAAGCTTGAACAAGATCTTTAGCAACAAGTGAATATACACATAAATGGAAAAATATGGGTGATTTAGAGAATATTAGGCACTTGTTAATTGAATGTAAATGCTTGTAAGCAGAAAGGGTACAAATAATAAAGTTGTGAAAGAATAAATATAAACAAAGTGATAATACAGAAAGTGGGTTATTAGTTTTTAGGCTGGGTTTGAGAAAAGATAAGGAGGATTTAGATAAAAAGGCCACGGAGTTGATAAAGATTATGTTGTGGAAATGGGATGGAGATAGAGAAGAATATGAGAAAAACTTAGGGCAATGAATGAAAGGTGAAGATAAAATGGCTTACATGTGTCTCTGGCATAGTCACTGAGAGATTTCCAACTTAAAAAAAAAGTCACAGTGCATCACATTACATCTTTTAGCCTCTAGCCAAGTTGCAAATTAGTGCTTAACTTCATCTGAGTTGTATTTTTTGCCCTCCAATTACTAGTAGGTTAAAAGTAAGAGTCTTATTGATTCTATTTTTCGGACAAAGGTAAAGAAAATTCTGTGCTAAACAATGAAATTATTGTCTAAACGATTAAGACACAATAAAATGTAATCAGATTGTTTCAATAATTGTCGATTATCTTGATGATAGTATAAACTGTATGATACTCTGTAGACTGAATCTGTATTACAGACACTTGAATATATATTGAATACTAAATAATTATGGTTTCCTGGAAAAAGGCATAATCCTTCGTGATTTATATTTATTAAGTTGTATTTAAGTAACACATTATATATGAAAGAAAGCTCAAATAAAGTTCTCTCAAAACAGAAATTGTCAAGATATGGATGCCTGAGTTTAACAAATACGAGTTGTTATGGTATGTGTATTGTTTCTATGTTTAGTACCTAAGGATTATGAAAAAATAGATCTCATAATTAATATCAGGAGCAGTCGCTCAGTTGAAACTCTGTAACTTAAGGCCCACGGACTGTGCCCAACTTTATCTCTCTTCAATTTTCAAAAAATCAAAATAAACGCTACTTAGTTCGGTGCAATGATAGAGTTTCAGGCTTTGGACTTTAAGGTCCACGGATAGCACTAAACGGGCCGTGCCCTTCATATGAAAATGCCGAATAATAAAAACGTCCTATTATTTTTTATATATATAATCAAAATACAATAGATATATACTGAAGACATTTTAATAGTTTGATTTACTATCATTAAACTTTATGTTCTGCGAAAACTTGTATTGTAGAAAGAAAATCAAATTGTCGTTTAAAATATAAAAAATTAAATAAACATTTTCTTTTATTATATATGTGTGTGTAAAAAAAACAGTTCAGGAGAACTGACTGATAAAGATAGAATAAATATATAATCGTGTATTATAAGTTTAACTTTGTTATAAAACTGTCTAAAAATATTATTTGTTACATTTTGTAGTGTGATAGAGATGTCAAAATGCATCTAAAATATTTTGCTTTTAACAAATAATATATAGTCATTGCTTTGATAATGTTTGCCTTGAAGAAAGGGAGCAGTTAAGTTTGCAAAAGACCCTGTCACATTATTCTAGCTCAAACATCAACAAAATTGTGTCATTAAAATAAACTATTAAATGATGATTTATTTTTAAACGGCCACTAAGAAAAGGCTTCTTTTTTTTTCGTCAAACAATTTAACTCAATCAAACAAATTAGGATATATGTTTTTTCGTTGTTTTTTTATGATCTGTCTAGTCAAAGTTAGAATAAAATCCTATAGTTATTGCTTTTTGCCGAGTTGCAATAGGTAAAGCCGATAATAAATTATAAAGATAATAAAAGTCAAAATTTTAGCATTTGTTTAGTCATGCGGATCGAATTGATTTGGTAGCATTTCCAAGTTTAGCTTAATATCCCATCACGAAATGTCACTCATATGTTTCTAGTAATATTTTATTTTAATGCTGTTAAGCGTGACAAATTTTGTTTTGCGAACAGAACTAAATAAAAATATGAAATATACCAGTTACTATTTGCGTATATAACTATAGTTGCACTGTCTTTTTTCCACCAATAAAATTAACTTTGTTCCTTAAATAATCATATATTACTTCTTCTTTTTTCCATATGTCAAATGCGTTGACCGGGAAGCGAACTCGGGTCAGCTGCTTGGAAGGCAGCTATGCTAACCACTAGGCCACCAACGCTTGACATATATTACTTTTTATAAATAATAAAGCAAAAAAATACCGTGTGATTCAGCAATGTAATAACGTGACGCACTCAAGAACTAAATATTCCTACGAAATTCATCACCCATTTGATCATTTCATAAATGAATTAAAATTGCATTACTTAAGAAAAAGACCAGTTGATACTTATTCTCCATAAAACCTTATTTGCATCTATTTTGTTAATAAGTAAACAAATAATCGAATAGTTTTATTGCTCAGGAATTTATAAAAAAGTTCAACACTGGAAGTGCCATAATTCAAATCGGTTTGAAGGCCTTGTGTTCCAGACTTTCACACTAGACCACTGCACTAAATCATGCAGGGCTATTTTATTAATTGAAAATCATTAGTGTTGCAGTAAATTATATATATATAAGTTTAACTACTTTAAAACTTAGTGATATAATTATCTTGTGCACATGCACAGGTGAAAGTGTTGTGGTGGTGATCAGATCATAGTCTGTCATCATTTCTTCTGGAAGTCAAATTTGAAGTAAAGCTGATAATTTTTTTTAAGAAGTTGAGAGTTTTAAGGTTTTACATTGTTTTAGGTAATTAGCTCTTAACTAAGCTTTTTTTAGCTGTGGGATGGTAAAGTATATTGAAGGAGTAATCTGTTTTCTTAATCAAATAAATGAGATCCATTATATATATAAAGACTGAATGGTTCATTTCAAATAAAATGTCAGCATACCCCTATAGACAATCAATGCAAACTCTACATTTTAAAAATACATATTAATATTACAATTCATACAAATTCAATATATATATATATTGTAACAGAATAAAAAGTTACCCTACAGGTTTGGACAGCATTTTATAACTGACATGAAAAGATGATAATGAAATAACTTATTATCACCTTAAAGTTAGGACACCATTTGTAACAAATCAGATATGACAAAGCCATTATAGAGTGATCCCATTTAATTATACCCTATAAATTGCAGTGCCATTTGTAACAAAATAAATGCATGTTCTAACCTCTTTTATAACTCTGCTAGTTTTTGGGTAACATTTATAACAGATTGAAATGTGCAATTCTAATATGGCCTGAATAAAATATATATAGCTCAGTCACTAGACCCCCTACATAACAACAAAAATGATCCTGAAGTTGGACATCATTTGTAACTGAATAAAATACAAATAAATAAAAAAATAATCTCATTCTATAAGGCCCATAAATAATAGTATTGTTCAAAACAGAATAAATATAATATACTAAGCTGACAAATGCTATCCAATAAATGATCATTAAACATTTAGAATAATCTTTTACTTAATCACATATCTAAATGTTAACTATACTAAAACAAAACAGTGATGATAATATTTACTATAGCATCATGAATTCAAATAACATTTAGAATAAATAGAAAACAAACAAAATTATCATTTCAGATACCCTGAATATAATCCTTACTTAAGATCAATTAAAATAAAACAGTTGAATCAAAGATCATTGTCCTAGACAATGATATATGCTTAAGATATATTTCATTTATAATCAAATGAAAATAATGATAAATCATTCACCAACTAAATTTTAATACACCTGATGAATCCAACATTGCTTGTAATAATGTAAACTTATATTAAAATTTTAAGATGTTCATATCTAAATAAAATAATTCATGAACAATTGAAATAACCGCTTTAATATGTTCTATAAGTTTGCAATATTCACAATATTTAAATAAATATATAACCCAATAATTATTTTTAAATATTACTTTAATGAAATGATAAATAATACTAACTTAGCCATGCTATACTCATATATTAATTTACTATTACTAATTGCATTATTTATAACAATTAAACATGTTGATTTTATTTTATATTTATTTATTTTGTTGATGTTAATAAAAATAAATGTTTACAAAAAAATAAAATAAAATTTGTGTTTAATTTACTTGTAAATTTAAAAAAAAAGTAAAAAAAAAAAACAAGGAATTCGAATAAAAAAAAAGATCTGGGAATGTTCATAAGTTATATTTTTTGAAGAAAAACAATACCATCACACGGTGTGGATGTCTAACCAACAACTACCCAATAAAATAACCATATAAGATAATCTTGAATCTATAATGTCCAATCATATCAGTATATGAAAGAATCAGTAGATTTTGATTGGATATTTGCTTAAGTACAATTAACTAATCATATCAATTTATTTTAAATTTCCTGTAACAAAATTATTAAAACTGTATATTATAACAATCAACATATAAAAAGAACTATTAGCATTTATTATAATTAAGTATGAATATTATAAAATTTAATAGTAAATTAGATTTACAATCCACATCATTTAAATTTTAAATATAATTAAAGCAAATCATTCTGACTTATAACAGATAAAATATATTACTATCAGCTTTATAATTGAATAAGATTAAGATCTTATTGACCAACCATGAACTCAATACATTATCTATTCAATCAATAATAATTTAGATAAAACATGCAAATATTTAATTATGATTATTATAGAAATTGTATATATAGTCAGATTATAACTATAAAATTTAATACAAAAAAATTATATAACCATATTCACCAATTCTGGAATTTAATTTCTGAATTATGTGATATAATTTCAAATAAATTTTACAATATAGTTTAGTTTGTCTCACTTGAATATTATTAATCAATGAATCAAGTTGCACAATTGGACAATAAACAGACAAGTTTATTTGTTTTAAGTTAAAGTAAAATTTATTAATAAATTAATATGTTATATAATATATATATATATATATATATATATATATATATATATATATATATATATATGATGACTAGATCATAAACAATAGATATGAGCACCTACAATCTAATTGCATGTACAACAGATCCTTAATTGACATTAATTCCATATTTAAATATGTTATTGTCTGTTAATCTCCAATTATTTAATACCAAATATAAATCACATATGTCTATGTAACACAAATATATTATGTAAGGTTCATACATTCAAGATACAAGAGTGTTTAACATTGCAACTGTGCAAAGTGTTCTGGCAATTGAATTTGAAGATTGTGCTGAGAATGGAATATATATATAAAAGTATGTTAGGTGAAATTGGTATATATATAATAATATATAAAATAAATCTTTTATTTGATTAAAATTAGAAAATTTTTTTTCCTTGAGGCAATACATGTGTTTTTTTTTCTTTTCAATAAAAAGAGACAAACAAATTAAAGTAATAAAAGTGATTACTGATTTTAAATATTGATAGAAGTTCTGCAAAGTGTGACATTGGTAATTAAATATGGCCACAATTGTTACAAGAAAGAGAACTTTGAGAACAAAAATCTAATGAAAGATAAAAGTTTGAAGAAGAAATTTAGGAGGGGTTCAAAATACACATGTGTAACAAGTTTTCTGGAGAATATAAAAGGGATGAATATAAATAAAGGTGTATTTTCTTGGGTACATGGCAGGATGCAGAATTATCTCATGATAGTTGGCAATATTCAGATAGGTGGATAAAATGCCTGTATGTTTTCAGTCTTTCCTTTCCCTAATAAAGGGGTCTTTTCTTGGATACATGGCAAGATGCAGAATTATCCCAATGATAGTTGGCAATATTCAGAAACATGGCTAGAATGACTATGTTTTCAGTATTTTCTTTTCCTAGGACATCTTTATAATGATTTAGAAGAATGAAGTCATCACCAAGATAGGACTTAACATATATAAAAGCCTGAGGATTCTATTTATTGCCAAGAAACTATTCTACTGAACAATCTTACTGGTAATTTTAAACTTTGAACTCATATTTATTGAAGTAACCTGTGAAGATATTCCACATATTATAAAAAACCATAAAACAAAGAAATTAACGGATCATAATGAACTATAAATATGATTAATGGATCTTTGTAATTATATTACATTTTTTTATTATTATTAAATTAAAAATAAATATGTTCTTAACAAAAAGAGAGAAAACTACAATGTGTCATTTGTTTGAGCCTCATAAACATACCATCTCAGTGATCTTTGTAAAATTTAACTGTTGATGCCAACACATTTTATTGTATTTTAGGATTTTATTCAGGGTATCAAGATACTTCCTTTGTGGATTTATTAGAGATGCCTAAACAGAATCTTGGTGCCTAATAAAAAAAATTAAACTATTAAAGGTGACAATGGGAATGAAAGTTAGTATCTATTTGAAGTAGGTCAAATTGTCCTTGCTTACACTAAGACTTAGATAGATAATGCTAACCATTGCATAGAAGTGTTGTTGGTTTTACAAGAATGTCTAAATTAGTTTGTTATAATTAGGACCACACTACTTGGAATATATGATGCTTATGCTAAAGCTTAAATGGTTAATATGCAATAATGTAGATTAGGTGTGGGTATGGTAGGTGATGGATATATTCTTAACAGGTATACAAATCTAATCATACAGCCAGTTGCATTTAATAAAAATAGATTAGGTAAAAAAATAATACAATGGCTGCCCAAATGATGGGTCTCAAAAAAAACCATGACCTGAGATAGGAATAATCAATAGAAAAATAGGATGTTATTAATGTATTTGCAATTTAGATTGTGAATGCAATATATTGCAATAACCTATAAGTGACAAATTTTTTTTTCAAATGGAAAACAAGAAAAATATGATTTGTTAATATATTTAGTAATAGATTATTCACTTGAAACAAAATAGAAAAGTTCTTTTGAATAAAAAGAGGGGGGACAGGTATTAAAAGTTTTTTTTCTTTTATCATTTTGTTAAGTAAGAATAGGGTGGAAATAAACCATTATAACTATAGAGAAATACAACATGAGTTGTTTTTTTTTGCTATCTCTATTTGTTCTGATGGCAATATAATATTTAGGCAGCAATCAGAAGTGATGATGGGTGGAAAAGGGGGATCAGTGTATGTTAAGGAGTAAAATAAAATATATAGTAAAAATTGATACTGTTAAAGATTTTGTAAAAGACAAGGAATATATATATATATGTAGTTTTTTTATACATTGAATATAGATAGCAATTCAAAAAAACAAAGTGGAAAATGGTATATCTCTGTAACTTTTATATTATATATATAGTTCAAGAAGATAAAGCAAGGTTGTACTATACATAAAAGAAAAAGAATATATAACCTCATCTGTAAAAGGAATGAGGGAACTATTAATTTTTTGTTACAGGACTGCCCTAAGATCAACATGCACATAAATGATGTAAAAGTATAAGCACTATTTGATTCTGGTAGTCAAGTGTCAGTCATATCAGAAAAGATATTTGAGAAGATAGTTCAGTAACAAACAAATGTCAAAACCTTGACAGTAAAGGCAGTACAAGTCATGATAGCAAATGGAGGAGAGCACAGTTGGAGACCAAACAAATATGGGCAAAGTTAAAAATAGGACAGAGACATGAATATCATACCATACTAATTTTGAAAGGATTAGTGCATGATGCCATTTTAGAGTGTTTAATAGAATATAAACACAGGATGGTTATATGTGATGATGAAATAGTATATTTTGGGTTAAAATATGAGAATAAAAAGGTGTGCAATAAGAGAAGAATAACAAAACAAATAAAGAAGTTGAAACAGACAGGAGATCTCAGAGATCTTCTACATACATATAAGGATCTTTTTTACTGAAAAACTGGGTATAAAAAATTTATGAAAATTAGATCAAAGTAATGGAAGGTACACCATATCTCACACAGTCTTACCCCAGTGCCCCATCAATGTAGGACTATGGTTGAGAAACAACTTGATCAAATGGAAGACTGTGGGTTATATCAAAAGTGTCATCCCTATATAATAACCCTTTGGAAATAGTAAAAAAGGATAATTCAATAAGAGTATATTTAGATGCTAGGCAATTAAATAAAATCTCACGGCCTGACCAAAATGTACCTTCACCAGTTAATGATCTGTTAACAAACTTCTGAGGCAAGAAAGTGTTTTCAATATTGGATCTGACTGCCAGCTATTGACAAGGTTTCATCTGGCAGATTGTAAATATATAGCCTTTCAATACAATGGAAAGTCATATCACTTTAATAGGATAACCTTAGAGTTGAAGAATAGTGGAGAAGGATTATTAAAATGCTTGGGCCATGTACTAAATAAAGAAATAAAAAATTTGGTAATCATGTATATGGATGATGTTATAATTGTATCAAAAACCTGGAGAAAACATGTACAGCATCTGCAATTGTTTTTGCAAGAATATCAGGATAAAACATTAGAATTAATCTACAGAAAAGCCAGATAGCAGTTATAGAAGTGCATTTTTAGGGCACCTGGCAGTGATGAAGGCATTAAGCCACACCCAGAAAAAATCCAAGCCATTAGGGAATTTTCTCATCCCTAGTAATAAAAAACAAGTCAGATCATTTCTGGGTTTATGCACATTCTATAATAAATTCTATGAGAATTTCACCACAGACATGGAACCATTGGTACAATTATTACAGAAAAATACACCATGGAAATGTGAACAAAACCAAGAAACAGGTTAGGAAGTGCGAAGAGAATCTTTTTAAATGAGACCATGCTTGTATACCCAGATTTCTGTAAATCATTTTTTAATACAGGCAGATAGTAGTGGATATGGGCTGGGAGCCATCTTAATGCAGAAGCAAGAAGATGATAGACATGGGTGTTGTATTTTAGTAGCTGTTCACTATGAGGTCCAGAAAAAGATTATTCAGTAATGGAGAAAGAGGCCCTTGCTGTGGTTTAGGCATTCCAGAAATTTAGGCAATTTTTTGTCAAGTCAGAGGTTATTGTGAGATCAGCTCATAAGAGTCTGGAGTTCTTGAACCATAGTTACCTCTCAAATAGTTAATCTGATGGAGGCTCTTCCTCCAAGAGTTTAATTACTTCATTCAATATTGTAGAGGGGCCAAAAATGTAGTAGCAGACACATTGAGTTGGAATCCAGGTTTTGCATTGTCAAACCATTAACAGATACATGATGTCATTATAACAACAATGGGGATGATAGAAGATAAGTCTGAGAAGAAGACTTGAAGCATTTAGAGAACTGACAGAGACAGGATATAACTTGCAGGTACATTACGGATAGGCTACAAAAAAAGGAATGCAATAATGGTGGAACAGGGAATATGATAAAGAGGAAACAAGATGGGAGATACCAATTGAGCAAAGGGATATTATGGTACTTGACAGAAATAAAGGAAGACACATGGAGATTGATAGTACCTGAGGAGCTTACAAGAAAGATTAATTACATACTCATTGTATATATGGGCACTATGGGGTAGACAAGGTAGAATGTTTATTAAAGACATGTTTTACTGGGTGAGGATAAGACCACAAGGGATATGGGTAATAAAGGAGTGTAAAACCTGTGAGAAGACAAAACACTAAACAGATCTTATGAGGAACTGTGGCAATCCATTATTTCTCAGAGAACAAATGACCTGGTGATGGCAGATTTATATAGTCCATTATCCAGGTTTCAAAGAATGAGATACATCTTGGTAGCTAGAAATGTATTATCAAAATGGGTAACTACATATTCAATAGCACAAGCCAATGCTAAGACTGCCATTAGACTATTAGAAGTCCAATACATTAATAAAGTAGGAAAACCCAAGGCCATATTGTCCAATCAGGGTAACCATTTATATCTGCAGAATGGAAAGACTGAAAGGATTGGAGTGTGGCATGTTGTATCATCTATCAGAAACCTCAGTCTGTGAATGGCTTATGAGAGAATTGGGGAAGCTTCTCAGGGTTTATACTTCAACAGACCATAAAGGATGGGCAAAATAACTTCTATGAATTGTAGATTATATGAATTGGATGAACAGTGAATCAATGAGCTTTATTCCAATTCAGCTTCATTTTGGTCAATCTGTGCCAGTATTATACAAGAATAGATTGTCAATTGTTCCAGAGCAAACTGATCAGGAGGCAGACCATAAAAAAGCACACAAACAATTTGCACATTGTACAGAAATAAGGGTGTGAAGACACTGCATAGGAACAACTAGGTTTGAGCTCCTGATCAAGTATGAGTCAAAAATAACCTAGTCAGTCATGCAGACAAACACATTTTAAAGAAATTTCAAAATATATATAAAAGCCCATATCACATAGTAAAAGAGAACAAGCCAAATGCTTTTACCCTTGCCAACGATAAAAGGGGGAAAGGCCACATATATGCAAGGGCTTTAAAACCATATAATCCAAGACAGTAAATCATTATTGGAGGGAGGTGGTAATTAACAAACAGAAATATACTATAAACAAAAAGTAGAGTAAACTGGATGAAACGCCTAGTTTATTCTCATGATTAACCATAGAAAATATTGCAACCATGCAAGGTATGTTATCAGTTGAATTTGAAGATTTTGCTGATAATGGAATATAAAAAAGTATGTTAGGTGAAATTGGTATATATATATTGTAACGATCCGGCAAAGAGACTTAACGTAAACTGCACTACAGGGCGCCATCTAGGCATTTGAACCTAGAAAAATTTATAAAGTAGGCAGATACGTCAGTCAAAAAAAAAAAAAATTTTTTTTTTTTAATTTTGATTCCGGTCGTTAGCCCATGTCACTAGCTCAGTGGAATAGCAGAGATTTAATAAGATAATCTAAGAGTATATATAAAAAAAAGAATAAAATAAGCCACTGCCAGTAATTAACATACAAACATTTATTTATGCACATATATATAAGATTTAAAATTATTTTAGTATTAGTTTTACATTTTAACATTTAACATTATTTTTAACTTTGATTTTTGACTTTAATTTACATTTAATTACTATTATATTCTAATTTTACATTTTAATTAAGTTCGCACAGATAAATTTATGAAAGCTTGTTTATAATGTTGAATATAGATCGGTTACATAGATTTCACGGTCAAAGACATTTCAAAGTAAACATAAACGATCAAAATACAAAATTATTGATTACTGACAATTGCGGAGGAAAATTTATACGTAACCCAATAGTATTCACCATAAGATACTTGCATTGTCACCAATAACTTAAAAGACATCCGAATAAATACATTTTAGATACTCACCGTAAGGTATCATTATTTATCGAATGTCTATATATTTTGATCAAATATGAAAACCCAAAACATACTTAACCGATAACCAATCCATGCAAGCATCTATAAACAACTTAAATTTACTGCATTTTTATTTAGGGTCGAGTATGAATAGACCACATAAATTTGCTTTTGAAAATAAACATTCTATCCCTATTTAACCTTAGGCTAAAATTCGTAGTCAAACTGGCATCAATTCATCTGATATATCGATGTATTCAATGTAATAAAATACGGCAGCACAAAAGGTTAAGAGAAGAAATTGCCTCTTATGAGATAGGAATATTACATCTATCTGCAAAGAAGAGCAATAAACAAAAAACTCCATAGAAAGGAACTGCGGTATCTGACTTATAATTCCTTCCATAGGCAAACGGAAGTGTGCGGCGTATGAAGCGATTCTGCCCGTAGCGAATCAATATTACATCTACTAATCACACCAATATATCCAATCCATTGACCCAATTTAACCACGAAACAAATAACCTAAGATTACCCTCCCCTAATATAACTTTACAAATCTATACAGCCATTCACGCCCGACTTAAGTTTAACATTTATATAATTAATTTAACGAAAAACAAAAAAGAATCATGATAAAAACTTAAAGAATAAAAAATAAATAAATGGAAATGATTTACATAAATAAGGAAAAAAAATACATCAAATAACACTATTAATAAAGAATTTAGTTTGGTCAGATAGGATTCTATTTGTAACAATTAAATACTAGGAAAGTTTAAAATTTAAAATTCTTAGTGTTTTCAAATTAATATTGTTCGTTATATCTATCTTAGAAAGTTCTTACGGTTTTAGAAATGTTCATCTTTTACAATTGCTTGCTGTTTGAAATCCATCGTTAAATTTCCTGATGATCCTGTGGTCCTCTGAATATAAGAAAAGCGATGTTTCATTTTTCCATTTTATAACAACTGAAGGGTGAACGTGCGTCCTTCAATCTCTTCTCCCGCACCTCCGCACTAACATCTATCTGTCACATTGTAATAATCATAACAACTCCCCTAATAATTTTCAACCATGTCCTTTTATATTCATTTGACGGATTGCATTTACATTACGTCATCGATGCGATGATCCTTTTCATTGAGGTCCGATTTCCCAATGGATTTATTTCATTTGCTAAAAGTTTCTATTGTTTTCCTCTCTGACCGATGTTTTTACATTTAAATGCCCAAGGCTGGTTTACATTTAACTAATTAACAATCATTTCCATTTCTCTTTAATTAACCTGTTTTCCAAATCAAAGATATATTTTTATCTCTAAATCTTTTTAAGTTTTTGTTTTAAAATACCTTTTCTATTTTTAATACAGTTTTATTTTAATAATTTTTTTTATCTGTGCGATTTAATATATACGAGTTTAAGATGGTATTTAATTTCAATTTTTAATTCTTAAAGAAAATTTTTAAATGCGAACTTTTTGATTTACTTTCATGTTTAATAGATATAAAAAAAAACAATGTAACGAACGTCTGTGCTCGTTACAATATATATATAATAATAATAATAATAATAATATATAAAATAAATCTTTTATTTGATTATACTTAGAAAATTTCTTTTTCTTGAGGCAATACACATTGTGTTTTTTTTTCAATAAAAAGGAAACATTTGATCATATGGTTTACTCGTGCCATGGACTCTGGAGGTCTAGAAGGATTATTGCTGATAACCTTAAAGTGAATTTTTACCTTGTTACCTCTCTTAAGGACAGTATTAGGACAAGATCCATCCCTACTATTAGGTTGTCATTATTTATCAACTATGCATTCTGGTCTACTCATTGTAAAATGGTTTTCAATCCTGGTGCAATTCATGAGGAAAAATTCTTTCTGAATAAACTTACAAAATTTAAAAATCGTGACATGCTCCTAGCTCCAAAAGTGTTATTCGAGAAAACATGGACTCTGATTGCATTGTAAAAATGATTGCTGGTAAAATGCTTTGTTTCTTCTGTTAAGTTATTGCTGAAAGTGGTTTTGTTAATAATCAGAAGTTCAGATCCTTATTATTTTCAAAATGGATAATATTTAACTGAACACATCAGATTTAGCATAAATACATAAGCCTTCATATTTGTAGTGATTTTGTCAATGGTGATTTGACCAAATTCTAGATTGACTAAGTGACTCTTGGTAGTGTGAGGCAATTTGTCTGGGTGAGTTGGGTGAGTTTAATTGGCCTACTTGTGTGTTAACCGTAGACCAGGATTTGGGTTTCCCTTTTATTTTACCCAGAATAATACTATCTCATATTTATTTATAATCATGTAATTCTTATTTATGTTTGTTATTCTAGCTTTCCTTTTAATTTACCATGTATACATATTTGTCACTGTAAACATTGTACTTGTTTAATAAATATTTTGAAAGAAAAAGGAAAAAGAGCAAATTGAAATAATAAAAGTGACTATACTGATTTTAAATATTGATAGTTCTACAAAATGTGACATTGGTAATTAAATATGGCCACAATAGTACAAGAGAGAAAACTTTGAGAACAAAAGCTAATGAAAGATAAAAGATTCAGGAGGTGTTCAAAGTACACATGTGTGATGAGTTTTCTCAAGATATAAAATGAATGGACATGAATAAAAGGGTTTTCTGGCATCCATTGATTATTCTGGCTTGCACTGAGCTGGCACTATTGTATGAAAGTTTTTCCTGTTTTAATAACAGTTATGAGAAAGCTTACAAAATGGTGATCATGTGATAAAGGCATGTTATTTTGGATACATGGCAAGATGAAGAATTACCCCATGATAGCTGCCAATATTCTGATGGGAAGCTAAAATGCTTGTATATTGCCAGTCTTTCTTTTTTCTTGGACACTCTTTATAATGATTTAGAAGAATGAAGTCATCACCTGTCTGAAATAGAAGCATCACATCAATGATAGGACTTAACATACATAAAATCCTGAGGATTATAATTATTACAAAGGAACTATTCTAGAACAATCTTACTGGTAAGAAATTAAACTTTGAACTCATATTTATTGAAGTAACTTTTGAAGATATTTCACATATTACATAAACCATAAAACAAAAAATTAATGGATCATAATAAACTATAAATATAATTAATGGATTTTTATAATAATTATATTATATTTTTGTTATTATTTATTAAATTAAAAATAAATATGCTCTTTAAAAAAAGAGAACTACAATGTGTCATTTGTTTGAGCCTCATAAACATATTATCTGTGATCTTCTTTGTAAAATTCAACTGTTGATGCCAACACACATTATTGTATTTTAGGTTATTATTGAGAGTATCAAGATATATATATTCTACACTTCTTTGTCAATTTAGTAGGGATATCTAAGCATAATCCTGGCACTTAATAAAAAAATAAATGTAAACTATTAAAGATGACAATGAGAGTGAAAGTTAGTATCTATTTTAAGATCAAATTGCCCTTCCTTATGCTAAGACTTAGATAGATAATGCTAACCACTGCATGTAAGTGTTGATGGGTTTTACAAGAATATATGACTTTGTTCATTATAATTAGGACCATACTACCTGGAAATATATGATGCTTACACTAAAGCTTAAATGGTTAATAAGCAATAATGCAGATTAGGTGTGGGTGTGGTAGGTAATGGATATATTCTTAACAGGTATACAAACCTAATTATATACAGCCATTTACATTTAAAAATAGTTTAGATGAAAAATGATACAATATATATATATATGATTAATTTAATATATATATATACAAAGATGAATCTAGTTATTTGTTAATAAAATTTAAGTGAACAAAATAAAGTGAAAACTTATTGTGATAGATTTTTTTTAACTTCTAATATAGATTATATACCAGAAGTTAATTTAAAATCAATAAATAAAAAATGAATATTTTTAAACATAATTAATATACCACAATATATAAATTTACATTTAGAAAAATGTAACTCTCTTATATTTTGGTATGTAAATAAATTATTAATTAACTTAAAATTATATATTATTCATCAATAAATAAATACCTTACATTTTTAAATGAAGAGAAAAAATATATATATCAATAATATAAATAAATAATCAGAAAGTTTTTAAATACTTCATTTCCAAAATGGCATCACAGTTCTGATGTCTATTTCAAACTATAAACCAATAATATGTCATTGTTCTGGAGAAGATATAATATATTTATAAAAACTTTTAAATCCAAAATACATTTTATCAATTCCAATATTTTAGATATATCAAATTATTCTTTCAAATAATAATTTGGTTTATATGACATTACACATTTAGGTACTAGTTTATACTGACAATGATATAAAAAGCTATCATTTCATGAACAAATATTTTCTAGAACAATATGATGGGAAACTAAACTGATTCATATCTTAGAAAAATTTGATCAATGGATCTAACAATATTACACAGGCAGGTACATATTGAAACAGTAAGATTCGTATTTGAATCTTAAGTTTCACCTTTTTCTGTCATCTCTCACTGACCGGTCTATCCCACCCAAATTTAAACTTTTTGGTATCGAATTGTGTGTGTAGCAATATTAAAAATGTATAAATATATGTAGAATTCAGCATAAACATGCACACATTTCGATCTCAAATTAAAGGCAATAAATAGGGATAAAATAGTATAATTTAGATTTCTTTTAGTTATATAATTTTGTATAATTTTAATCATTTATTTTGGATTATAAAGTTCATATTTATTGCTTTGTTTAAATTTCGTTTAATAATAATTCTAAAAAAATCTGATGTAATATTTAATTAAAAATTAAAATAATCTTATGTTCCCTTTTTGTTTTTGAAATTTAAAAGCATCAGTCAGTGATAGATAATAGATTAATTAAAGAAAAATTCCCCAAAGTATAATTAGTAAATGTAAAATGTAAACAATAGAACGGCGGCTTTCTTTAATTAAAAAAACCAACAAAATGCATTGATTATCCTCAGGGCAGATTAAGTAGAACCTAAAATATCTTAACAAAAATGTGAAAGATCAAGATAAAAAAAAGAGGCCATCTTAGACTGGCTGGAGACATTCACTTAAAACTTTAGCTTTGCTCTCGATGACTGAGAGTCTCCAAAAATATAAAAATAATTTGTTCCTGCCAAGGTATGACCGAGTAAAGCACCTATATTATTCTCCATAGGGAGATGGCCTATCGGATGCCAAACTTTCCATTGCCCATCATAAATTCATCATGAAGATCTTCTGCCTGAAATGAATGAGAAAGCTGCTGCTGCCGTGAAATTAAATGAAATATCTAAATACAAGAAAGACTTGCCACTCGTGAACTTTTGCTGCTAAACTAATGGAATCAGAAAACTTCTTACAAAACAGGTACCTGTCTGTGTTCAAACTCTAGAGTACTCTAATAATATGCTATAGCTCTTCTTCATAATACTTATCTCAATTATAAAATGTAAAAACTACCATATGTATAACTAAACCGAATAATTAACTTAATGTGTAAATTTCTCTACTAATCTAGCTTACCTCATTCTATCTTGGGTGCGTATTTTTTAAAATCTACATTTTATCTATAGTTATTATTTAATTATTGCATGCTTATAATTGTCTCAATTTTCAAAGTTTAAATCTATGATCGCTTGGAACAATGAATGTGTGTCAAATTTTCATTAATATTTGCTTTCATAACTAACTTAACTTTCATGTAAATCGACACACATTCAATGCATCATTTATTGTAATGCAGGGGTCTACTACTTCGCAAATGGCTGACATATTAGTTATAATAATTCCCAATTTATATATGTTTTGTATTTATTAAATCTAATGAATAATTCTAGAAAATCACATTTCTTTGAGAGTCACCAACGTTCTTTAGTAAATGTTGATAATGTAGGGCCGAGTTAGAAATCTATTTTAAATCTCATCATAATCGTTTATACAGTATACATGTGTTACATTTTAGAGACGCGATGACCCATTCTGCCATGAAATTTCCGGATTTTTCAGGGTTGAAATTAACCCCAGTCATCCTACACAAGCGGGCATAATGGGTGCGTAGGATTTGACAATGTCATGCAGCCAGCCAGAAAACTGCGACACGGACTGCTTGTCCCTGGTTATGCTTATGTGACACCTTACTTCGTCGGGCCGATGGCAGAGACCAGCCCGACATTCTTATAAACTCATTCGTGGCATTGCAGTTTCAATATACTGCCATTCCATATCGCCTTTCTAAAGCGTACCACATGTTCCTTCACTTAATTTTATTATTCTATATATCACTCCGCCTCTGTATTATCTTCATAATTCACTCTCAAATAAATGTTTGCCCTTAGTTATACATAAATATTGTAATTAAATAAATATATGTCTGCCATTACTCTTATAACCCATACTTTAGACTCTTGCATTGCAAAGGTATAAATCCCTCCAGGAATGCATTAGAAATACTCACTCGAGAATTTTAGGTAGCTAGATTATGCCTTCAAATAAATGTATTCCTTTTGTAAACATTACAGTATCGGAAATACCGCTACTGAAATCCTCAATATAAAATAATGTCTAAATAAATAAATGTATTCTTTAAAATATAATCATGTCGCAAATCCCGCTACTGAAGCTGTTAGTCCATAAAATATTATTAGATTGTTTTATTAAAATGTATTAATAAATAATTTTAAACTATACATCTGCAGTTACGTTTCATTTATTCGATACCCATTCTATATAATATTTCCTCGAAAAGTAAATATGAATGTTTAATTAATATTAGTTTGGTTATTGGCTAACTCGAGAATAAAATCATGAATTTCTTGCATATCCCTGACCACCGTGCCTAAGGAAATATTTACTAATGTCGCATCAGATGCATTGTTTCGTGGATTGTATTGTGGAACCGATAAACTATGTTCGAACTCAGTACCACGGGTGGCTTCGCTACTCGATGGTGCTGCTGTTCTGTATGGTGGTCGAATTCTGCACTATGTTTACGAGTCACACGTTTTCTGACCGTTACAATATGACTCTTGTATACCTTCTGATATTTGTATTCCATCTTTAAAATATAGGTAATATCCATTTTAAAGAATAAAATTTTCTGATGGTTTGTAATGTAATGAAGCAATTTTAGATTTTTTCCTTTTATAAGGCAGGTAATATGGCGTCTTACTTCTTCATTTTGTTCAGTCAACTGTATACTTTAAAAGAAATAAGAAAATCATATAAATAAACTTATATGTGCTTCCATTTAAAGCCAAAACAAGAGAGATTCAGAGTTCAAACTATTCAGTTCTATTTATAAAAAAATTTTCATTGATGGCCATGTAACTATAATAATCCTCTATATTCACTCTTTAAGCAATTTCCATTAGTGTCTTTCCAATAAAAATTTGTATTATACAACAAATAAAAATAAATATTTTAGGATTATTATATACAACAAAAATTTATGTTTCAAAATGCCAATATTATTTTTCATTCTAATAGAAATTAAATAATCTACATCACATTTTCAATATATTACACAAAAAATATTTTTATACATATTTCCTTAATATAATATACAAATAAAAAAGACAAATATATTTGGCAGATTAAACATTTATCTGATTGTTTATAATTTACTATTATGAATGCATTAATGAAAATGAAACATATAACAAAAGAATAATAATTTTATCCAAACTATATGCTTTATTATTTATACATTCATTTTTTTTAAAAATGAATAAAGTCAATTTACAATCTCACAGTACAATTAATAATAAACAATTTTTTATGAATATTATTGTCATCATAGCAACACAATTAAATGTTTTATAAATTAACATATTCACCATCCAAAAATCAAACAATAAAGAAAGAAAAAAAATTATGACTGGCATCTTACCCCATACTGAAACTCATCTCAAATTTCAGTAGGCACAATATATAATATTTAAATACAAGTATATTGTCTATATGGAATTAATGTAATTAGAAGGAATTTGAACTCAGACTTTCAAGCTCTAGCCACTCCATCTTATGCAACTGATAGATTATGTGGTTATGTGTATCGGTTGTATAAGATAAAGTGGATCGCTGTAGGGAGTTTGAAAGTCTCATTCAAATCCCTTCTAATTAAATATATATTAATGATAAAAACAATGGTAATTAAGACATTATATCCATGTATACGAAGATAACTTTACATTTTGATGTTGCCAAAAAACCAACAATTATTAATTGACAGACCTGATACTAAACAAGTTTTCTCTATTAACTTAAAAAATATATAATCTCTTAATTACCCTTGCACATATTGTATTAAAAATTCATGAAAATATGTAATTTAACATTAATATAAAATAATACTCATACAGAATGTAAATATAAACTTTTAATAATATTTATTGTATCAAGTATATTTTCAATGTTTTCACATATGTCACCCTTGAAAGCACTAAACTGCAATAAATATGCATTTGATAATAGCTTTTCTTAAAATAATGCTTAAGTGCAGATATTTATAAATTATTACATTACTTTTAAATAAAATTATGCATTAACTATTCATCCAAGATTACATCTTTACAATGAAAGAATATTGACAAAGGTACAAGTTGGTTTTAGGAAAAGTCAAGACATGAAGATATTGTGGTTGATGTATACAGTATGTTGTCTATCAAAACATGATCAGCTTTTTATTCTATCTTTGAACCAATCTATTTGCTACATAATGACATAGTTTAAGTATTCATCATAAAAATTTTATGACACTCACATGTTTGAATAATGACTTACATCATAAAACTTAGCAATGCATTTTGTATCTTAATCCTCAAAAGGAATACTGTGCTAATGTTGAATTTTGTTTTACATTAGCAAAACTGCTACTGAAATGGTTGAAACAATTCAAACTATGTATGGAGTGAACCATGAACTCCTAGAATTTCAAGCAGTTTGCAAGATTTTGTGATGACATAAAAAGGATTGAAGATGATTTACAAGAGTACAAAACACATTATCACATTTTATGTCTTAATTCATGATTTATATATACTCATTCCTTAACTTTTGTGATGAATAGTTAAAATAAGTTATTATGTAACACATGCATTAATTTGAAAATGCCATCTATATGAGGGGGGTACCCAAAAGTAACTGAAAATTTTGGCCCTAAATGAGTTTTTCACTTTCTGAAGTAGTCCGGAAACACTTGCAAAATTATGCCTTTTAATGCCTGTGTCATTTATTTTCATTACTTCTAAGTCAGCAAAAATGCCTCACTTTCTGAAGTAGTCCGGAAACACTTGCAAAATTATGCCTTTTAATGCCTGTGTCATTTATTTTCATCACTTCTAAGTCAGCAAAAATTCTTGAGGCATTTTTCATTTAAAAGAATAAAAAAAAGTTATACAAAATGAGATTGTGAGAATATGACTGATAAATAAGCTGGGTTATGTTGAATTTAATTAAAAAATGTTCAGCCTTAACGCTTTGTTTGCTGATGCTCTGTCTGGTAAAACTTGCACTTCTTACATTGCTACAAAACAGGATGTTTGCATTTTATCACATCACATAAATGGTTCACAATTGAAGATAAAATGCTTGACCAGTAAAAACTAATTCTGAGAGAAAAATGCTGTTTGCATTTAAAAAATCAGCATTTTTTGACATTGGACTTCATTTGCCACATGATTTATGGATGTGGTTAATGTGACACTCATTAAACCACTCATATACTAGTGATTTTCTAAGAACATCTTGATTTTAACCTGTTTTGAGCATTGTAGCTGTTTCCCCTGCTGTTTTTTCTAAAAGAACACAGAATTTCAAAGTTGTTCCAACTTTTCAGCCATTACAAAAATTGATGAATACATAAAATGTGTTTTACATTTAAAATGTGCTACATGGCACTATCATTTCACACAGTGCATTTGGCAAATTGATAAAGAGTTTGTGTTAGAAGTATGTAACAGTAAAAACATATACTACAGCAGACACACATACCAGAGAACAATTTCAGCTATTTTTGGGTACCCCCTCATATATTGCTTGAAGAGAGAATTAAATAGCTATTCAATAGAACACACTATGGTATATCAAATAACTGATAAAGTCAGGAAGTATCAGAAACGATATTATGTGCTTTATTTATTACAGTCCTTGAATTGGTTGACTATGCTAAATAACAGAAAAATCTTGGAAAAACTAGACCATCTTATTCTTCTCATGAGGAATATTTATATTGACTAAAAACTATCGGAATAATAAAATATATTATTTCCCCATCAAAATTGTAGTCAGTGAACTATATATTGCCATCTATTTATTCAAGTTGTATACTGAACATGTAATAAGTAAGTTATATTAAAAAAATAATTTTAAAATTAATGGAAAAATAACCACTTGAATATTTATATATAATCATGTCAGCTTCTCTGGGTCTGAAATTTGAGAATATCTTAGAACATTTGCTGGAAATATAGAACCAAATTAAAAAAAAGTGGAGTTACAACTGGATATGGTGCAAATCAATGATTATCTTGAATACATCAAAAAATTAAGAATCATCTAAATAGCATAAAGATCTAGCAATCAAACGATCTGCCAAAGATCAATATGGACAGAATGGCTGTGGAAAATCTGACAAAGATTTCTGAATGTGGAAATGGGTTGAATGTGAGAAAAAGAATTATACCTGCTATGATCTGTCTAATTATTCTCTATGATTAAAATATTTGTGTGCTGAAAGCATAGAATAAAAAATGATATTAATAATTATAAACAGTTGTGATGTGGAGACTATAAAAAATACTATAGTCATCAAGTTAGATCTGAAATTTTTTTGCATCTCAAATGACCAGTTAAAATAATCTTAATTTTGATTACATTTTTGAAAAAATCTAATTGTTTAAAAGATTGATGGTGGAAAAAAGGTAGATGACGTTAATATCACAATACAGACATGATTCTGAACATTTTCAAAGAATGAACATGTGTTTCTATAGAAAAATCATTCTTAAAAACCAAAGTCAGTATCAAGTTGACAGCACCTGATAAAAGGTATTAATAATCATATGATTTCATTGCTTTACAGTTTATAAAAAGTTCAAGCACTGAACTTGATAAATCTTGGTATAAGCTATGGACCTTAAACTCTTTGAGTCCACCAATCTATTTATCACTACACCAAATCACACAGGGCACATTGTTTGATAACAATAATACTTTTCAGAAATATCTAATGCAATTGATAACTTTAAAATGTGATATATATATATATATATATATATATATATATCACATTATATATATATATATATATATATATATTAAATGAATACAAATCAATGCTAGAATGTTTCAATATTGCTACCTGTATTTAGATAATAAACCTGATTCTGCACAAAACATTATTTTTATAAACATAATCATATGTTAAATGGTCAGTTATGAATCATCAATCTGTTATCATGGCAATGTCCATAAGTAAAAGATTGAAGCTTCATGGTTTAGAACTGTTATGTAATATATAGTAATGGTATAATATATAATCTAACCAATACTATGATGATGATGATGATTAAATAACATAGAAATGAAAGTTAAGGTAAATATAATTACCTCAAGTGTATTGTTAAATTCTTTTTCTAAATTCAACTTAAAATTAAATTGTATATGCCAAACTTTTTAAATAGAAAGTTTATTTCTAGATATCATATCATTGCTTATCATTATTTAAATTACAATTATTAGCTCTGCATGTCTAACAGTGAATTATATGACTTCATAGAGATAGTGGATATTAATGGCACTTTTTATTTGAAACTCTAGAAGTATATGTTCAAGGAAATAGACTATAATCCATAAGTAGATTTTATTAAGGAACAAAGTTTATGACAATATATTTGAATTGACTTGAAAATTATTACTTAAAGTACTTTTTCAATAATTGATGATGAGATAATTCACAACATTGAGACAAATTCATACATTTTGAAGTGAATAGAAAGGTTGTTTCATCCCTATTTCAGTAGATACAAGTGATTTGTTTGATGTTGATAGAGGTAGTTTTATATCAGTGATTTAATTGAAGTCATCACACAGTATTCCATGAGAAAATTTATCAAATCTTCATTATCAATTGACTGCAATAAATAAGATTCTCTTGAAATAATAATAAGTGATAGTTTCTTGTCTATTTGCTGTTGCTTATTTTTGTCCTAATTCGATGAGAAAGACAATTTTGCCAAAGCTAAGGCAAAATGCTTAAATTGTTAGTATATTTGAAGACAAACAAAATGTTTAAAGTTTTAACATGCTTAGGTTATGACTGCAATAAAATTTTGTAAAGACTGGCTGGGAAAAATTGATATTTATACCTATTAATCAGTTGATGGCTGGATTGTGCAAGATTTCCCATCATGCACTCGTGTTTCCTTATTTTTCTAATTAAATTTGGAAAAATTGCCATGGTTACTACAGGCAGATGATAGATGCTGTTTGATTTTTGGATTACCATGGTAATTTTTATGAAAGCAATTCAAAATGAAAAGAAAAAAATACCTAATAATTTTTAAATTTTCTAATTACTTCATTTTGTTTCTAGGTTTAAAATAATTTTACAGTTATTTATTTTAAAACAAATAAATTATAACACTGAAAGTTCTCTGATATTTAAACAGTGAGGATTGCCAATTCCTCTACAAACTTTATGATAAATGCTTAGCCAGAACCAGAACTTAAAATATCTCTGTCAGGAACCTCTCCCCAAACCCCTGACCATGATTCCGTGCTTTGGCAATCCTCAGAGAGGTGTCAGGATAGGTTCAGACACTATATCTAAAAATACCAACCCAAAGCCAAGCACTTATCTAAAATTTATCTATTGAGTGGAAAATCTGAATTTTTCAGACATCTGCATGTCTTCAAACCCAGCTATCCAACTCAAATAGCTATATGGGGCTGATAGATCTTCAGCCATACCATATATCAGTAGTCATAGCAATATAAAATTGCATAAGACTTTTGGCAGATACTATAAATAGTCAAAATATGAGTCATAGATCTAATTCATAGATCACATGACACTATCTCTTAAGCTTGTAAGTTATAAACAGTGAGGATTGCCAATTTCTCTACAAGCTTTATGATAAATGCTTAGACAGAGCCAGCACTTAAAATATCTCTGTCAGGAACCCTCTCCCCAAACCCCTGACCATGGTTTCATGCTTTGGTACTCCTCAGAGAGGTGTCAGGGTAGGTTCAGACACTAGATCTAAAAATACCAACCCAAAGTCAAGCACTTATCTAAAATTTATCTATTGAGTGGAAAATCTGAAATTTTCAGACATCTGCATGTCTTCAAACCCAGCTATCCAACTCAAATAGCTATATGGGGCTGATAGATCTTCAGCCATACCATATATTAGTTGTCATAGCAATATAAAATTGCATAAGACTTTTTATAAGACTATTTATAGTCTCTGCCAAAAGTCTTATGCAATTTTATATTGCTAAGACTACTAATATATGGTATGGCTGAAGATCTATCAGCCCCATATAGCTATTTGAGTTGGAAATTTGAGTTTGAAGACATGTAGATGTCTGAAAATTTCAGATTTTCCACTCAATAGATAACTTTTAGATAAGTGCTTGGCTTTGGGTTGGTATATTTAGATCGAGTGTCTGAACCTACCCTGACACCTCTCTGAGGAGTGCCAAAGCACGAAACATGGTCAGGGGTTTGGGGAGAGGTTCCTGACAGAGATATTTTAAGTGCTGGTTCTGGCTAAGCATTTATCATAAAGCTTGTAGAGGAATTGGCAATTCTCACTGTTTATAACTTACAAGCTTAAGAGATAGGGTCATATGATCTATGAATTGGATCTATGACTCTTATTTTGACTATTCTCTGATATTTATTTTGATTAACTTTAAATTGACCTTTTAATAAATTATACTATTAAATAAATATCTTTTTTAAAACCAATGAAACTAAATTAATTTTTGCTAAATCTACAATACATAAACCTTCACACATGTATGCATATAAATTATAAAACTGTTTATTATATTACAATACATAAACCTTCACACATGTATGCATATAAATTATAAAACTGTTTATTATATTCTTTAAGTAAAAATGTAATCTTAAATAAAATTACTTTCTTTTAAAAGATACTATATTTTAATGGTGGATTTATTATTCTATTATGTATTTCTTTACAAAATATTTATTTTATGTGTGTGTATATCTCTATTTGTTTATACAATTTGATAGTATTTTTCCCTAAGGATAATAATGTCAAAAATATAACATACGTATATATATATATATATTACAAATTCTGCTTTAGAAGACATGTTAAAATCCTTTATAAAGTTATATTTTCTCTTAATCTTTAATCTGAAAGACTTTTAGACTTGATATTGATCATATTATATGCTATTTACCAGCGATAATGATGAATATATTTGTTTAACCCATAAAAATAAAGCCAATAAAATTTTTACTGTTTTTGAGTTATAGTAGACAATTTACAGAAGCAACTGTAAGACTGCAATATTGTAAAAAAAACTTTATATCTAATTATGTCATCTCAGGATTGTTACTCCAATACTCATTAATGTGAATCTATGGGGATTGTTAAGATTATACTAAAGATATACACCATTAATCTGAAACCCTTAGTATCAGGACTTTTTGGAATTTGTGAATTTTGGGGTTACAGAAAATTAATTGTTTACCAGTTTATTGAAAACCTACATTTCTAAAATTATTTTGTTTATCTGTAAATATTTTCGGAATACTATTTTATATATATATAAATTTTGCTTGTGTGTGTGTGCAAGCTAATTTATTAATTATAAAAGGTTGATGGTCATCTTTGATATTTTGTTTAGATTAGCAGAAGTTTTAAGTAATAGGTATTTGGATTAATTGTATTCTATCTATATAATCCTTAATTTAAATTATAAATAGATCAGCTTGTAAAACTTAATGAGTTTTTTTTCTTTTTACTATTATTGTATAATTACTACTTTCGCTAAAAAATGTTATATTAAATTTGTTTTTAAGATATTGCCTCTAATTTAATAATACGTAAAAGTAGAGAATGCGAACATTTTTTTTAGTGGCTGCGATATTTTTTTTCTTTATTCTTCCAAGTAATAACAAAGTTAGCAGCCAACTATTTGCAGTAAGTCAGTTATAACAAAGTTCTTTCTGTTGAGAGGTGAAATCAATTTAAGATATCGGTTTAACAGGCAAGGTTAAATTCTTGGTTCATATTGCTCGTGCTAAAACTGCAATTGAAATAATGTAGCATTTATCATTAGTAATTTATTAGAGCCTTTATTGATGTTAGATGAAATAAATTTTTACCGAGTGTGATGTGAGAATTTGTTATCTATTTTTAGGTATTAAATAAATTAATAATGAAACAGAAATACAGACTTTATATATATACAACCAATACTGCAAGGAGTTAACAAATAATAGAAAATTCTCCGGAGGAATAAAGTCATTTGCTGATCGGGAACTCACAAAAAAGTGGCAGAATTTGGATCATACCAAAACCTCCAATTCTTAATCAATTTTATTAAATTATCCACTTAATTAATATTATTTTTGTAGTGAAATTTTCAAGTACACCATTTTTATGCAAGGGAGTGACTGGTTTTATGCGCTTTTAACACTTTGTGGAGGAGTGTAATCATAAATAAGTGACCAAAGACATAAAAAAAGATGTATGATCCCCAAGGTGCACATTTCAGGCTAAACCAGAACTCATCAGTTGGCCCAGATCACAACCTCTTCCATATATCTTTATCATTACTCATTATATATAGATAGCCAATTGCTACAGATTAACTGATAATTGTCAAACTTACTGCTTTCATAACTTTGACACAAACCACTTAATGGAAGTATATTAATAATTTTTATTAGCCATTCATTAGACTAAAGTTTATCCACTTAATGAATAATATTTCTGAGTATAAATTTCACTATGCCACTCTCACACAAGATAGGGATTGTTTTCTATCCAGCTTGTGGAGGAGTGTAATCATAAATATATAACCAAAAAGATGTGAAAAATATGTATTATCCACAAGCTGTTGTAAGTGGATGAAAACCAGTCTCTATCTTGCATGAAGGTATTGTAATAAAAATTACTCTCAAAATATTATTCATTAAATAGATAATCTCTAGTCTAATGAACAACCAATAAAAATTACAATTATACTTTCATTAAGTAGTTTGTGTCAAAGTTGTGAGAGTAATAAGTTTGATAATTATCAATTAAATTGTAGTAATTGGCTATTTATATATATTAAACAATGATAAAGATATGTATAAGAGATTGCAATCTGAGACAACTGATGAGTGCATGTTCAGCATGAAATGTGGATTTAGAGGATCATATTTTTTTTCACGTGTTCTTTGCCATATGTTTATAATTTCAGCTCTCCACAAGAAGTTAAAAAAGAATAGAAACCAGTTCCCATTTGGTGTAGTGAAAATTACACTATAGAAATATTTTTTTCCAGTTCTTACTTTGGATTTGAAACTTGGGCACTTAAGAGTATGAAAGATGTATGTTGAAAAAAACAAAAAGAAATTAAAAGTAAAATGTATGGATTAGAGGATAATCAGGCATTACTAACATCATTAAAAGAATTTAGAGTCTGAAATGGAATTGGCTTAGATATATTGCTATAAGAGATAATAATAGATGAATACTGAATAAAATAAAAACTTTTGTTGGTGTGATAAAGACAAGAGAAACTAGAAATCAGAAAAACTGAATTAAACTTGAAGACTTTTATACTGCAGTGGATCAATGATATTTAAAAATGATGATAATAGGAAAGGTCTTGAAATGCAGTGATAATGTATGTTTCTCATGGTGATGACATAAGATTACAAGGTAAACCATGAAAATATTTTTGGTGACTGAGAATTTTTAAGAAAGCCTAAAACATTTTCAGGTAGTCAGTCTATAGTCAACCCAACTAGGGATTCATTTATTGTTGGTAAATCTAGTCAGTTTTCCATAGCTAATAGTAAACCAAGAAATAAAAAAACAATAATTTTCATTCACTTCTAAGGAAAGATTAAATTTTATTCCATAATTAACTCACTGAGCATTGCTTTCAAAATGGAAGGTCAAAATGATAGTGCTCAGACTTATCAGCTAAATTAGTATTATTGGGAGAAAACAACATTAATACTCAGTGCAATGAATATTATTGCAAAGTAATCTATTATGAGGAATTGTGCACTAAGAGCATCATATGTATTCTCATACTAAGAAAGATCCTGATGTAAAATCAGTTTTTCTGGAACATGAAATGTAATCCTGCCATGCTTTTGATCTATGGATATTAAAACAGTGTGTGCAGAGTGCAATGATTGAAGAAGAAAATTTAAGAAGGCATGGTTTATTGCTAATAACATCAATGCAATAAAAAAGACTCTTATATAGTTTTAGAATGCATTAGGAACAAAATTGTTACCCTCTATAGCAATTTGGCAAATCGAGTAAAGGAGTACATTTAGAAGGAATTATCAATATTAAATGTTTTTAATAGAATTCAAATAAAACGATTTGCAATCAACAATTAAAATATAAATATCAGGGCTGTAAAATAAATAATTAAACATATTTTATATTTATGACCTCAAGCTTATCTGAATTTCAATCAAACCTAGGTTCTATATTGGTATCTCTATTTGTGCATAAGTTAGTGGTAAAATGGAGACATAAATTTTAATATAAACTATGGAAATTTAATAAAAAGCTTTTATGTAGAAACATTATAAATATATCATTTATAGTTATTTCATTTATTTAAAGTATTTTTTATATTGAATAATTTTGAATATTTCAGGTTTAAAAATTAATTATTTATTATTCAAGTAAATGATTTATTAGAATTTAAAAATATAAAAACAGTTTTAAATATAATAAATTTATAATAAAATAAATGAATGTAGGGTGATAGGGTGAATGAGCAGATGAGATCATTGGACAGTGCAGATGACCCAAATTTAAATAATTTTTGGAGCTCATTTTATAGGTGTTGAATGAGTAAGTGTTAAATGTTTCCTATAACTTATAAAATCTTCTAATTTAATGCACTGTACAAGTTTACACACACCTGCACATATATAATGTAATATATAAGAGATTCGAACTCAGACTTTTACGTGACTCTCAACTCTCCATGCCATCTCATATTGCTGACCCACCTGATGACACACATGTTGAAAATCTTGTAATGAAATGATAATGCAACTTAAGTAATTCAAACACAAAGATTTGTTTTTATTTATTTATAGATATTGGGCTTGGGGTGTGAATTTATGCTACATTTATAACTCGAATGAGTCAAACATTGGCTAAGCACATAAAATAAAACAAACTGTAAGAGCGCTTTTCTCAATACAGTTATTGTATATTTATAATTAGTAACAGATGTAAAAATGTTAGATAAAAAGTATTAAAGATTGGAAAAAGAATTCTATAATGTATATATTGTTCTGTCTTGAGTATATAAACACAGATGTAATGTTTCTGTTTACTTATATTAAAATAATGATATGCATGCTTGCAGAGATGTATTCTTATTTTTACAATGAAAACAATTACATGCAAGCTCATTGTTTATTTATATTTTGCTATTCTGTATGTTGTAATGGACAACCTGGAATTTAATGATTAGTTTGTTGCCTATTAGTATATTAATATAATGGTATTTTAAAGCCATATGTAATTATGCATATACATGAATTACAGACAGACCTATTAAGTGAAATATTTCATTGTTATGACCCATTGATGATGTTGAGATTTATGTTAACGTGTTTTAGATATATATTATCACTGTCTCTTAATAGAAATCTGAATGTATGATATAATCACAAGTTATAGCATTACTGTTGATAAAAGGTTTCTATTATTACAGACTTGTATAATATAAGAATGTTTGTATGCTTGGTTCACAACTTCATACCTACTAGGTTATTGGTTTCAGTTTAAAGATCTGATTCTTATTAAGATTTATATGAACTAAGTGATGTAATTAGAATTCATGTTACTGTGATACATAAAGTAATAATGTTATCAGTTTTAATAATAATAAGTAATTCTATTGGTATAGAAATATGATTACACATCATATGAAGTTTTTATGATGAAATAGTATACTTATAACATGAAGGGATTACCTTTAAATACAAGAATTTAACTACAGAGTCATTTATAGAGTAGATAAAAATAAGGATCTTTGAACTTAAAACAGATTATATTCCTGAATCACCTCCACAAAATCAACACTAGTGATTCAAAATATGTTTACCACTTATAAATAATTTAAATAAAAAGGTATGCATTTTCAGCTTTTACTAGGTTGCCATGATTGATGGACCAATTTTAAATATTATAATCCCTCAATTCATGATAACATTCATCATTTGATCAGTGGTAACAAATTCTCTCTAATTATTTTTTTTCTTTTAATAAATAAGAAAATGGTAAGTGCTAATGTGAACATTTGAAAAGTAGCTGATAAATAAAATGGCAACTGTCAACTTTAATTTAGAAAACACATATCCATTTATTTACATTACAATTGACTCATGCATCCACACACACACAAAGTTAAGAATAATTACCTTAGAAAACATTCATATGCTACCTAAACATATAAAAAATGAATAGATAAAAGTAACTTAGCAACTAATACATATAAAATATGTTCTAATAAAATAATCAGATTATACTGACTTACTACAGTCTTTTCTTTATGTTGTTTTTTTAGTTACAAAATGAATAGTCTTACCATAGTATTTTTATTTTTATCACTTTCATTACTAATCAGTATGACATGAAAACTTATGATGTTTCTTTTTACAGTTTATTCAATTTACATGTTCTGTTTTCAAAAAAAAAATAAAGGCACACACATTCTTTATAAGTGTCTAAGTTAATCTCCATGAAATTATAGTTACTCCAGGGTTATGGTATTAAATTCAAGCCCTTAATGATGTATTTTCTTTAACTGAATTAATAGCTAGTAGTCATTATTCATAAAGTAAATGTTCCATCTTCATCAATGATGATTCATATTTAATCAATTACAGCAGCATAATTTTCTAAACCGTAATATATTTTCAGCCACATTAGAGTTCACAAAGCAAAAAGTTTTCTCTACTCTTTCCAAGAATCAAAGCTATAAGCAATTTTTTTCTTTTCCTAGTCCAGACTAATGAAAGACTGTAAACCTCCCCATTTTTTAATTTCTCTTTTATGAATTCTTTTACATTTTTTAAAATTAAAAATTTACACTCAATTGGTAATTAAAAGTACATAATAGATTGGAGACTTTTTTATCTTTTAATTACTATTACTAATCATATTCATAGATTCATTTTTTGTTATCTACAAATCTAATCAAATTAATTTTTTTTCAAAAAAAAATGTAATTAGTCCAAGCTCTTTAATTTAAATGATTTTACATGGAATAAGTTTTATTTGTTTATTGAATCTATGTCTGATGCTTTTCTATATTTCATCCATGCACCCACATGCATTTAGATTTAAAAAAAAATTTATTCATTACCCAAAACATGCTTTCTGTATCAATTATGTATGCTGTGTCACCATTATAATACATAGCAAAGTCTCATAAGATTATATTTGAAGATTATGAAATTTGATATTGGTTTTATAATGTGCTGAATTCATTGTCAGCTCTTCTGTCATTTATCAGTTTATTTACTTTACATTTGTGCTACCAACATGAGAAATTAGATGATCTTTTTTTTGCAAATGTGGAATCATTGAATAGATATATTGTTTTATTTATTAGTTAAGTTTATAAATATATGTTATATAGTTTTACTCAATTTATCTATTGTCTGATTCATTTTTAACCATTTCGTACTTCGCTGTTCTGACATTTTTCTTTGTCTCATATGCCAATCTAAAATATATGCTAAAATGATTATTACATATCAGAAAATAATATATTTGACTTCATTTGATAGATATTTTTATTTGCTGCTGAAATAAATTTTAAATGTTCACATTTTGTTTCTGTAAATATTAAAAAAAATGAGACTGTAATCAAAACAAAGATGTTAGACATCATCGTTTCTATAAAGATTATTTTCAGTTTATAAAATCAACAAAACCTTTATTTCTGAATATTTTTAAAAACTTTAATGAATAATTATTTGTTTCTGTAATATCTAATGAATTATATTTTAAAAGTTTAAAATTTTTAAATATTTATTCCAAAATTGCAATTATTTTCTTCCTTGTAAATATAAGTAGATTGTTTACGTCATAGCAAGTTTTCAAATTTGCTTAAGGCAATATTTACGTTAACTGCTAGTATAATGTTATATTTTTGAAAATAAAGTATTTCAAGTCAAAATAAGTTATTAATAATTTATAGTTTTTGATATCTAATAAATATAGTGTAAATTATTTTAAAAAATATCTAAAACCGTAATAAATTCACAAATAAACACGTTTTTGAATCATTGGAAATTTCAATGTCATAAAACACCAAATGTTTTACAGCCTTGGCAACACATAATGGCTGATCATGTCAAGGCAGGGTTTAGGTCTATTGTAGAGTGAGAATTTTGAATTTCCCACCTTTTAGCATGGAATTTTTGATGAAAAAAATTGTTATAATAAAGTATACTGTTTTACATGCATTTTAACGTATAATACTTATGGAAAAATTCACCAGGGAGGCAAATTGACCAAAAGACATTTTTCTGTTATTGAAATATAAGTGGGTTAAGAGAGATATACTCATGGTAGTGAATTTACTTCATTCCATTACCATATATATATAAATGTAACCTGAAAATGGATTATTATAACTTTAATTTCATGATTATTATTATCTAATGTTTTACCTACTTTCTGATGCTTGGAAAAAAAAATTCTTGGTCCTTATAAATCTGAAATATTAACTAAATTATTAATTTGAATTTTATTATGTAGCATTAAGCTACTTTGTTTGTGAATGGCAGATGGCTAGTAATTATACATTGTTGTTAGACACTATGATACAAATAATATCAATAGTTCACTCATATTTTATCTATAGGATAATTATTGAAATGGCATAAAAATACAAAGTAACTATCATAAGAAATCATAGGATAGACTATTTCTATCATCTAGTATTAATTGTTAAATATCTTTTAGAAAAATTTAAACTTTATTTAAACTTTACATTTAATTGTTGGTATAGCATGCAGTTAAGTAGTAAATAATACATTTTCAGTAATATTAGTCTTTCCTCTTTTTCAGTTGTTGCTGGCTTGACTGATGATATTACTGACACTTAAATTGAATCAGGGATCTTTATCATTCAAAAATAGTAAATTTAATGTGGTGCCCTAATCAACTAGGCTATTCTATCAAAACCAATACTTAATAGAAATTTTATATATTTATTTACTAAAGTCCTTCTGATTTTACCCCTTTTTTAAAGACAAAATTAATAAATGGTTTCCAAACAATTATGAATTATTATTATATATTAGCTTATAGGGTTTATTTATTATTTTTGTGTAAGCTTCTTTACTTTTTCCTCTATCTTTCCCAACTGAAGCTATATTCACTGATATATGTATGGTCTGTTACTCAAAATATATTTGTGGGTATTTTTCTCTAATCATCAGTTTGTACTCTTTTAATCATTTTCATTAAGTTGGCTGTTTGATCAATGAATATGTTCTTCTACATTTATATGGTGTTTATATATATATATATATATATATATATATATATATATATATATATATAGTTTTATTTTTTAGCATATCAAGTTTCAGCTTTGTAGTAGTTAGGATTCTTCATAATATGTTAATGTTTTGAAAAGCTATTCTGTTATTAAATTGATTTGATTTTCTTTAGCTTAT
The DNA here is from genome assembly GCA_028023455.1 of Epiperipatus broadwayi. Classification (NCBI taxonomy): domain Eukaryota; kingdom Metazoa; phylum Onychophora; class Udeonychophora; order Euonychophora; family Peripatidae; genus Epiperipatus; species Epiperipatus broadwayi. Next base: position 7,150,931 of record JAQFVV010012424.1, read on the forward strand.
CTGCTATTTCTAGTATGTATGAATATATTATTTATAAGTAGTTTGTCTTTTGATGTTTCTTTTTGTTGTGTATTTAAGGCTTTTTAAAGATGGTTAATGGTTAATCATTTTTCATAAAATTCATTCTATGTAGATCTTTTGTTTTCCCCAGTTACTGGTTTCTGAACATATGTTTTTGCTCTGTTTGAGAGTGATAGCATAACTCTCTATAAATGATTTTTGCTTTATGAATATATCTTAAGTGTTTTCCTATGTGTATGGATCTTCTATAATCCATGGTTTTGATTTTTAAAGAAGTGTTATCACAAAAACATCTAAGAATGGTTATTTTTTGTTTTTGTTAATGATTCTATTGTCCATTATATTACTGATGTAAATTCAGAATGTGTATAATAGTGATTCAAAATGTGGTCATACAACAACTGTATCATTAACATAATTAAAACACACTTTAGGTGGATATGGAGAAGTATTTTTGCATGTTCTTTCAGGTTCTTTCATATAAATATTTCTGAACACAGGTGACAGTGATGAATCCATAGTCATCCCTTGACTTTATTGGAAGACTTCTATATTGTAATGAAAGGTGTTTCTGTTGTAATGAATCCTAAGACTTCCTTTATATTGACAGTAGAACAAGTTGTTCTTGATTTTTATTCTCATTTCATTTTTTTTTATTTCAAACAATGCTTCATTACAACTTTCCACGTCAAAACTTACAAATAATCAGTTATTTTTCATGTTTTTGTTAATTCCATAAAATGCTTAGAATTATATGTCAAAGAATTAAGAATCTTAAAAAAAATTTTTGACAAGTTTTGACAGTGTGAAATTTTTAGAGCTAACAATAAATCTTAATGGAATATGGTCTTTGTGAATATAGATCATAAAGATATGGGATTTTTCTGAGTATGTTTTAATTTATCTTTTTCTTGAATCACTGAACTACCTGTGATACTTTCTGTATAATTTTTGTAGCCTTGCATCTGTAGCTGGTATGAAATTTTTTTGCCACTGGTTTATATTGGCCTGCTGTCAGTAGATCTCTTTTGTTATTGTAATCAGTAATATCCATTATGACTGTAGCATTGCATTTGTCATTAGAGAATATGTTTATAAATTTAGTTAGTTTGAAAAATGTAATACTTTCCATCTTAAATCTAGGTAATGGTTGATTAACCTTGCCGGTGTCTTGTTTTTTTTTATTAGTTGATATCACAATATTTAACATTCTTTTATTATATATGATAGCAGCATTCAAAAATGTCACTCAAAAATTGCCTTCAGAAAAAAGTATAATTACACTAGAGAATAAAAGAAATACTTGAGTGATACCAGCAACTCAAATAAACATTACATATGTTGAGAGAGAACCTAGTAAATCTGTCATAGTAGACAAATCTATAATCATTCTTTCTGCTCACAATAACAATGCTACATTTGTAATGGATAATACTGATTATATTTAAAAAAAAAATAGACAGTAATGAGACACTCACAGCAGGCCAATACTAAATTTAACATTATGCTCTAACTAACAGAGATCAATTTGTTCACTTTAAAACATATCAAACATATACGATTTAAATAATTACTGGTATTTTCTATATGGAATACGATGAATAAATAATTATATATATAAATAAAATGTCCGTTAATTAAAACAAAATTGTAATCATAATTAAAATAATAAATTTAATTGTAATAAACTATTACAAACAGACTTTAAATCTGCAGAAGTACTTTTAAAAAAACAAAAAAAAAAAACAAAGCAGAAGCAAATGTCATCAATTCAAATCCCGTGAACCCATATTTTAAACCAATAAACATCACATGATCACCATTTCTTATGCTTTCTCATAACTATTATTAAAACAGGCAAAACTCTATTGCCATTCAATGCAACCCAGAGTAATCAATGGATGCCAGAAGGCTTGTGCATAAAATCCCCATCTAGTCCCTACTCATCCAATATCCCTAGACTAATTTCTGGCTTGTGGCCTTCGTCAGTGAGGAACCTTGGATCTGACAGCACTGCGCCTGTTTTAGACTCATAGTTTTGTAGTTAAGTAAAAATAGAAGGTGGCTGCTGGAGGTTTGCATTCAATCCTAAGATCTAGGTGCAGTGCTCTCAGATCCAAGGCTTCTCATTGACAAAGGCTACAAGCCAGAAACTACTCTGGGGATATTTGATGAGTAAGCACTAGATGGGGATTTTATGCACAAGCCTTCTGGCATACATTAATTACTCTGGGTTGCACTGAGTGGCAATACATATAGAGAGTTTTGCCTGTTTCAATCCCATATTTAATGTTTTCAGCTTATCTATTTATTAAATGCATTTTATTCCTATTTATAAAAATTGTCTCCTTAATTTTTCTTTTATTATGGTTTCTCTCTTCATGAAGAATTTTCACACTTTCAAAATCAAATTTAAATTTATATTTACATGTTTTTTCATGATCAAAGAAAACTGAAGCAGTCATTAAAAATAGATAGTCCATTTTATTATTTATCTTAAAGATTAAAATTTGTTATATATCCAAAGATTATGGAATGGGATAGAAAGAATTTATTACTTTCATTTAAATTTCATGCATATTAAGATATGTTTAGTTGATATATATTATTTAACAGCAGTTGAGGAATGTTAAGAAATTAACTGAAAGTACTTCTGTGGTTTGAAAGACTGAATATAATAATTAATTACCATTATATTTATTAGTTATATATATATATAATCAAAAGGCTATCATAAATAATTTTCTATACTGGGATATGTAATGAAAAAGCAAATGTTAAAACATTTATTGCCTAAACAGGTTTGGATTTGAAATACAAAAGAATTTATTTGAAGCTAAGTACTTTCAATATTATATAGTATCATAGCATAATAAAAGGGGGATGGAATTGTCATCCATAAATAATGTAGGTGTTGAATAATAAATTGGATCAAGATCAAAATAAATAAGGAGAAATGAGGGGGGCTTTAAGTACCATTTTTTAGAAAGAGGAATGCTGGAGTCTTTTTTATTAATGACATGGAAATCTTCAGCAATTTCCAAAGCCTCCTTAACTTTTCTCTTTTGATCATCACATTCTGAACTAATGATGTCACTGTAGAAACATCAAAGTCATGATCTGATAGTAACTCATGATCAAGAAAAAGAAAATAATATTCAATGCTTTTTCTAAAGTGGTTATACAGATAATTACATTAGGCAAGTCTAATAGCCAAGTTGGCACAGGTTTACCCATAGTATAGCTTTAAACAAATAGGGTCAGAGCAGTTGATTCTATAAACAATTTGATGTGAGGCCTCTTTGGGTAGTTTATCCTTTGAATTATTTAAAAGTTTGTTAAGAGATGGGGGTGAATGAAAAATAATGTTATATTTATGAATACAAATATTTTTTAGCTTATTTGTGACTTTCAAGACATAAGGGAGACTAGACCATTTTTTGTTTCATTGTGGGGGGAGTAATTGTAGGTTGAGAGATTTTATTGTACAAGTTAGTAACTGATTGTGTGAATATTTTTAAGATTGTATCCTATGTTGATATGATCTCTAATAAATAATTTAATGTTTTGTTTTCGATCAGCCTCAAATTTGCAGAACTTAAGGTTTCTGTTAAGAAAGTTTTTTAGACCTGTGTATTTATGAGTGAGGGAAATTTGAAGTTCAGGTGTATAGTATCTCTAATACTGAAGGTTTCAAAATCATTGTTAAATCTAAGTTGTTAATCTGTCTTGTTATATCCAGTTAAAAAAATTTTAAATTATGGACAATGATATTTTTGAACTCGATGGTCCATGTAAGAGAGGTTGCCGATGCCACCACAATGTGTATTTGGCAAATTGCTTCCTTGTTAACACATACAAAGGTATATACACCAAGAGAAACACCAGCTTTAAAATTCACTTCTTTGCAAAATTTAGAAAATAGCCATATTAAAATAAACCTTCTAAGGAACAGCTTCTTGAGTATTTTTTCTTATATATATATAAACCACCTTTCATTAGCTGGATAAACTTGAAATAAAGTTGTCAAATTATTATATAGCTTTTAAAATGATCCATGTTTAAGACATTGATTGAGGCATACATTTCAAGCCGATAATCACTTTGCTAGATAATAGATTCCAGTCAACTTAAAATGTTTGAAGTTTCATACGAATTTATTTTTACATTTCTGGTTTATTCACATTTATAAAAAAGGAGTCAAATATCATTGAAGTCGTACCCATTCCAAATTAAGTGATAATTCAATTTCACTAAAGATTAATACAATATATTTAATCCCAGAATATATAGAAACAATATGCCATCTGTTAAAAATTATTACTTTTATGAATATATTAACATCTGAATGACAAAATACTCTATCACATTATAAGCATGATGACACAGCTGCAAATATTTAAGACAGCAGACATTACTGTGTGTGTGTATACAATATACATAACTTTTTCAAGAATATGTTATTTAAGTCTACACATTAATATGATGTAATATAAACAAGATTAGTAAGAGTCAAAGTATTAACATTTTATTTATACTAAACTATAAATCATACTGATTTATCTATTAGCTTCATAATTGTAGAAGGTTTAAAGGCATAATACTAATTATTATTAACAAATCAACTGTCAAACATGCTTGGTGTTTACAACAAATCATTGTATAGGGATTTGAAGATGAAATTGACCATTGAATTTATCCATATGCGCAATGATGAAATTATTGAAATAAACTAAATTAAATATTGTGCTACATTATCTCATTTGTAGATTTCTGCAATACATGCAACTTCAGGCATTGCAACTATAAATTGCTAGAATTAATAATAATTTATATAACATTCTCTTTTTTTAATGTAAAGTTAAGACTGTGACTTCTGGGACTTCAGAAATACAAACATAATAAATACAAGACTTTAAGCAGAGGACCTAGTAACAAATATTCAATAAATGATTCAATGACTATATCAACATAAGGATGATAAAGCATTCAATATTGTACCAAAATATTATTTATAAACATTTTGTGATGGGAAAATGAAATTTTGTTACTAATATTTTTTGTTGCAATTATGATGTTTAACATTATATTTTATGATGTACATTGTTAATATAAATCATAACATTACTTAACAGAGTTTCCTGAGTATATCCTTTAAATTAAATAGTCCTTCAATATCTTATGAAATGAATTGTGTTAATAAAATTGTTTAAAATTGATAGTAAAAAAATTAAAAAAATGTGCGAATCTCAAAAAATAATAATGGTAAATTTAGGAAGTCTTGATCTATCTTATTTAGAATGGGAATTAAATTTGGACTATGATAATGTTGAAGAAAACATTGTGCCTAGAGAAGCAGTTAACATAAGTGATGATGATGATGGGGTACTTATCTAAAAAAGGGGAAGTTACAATAGTTGAGTTAAAATAAATTTTATTTTCATATTAATAATCCTTACCACACAGAATTGTAATATATATATTAATTCTAATATTCTCATGGATAAATGATGTCATAGCATTATTTCTGGGAGCTTCTGTCTAATAAAAATATAGTAGCTAAATAGCTGACATCTCAGTACAATAACAAATACTTTCCTCAGAGCTTTTTTTTTTCAAATCATAATTTGAGAAAAAAGAAGCTCTGAGAAAAGTACTTGTTATTGTACTAAAACGTCAGATATTTACTGATTTTATTTTTATTAAAGGGAAGCTCCCCGATATATATATATATATGCCTCATAATCATGTCAATGATCCTTTCCCATGGTATTTTAAGCTAGATATCAGCCTTCTCTATAGTGAAAATATTCTTCATATACATTCCCACATATATCCAGTGCAGTGCTTACATCAGTATAGAGCTTTTATTCTAAAAAAAGTTATTCAAAGCATACTTAATGTTTTTGATTTACTGTTTCACTTAATATATTTCCAGTGCTGCGCACCATAATCAAACATCAAAGAAAGAATAATTACACATTTAGTAAAGCATAACAATATGCATGTGAAAAATTTAATCCATGTTATTAATGAAGTTTAAAACTAAATTATAAAAGTATATATATATATTGGATTTGTCCATGCATAAATTTGCTTGTTGTTTAATAGTAACATTATTCCAATGTTTAAGCTGGAACTCGCTATCCATTAAGAATAGATGGAAAATCTTAAAATGATTTTTATTATCTCAATGAGAGTGAATAGAATCCAGTTAAAACATGACTGTAATGTTAATGTATATAAATAAATATGGAATATATGTTCACTCTTTTATCTGAGAAAATATTCGCTTTAGTACAGTGAAAAAATAAAAAAGTCAATTGAAAAAAAAGAATAAAACTAATAATTAAACAAGTTTTTAAAAAGAAATAACAACAAAGCAAAAAAAAGTTAAACTGTGTAATGAACATAAAAAATAACATAGCTTAATGTGTATGTAATTAAAGAGAGTAAACTAATCTCTCTCAGGCTCCTAATAGCAAAATCTAAAATATTCTACCTCAACTTTGGATAATTGATTCAATAAGTGTAATACTATATTTTTTATCTTCCTGATATATTGAGTTTACTTTAAATTTCTAATAAAGTTGGCAAAAATATGTTTATTAAAAGCTTAAAAGAATGTGGGTCTATTTTATTCTTGATCTTTACTATACATAGACTGAGTTCGAATCCTTATATATTCCATCATATATGTGCAGGTGTGTGTAAGCCTGCACAATGTATTAATTTACGTATTAAAACATAGTGTGTTAAAGGTCTGCCCATCCCTTGCATATGTATGTAAATGGATTATTCTCAAGTACATGAGGGGTCAGAATGACTTAATGGTCAACATGGGTAGGATAACAATCTTGGCACTAACATGGACCTTGAATGTTCCATCATCAGATTTTCAATGAAATGGATGGCTAAAGAGTTATGGGTTGGAGTAGTTTGAAGCCTGTCCATTAAAGTATACTGATTGTATATATGTGTGGAGATAGTAATCTGGACCAACTGATGATTGCTGGTTTAGCATGAAATATATATATTGGTGATTATTTATCTTTTCAACATGTGTATGATCAGGTGGATCAGCAATATGAGATGGCATGGAGAATTCAGGGTCATGTAAAGTCTGAGTTTGAATTCCTTATATATTATACCTAGAATGTTAATTATTGTTTAGTGAGTATATACAGAAAATAAAAGAATGATTTGTTTAAACTATAGCTACATCTCATTCAGCATAAAATACTTAGATTGATTTATAACAAAAAAAAAAAGATAAAAATAAAAATATCTCACAAAGTTTGATTATAATGAAACTATTATGTAGTTTCCTGTATATTAATGCCTGAAAAACATTTATTTTAAAAATTGTATGTAAGAATTTTATTTGGAACTTTATTCATTTTACTGAATAATATATGTAAACAGTTAGTAAATCCTACAACCCAATAAATAAATTCTGTTATACTTTTTTTTATTAACCATTCTTTAATAAAATCAGTGGTTAAAGATAAGGTATAAAATTTCATAAATTATTGACTTTTAACAATAGAAACATGTAAAAAAAACCTTCAAAAAGTAGAAAGTCACTACCAGAAATCTCACCATTTAATGTGACACCATCTCATCATAAATGTTTGTATTATACATATAAAATTAGAATCACATGACTTTAGCCAATGCTTAAAATTAACCAATAGAATATCAGCAAATTGTTGTCAAGGCAACATTCAGATAATAAGTGAAAATTCTGCCTTGCCTTGACAGCATATTTCTTATATTATATTGATTAAGTTTAAGCATTAGCTGGGATGATGTGATTTATATATGTTATGTGCACTATGGTTTATAGTATAGTTAAAATTAGAGCAACTTTTAAAACACATAAACATATTTACAGAATTTTTTGATAGAGAAACATTGATAGAAAAGACAATACTGTATCAAACTAAAATCATTTCGTGTTTAGGATTTCCAGTTTTGTCCTTGATTAATACTAAAAACAAATAATACAGTAATCTATTTTTCTGATGTTTTAAATCAGAGTGGTTGAGCTGTGTATGAGATGACAACTTGAGACAAACTCATAAGAATAGATATAGCATAAAATAATTCAATTGAGTGGCCAAGATTCAAAACAAAGTCTTGAGTATAAAAAATAGATTGACAAATCATTATTCTAAGAGGTTTCTATATACCATACATTATGATTGAATACATTTTTCTATATAAATCGAGAATATTTAGTAAAAGATACTATCATTTTACTGGAAAAAGAACTAATTGTCATCATGATGGCTAGACGATAGATTGTTAATATTGATAACTTTGTCTGTTAAAAACACAGTCTATAATGGGTATTGTAACTATTTATTGTCTATTTACATATATATACACTTTTTATTCATAATTATATGTTGAATTATTTTCATCATCTAATATTAATTTTTAAATGGTTTTAGAAAAAGTTAAACTTTCTTCAAGTGTTTTTGCTCTTACCAGTGACAGTATTAGCATGGAAGTCTAATGGGATATTTAGGTTTGTGAATGCTGAATTTAAAGTAATGCTCTTCCCAATTGGGTTGACTGACATCTTAAATTTAACACTCATAAATTTACAGGATCCTGGTTCAATCCTCATGCAGATACTGTCTTTGGTCAGGCAGAAAACACATGAAGAAGACAGCAGAGTAATAACACCTGAAAGTTATGTTATATAGTAATCCGTGTGCTATTTTTATCAGTTGAATGTATTTGAAAAGTTTGAATTTTTCTAAAAACTTTTCATAATTAATATTGGATAATGGAAATAGTTCAACATATAATTACAACTAAAATACTATCATTACAAACTTCCAGACAAACATATATTTTTATATCTACACTTTTTTTTTTAAATTTTAAATTTTTATTCTTTTAAATATATGTATGTATTATTTATTTAATGCATTTAAAACTATAAATAATATTTAATTGAGAATTTGAAATGATAAATTGAACCAAACGTCTCAGAATGTTATTTCTTTTCTTTTAAAAATAAAATCTACATTGTATTTATTTCTATTTATAACAGTCTGAGTAGGAAGAATGCAGCAGTGATTAGAAAGAATTTAAAACAAACAAATAAAAATCCAATTATTGAAAATTATTTATTTGCTTTCACAATGAACTTTCAACAATATTTACAGTTGTTTTAAAAAAGTTGATGAAAGAGTAATTATTTTTTTTAGAATACATTTAAATATTAAAAGTATATTATTTTAAACTGTTCACAGAAGTATATATATATGCTACTTTTTTGGTAAAGAACAATTCGAAATATCTACATATCAGGATCAACTCTTTTGACTATGCAATCCATGCATTTAGCATGAAACAGCAAGCTTTTGAGAACAGCAAATTTGGTTTAAACCAGTATTTGGCGATCTTTTTAATATGACAAGACATTTTATTTAAATTTCCCCTCCCAATAAAAGAGGTACAAGAAAAAAAGATGAAAAATGGGTTCATGAAAAATAAAAATTTCTGAATAGTTGTGAATATATTTGAATATTTATTTTGATAACAGAATACAATAGAATCTGTATACATATAATGAAAATAAAATTTTTCTTAAAATAAACACATAAACAACAAAAAATTACTTTGTCAGTTTGATTTATTCAAAATTTCTAATATTTAAACTTTAAAAATTATAAAAACAATAAATTCTTAAACACACATTTTCTGTTCAAATTTTGGTTTTTTATATTCTGAATCTTTTTTTTTTTCATACTTCAGTTATCCAACATTGTCAAACAGTCTCTGGCAGTGACTGTATAATATGGATGAAATGTATTTTCCTATGGAAAATAAGCAAGAAGAATAAATAGCCTTGACAATGATCATATAATGTTGTCCAAAACATATTTTCTTATAAAAAGTATGCAAGAAGAATAAACAGTTCTTGTTAAATGGCCATATAATATGGTCAAAATGTACTTTGCTATGGAAAGTAAGGAAGAAGAATAAAGTCCTTGATAATTTACCATATTATATGGCTGAATCATTCGAAAACTGAATTATGAAAAAAATGGTTCATAAAATAAAAAACCAAGATTTGAAAAACAAAAGTGTGTTAAAGAATTTGTTGTTTTAGTAATTTTTTAATATATTAATGGATCACATTTATAAAGAATATATTATTGCTGGTTTTTATTATCTGGTATTTAAAATTTTATCACACATAGTAATTACTTATCTATAATAAGACTACATTTAAAAAACAATGTTGAAAAGCACATATTTCCTCTCCTAGAGTCATCAAAATATTTATTTAGAAATTACTAGTAAAAAGAAAAAAATGTTTTTATATTTATTGTGATAAAATGAGCCGTAAGACTGGAATAAAGAGTCACAAGTGGCTCATGGCCACTGATTGCTGATTCCTCACCCAAATTATATGGAATGTAAGTCATATAAGTTATTCATTCTTTTTTGGTTGAAACTAGACTTCAGGATATTATTAAATCTTTACATAATAAAACTTTCAGAATACCAAATTCTCTATACAATAGTGCCACCAAGTACAAGCCTTTGTAATCAATAGATGCAGGAAAGTTTGTGTATAAAATCCCTATATAGTATCTACTCATCCAACATCTCCAGACTAGTTTCTAGCTTTTGGTTTTCATCAGTGAAGAGCCATAGATTTGATAGCACTGCATCTACATCTTACGATCTAATGCAACCCTCCAGCAGCCACTTTTTACCTATTTTTGTTAACTATAAAGCCAGCAGCTCAAGATGAAAAGACCATAACATTTCCAATTCAAGGTTATTTGTTTGCTTGTATAGTTATAATGATTTAGAAACTAATCTGAGGGGTGTTGAATGAGTAGGCACTAGATAAGGATTTGATGTATAAACCTTCCTGCATGCATTGATTACAATGTCTTATATTTGGTAGCACTATATGGAGAGTTTGATATTCTTATTAACAGCATGTGTAAGCATATGAAATGGTGATCATGTTATGTTTTGATGGTTTTATAATAAAACTTTATTGTAGTATATACTTTTTAAAAATTATAATAATTTAAAATAACATAATTTTATATTACATTTAACATGGCATTGACAGTGTTATCAGACAAAATAACAATAGCAGAACACTTTCTATCTTCATTTATTTCTGATTGTATTACAAACCATGAGATAATTTTGACTTGAAGTTAAAATCTGGTCTGAAGTAGTCTTCAATGATATTTCTAATACAAGTGCTGTCTTCTCCCAAATGTCTATTACATAAATTTGTATATGACATTTATTAAATATTATTATTGAAAAATATTTATTGATAAATGTATTTATAAAAAAAAAAGCTCTTTTATAAGTCCAAAGACGAAACCAATGAGGCCAAACAAATGTAATGAAGTAACTGGTTGATTAAAGCAATTAATTAAAGAAATAGAGCCAAAATACATAAATATATTATGTAGTAATTGCTAATAATACTTTTTAATACAGTTATGAGAATTTAGACTTTAAAATAATTTTGGCATAAAAGTAAAAAGAACATGATTTTCAGAAACAAAGTAAAGTGGGTTTTGCACTTTCATAAATATTAAAAACTGACTGCTTACAATAAATTAATAGTAATAATTATTTCCGTTTAATGTCCTTCCCTTCCTTTAAAAACTATAGTTTATGATTATTTTTTATTAACATATGAATTTTCATTAACTATTGATACTATTTAAAATTTATAAGTGGATTTATTGAAGCCTAGATTAATATTATAACTTTAAACTATTATTAAAATATTTTTCTTAGAGGGAAGGGACAGTAAAATATGTTATTGCAGAGAGTGGCAAAATTTCTAGATTCATCTCTGTCTACACAATAGAATGCTTTGATCTAGGGATAACGTTTAGCAGTTTGTTATTAGTTATTTTGTTAGCTCATTTTAGTTTAGAATTTTATATTTAGAGCTACAAGTGAATTTTATTGATATTCAAGGCTGCATTTTAAAGCAATATAAATTCTACATCTTTAAGATATATCACCATTTTTCTATTAAAATCATGTTTTTGTAAAGGTTTTTTATATAGATTTTTGAATATTAGATCTAATATTGTACATTACAGATAGCATAGTATCTAATGTGTTATACACACACATGTAATTATATGTATGTTTTGCAACTATAAAAGCAGCATAATTAGTAACTGTTGGTAAGACTAGATTATTCTATTTTTTTTCCATATGTCATAGCATTAGCCGGGAAGCAAACCCGCAACAACTGTTTGCAACCAACTGCTCACCCGCAAAGTGGCTGTGACGACCTCTCGGGTAACAATGCTTGACTAGATTATTCTAATTTATGTGTAATAATGTATAGAAGTTTGTCATGTCTGGTGAAGGTTTCATTAAAACCAATCTTCTATGCTTTATAGATCACTGATTATATTTCAAAAGTTTATTATTCTATAAGCTAATATATTACTTATTTCATAATTTTAGCAGATGGTAATTTAATGTTCTGATATATTAAGCCAGATTTTTCACATGGTACACAATGTAGTGTGTGTGTACACATATTTACTGCTTAAAAGGAAAAGCTGAAACCAACACAGACAAAATTTACATACATAATTAAACTCTGAAATTTATTTATCAAGTGCATAGTATGTATGTAATTAAATAGAAAGAATTTTAACCTTTGCACATATGTGCTGCACTAATTTATAAAAGCACAATGATGCTGTATTGAATACAGGAAAACTCTCAAACCCAAACACAAGGTAGGGACTTTATAAAGATAAGAATGGCCATCTTAACTTTAATGTAAATTCTGATTTATAGAGGCCAATCTGAAGCATCTTGGTTTGAGAGAGTGAAGATGTTAGTCTGTTCACCTTTATATATTAATATATGAAAGAAACTAATGGATGTATAAGTGAATAGAATAACATTTTCACTCTCTCAAACAAAGATGCTTCATATTGGCCTACATAATTCAAAATTTAGGATGAAGATAAGATGGTAACTCTTATCTTTATAAAGTCTCTATCTTGTGTTTGGGCTTGAGAGTTTTTCTGTACTCAACACAGCATAATTGAGCTTATATAAATTAATACAGTAATATTAAATCATGCTATCACACTTCCAATGTAAAGCTATAAAAACAAATAGAAAACTAAATTAAATGTCTGAGCACTTTCAAGAAGATGTACTTCTCATATTCATAGCCAGTTATGATCCTTTCTTTGGAATCATTATATAAATAAATCTAATATGCAAATTATATGCAAATGAGTCACTAAGACCATCTTTTAGATAAAGCAAAACATGCATCCTTACGATTAATGGCGAAAGAGTCCTCTGCTATAAAATAAGCTTCTTTTACCTTTCATTTAATATTATGCCTCTCAGTACAAACTAATTTTGCAGATGTGGGTTCAAACACATGTTCTGACAATTTTTGATGTTGTACAAAAATTGAAGTGCATTCTGAATTTATTTGTGCCTTATTGTATCTATACTTGTGTTGTGATATCCTAGTAGCTATGGTGGCTCTCGTTTCACCATAGTATGATGCTTTGCATCCATTATGAGGGCATGCCACTCTGTACACAGCCTGTGGGGTCTGATCAGAAGTTATAGTGTCCTTAGCGTTGTTAATAAGCCTATTAGTTGAGATAGGTGTATGGAAACTCAAATGAAATTCCTTAGAAAAAGTCTTATAAAATGTTTTATGTAATGAGTGCATATAGGACAACAATATCCAAGGCCTGTTGTCTTCATCTCTGTTTTTCAAAACGTCTAATTTTGCTATATACTACATTGTGCCTGTATCCTGATTTGATTAAGTTGTTAGTATAATTAATATTATTATATTGAAGACAAACGTAAAGTATAAATATACAGGCTATTACTTAATAAATTAATACAGTGTGCATGTGAAAAGATGAAAATTCTTTCTATTTAAATATATAATGTCTGGAATGACTGAAATGTAGATTAATTAAGTAATGATATCTTGTGATATTTTTGAATTACTACAAATTATTTGAAATCACATAAAAAAGATCTCTATTTGGTAAAATGATTTTTTTTATTTATTTTGAAAAAAAATTAAACCTGGGGCACCCAAATCCCCTGGGGGTATGGGAAGTTTGTTCAGGGAGTATGGTAAATAGCAGGTAAATGAGTATATTATACTAATAATATATTCCAAAAATAGTTTTGCTATCAACATTTCTGGACTATTCCATGTTGGTACTGTCTGTCAACCATATCAATAATATTTCAGATCTCTTTTCAGAAATCAATACAATGAGGTTGCATAGACTTTTTTCTTACTGTAGAATCTGATAACTCTCAAAATGCCCATTAAGATTCAAGGCAGCCAGTGAAATTGTCAGATTGGAACCCTCTCGATGCTTGTCTCTGTGACATCTGCACCTCCTGTTTATGCATGTAATATACTTCATGACATACTCTCCAGCTGCTTATTTATTATTAATAATAAATGGAGTGTACAGAAAAATTTACTAAAAGCTAAAGAATGCAGGGACCAAAAAGGTTGGCATCTCCTGATCTAAACTTTTAATGCAACAAAAGCAAAGAAAGCTATTTTGGGGAAAAATAAATGTGTTTATTTTAATATAAAAAAATAATCCATATATTTCTACTTAAAGAATTAAGAAAAAAATTTTAATTATGCAATTTTTTGGGATCTATTTTTTATTTTGATAAATGTCAATAACAGAATAATTACAATTTAATTATAATCTTGATTTTTAGTAATTATAAAGGGACAGCTTTACTTATTCTGTGTTTATGAATTTTATCATTTCATGGTATTTATCATAAATAGTGAATTCAATTTAATTAAGAAGATTTTATAAAAAAACACTTTAAAGGAAGAGGAGTTGATGCTATTTTACATGTTGATTGAGTGTGAGCTCCTGCAGAAATAATGAAGGATAGCTTTTTGTGATTTCTCATATGCCAATAATTCAGAAATTATAGAACCTGAACTGAATTGAGAATTATCACTAGTGATCTGTAAAAAGTTTGAACACTCAACCATACTAATAGTGGTTAATTTTTTTACCACAAATACAAAAGCTAATACATCTTTATTTAATTGGCTGCAGTTTTGTTCGGTTCCGGTTGTGATTTTAAACTGCTCCAATCACAAAATCTGATGTATCTGTTGTATCAATTCAAGGTTATTGTCATAATATACAAATAAATTGTTGACACCAACAATTTCTTTGTATCACCAACATTTTTTTGACTTTGATTCCAATGCCATTTTGGATCTTTTCTTAATAAATTATACAATGATCAGGCTACATTTACTTTACCCTTTAGAATCATTTTGGAAGTAATTAAGGAGATCTGAAAAGGCTTGTAATTTCTTCATTTTTTTGGGTCTTGGAGCTTTTTGTACATCTATTACTTTTTGAGGATTAGGCTTCTTCTCTTTACTAGTCATGATATGTCCCAAGAACTTTTCCACTTCTATTTTGTATGGTAATTTCTCTGGATCTTCATGACCACATAGCTGATTTGCAATTTTGATTACATTTTGCTCAGCATAACATAGTAAAGTGCGACTTTAATAGAGTCACTAAAAGTTCTATTTATATATAAAAAAATTATATCCTCTTAAGATAAATTAGCCAATCAAAATAATTATTTACATTAACTTCATTTATTGTCACTTGCAGCATAGATATCATTTTACTAGCCCTAGTATCAAATATAGCAACTGGAATAAACAAAATTTTTTTACAATTACCTAGATTTATTCATCAGCTAATATTACCTTGAGATGATTAACTGAGCCTATTTTTTAATTATGGGATTGAAACCTATTGCTGACTACTACAGTTTCTAGGTACAGGGTCAAATACTGTCAGTGATTGCCCTACAATATAAAAAGTAATATGAAAAATAACACATATACATGATTATAGAGGCATACAAAATAATAATAAAACTGATGAGGCTTGTAAAATACCATAGTTCCATGTAAAAATCTTCAGTAATAAAAATTCATGGGATACTCCATTGTCCATTTATACACTCAAACTTCAGCTTTGCAGTTGTTCTTAGTTCACAACATGATGCAACTCTAATGATGTTAGTGTGTGTGTATATCTTTTCTTTTTAAGTTGTGCTTTTTTTCATGTTCTAAATCATTCCCAAAAAGAAATGCTAAAATCTTTTAATTATCTTTGCATACCTTTGAAATTTCTAGATTCAGATTAATCTAATTATTTATGACGATATTTCTATTTCTGAAACAGGAACAATTCTTTTATTTTTAATATGCTTACTTCATCTCTAAATATTTAGTCTTTTATAATTGGAACATATATTTTTTGCTAATGATACCGATTTACTCAACTACTACATTCAATTTTTCCTTTAATGTTTCTTTAAAATGTTGTTTCTATGCCTTGAAATAATTCTGGAAGAACTAATCAATCAATTTAAGATTTAACATACGTTATTTACCTAAAATACAAGTTGATAAATAGTTTAAAAATAGAACAGAAAATCAATGATAAAAATTCTCATGTGTTATAATAAATACCTTTTTTTATTTTTTAGAAATTAATTTATAAATAAATTTTGTATTCTGTATTGATATTGGTAACATTTTTATTTTTGAAAAATAAATATGAACATTATATTTGGAATAGTTTGTTTAAATTCTTTGATCCTTTTTTTTTTTTTTTTGGTTTTAGTTTTTTAAAAAGTAAAAATACATCTTATATTCTTCATTTAGAGCTCAAATCATGTATGAAGTCTTTAAAGTAATTTGCATTGTCCATATATATCCTAGCTGCCAAATTACTCAATCCATGTGAATAGTAGCAACTCTTTGATTTTTAGAAAGTAAAAAGAAAACAACTATCAGATGTGGGAATCCAAAATAAGAAATGAGTTTCATTTTAATCTTTTTTTAATTTGTTGTTTTTGTTTCAAAGACAGCCAGTTCTTTTTGATTTGGATTGTTTTATTTGTAAGCTGACAATTATTGTTTTCATAAAATTTGGCAAATTTACAATTGACCATATGTTTACCCATTCTCACTTTTTAGAAGGAAAAAATTAAAAATTTTGAAGACAAATAATAAGAATACAAATTTAAAAAAAAATCTGTAAATTATAAACAAAAAGAGGTTGTTTAAAATTATGCATAAATTAAGTTGGAAAAATCAGTACTACATTGTATTATGAGAAATCCAAATTAACCTTGAAAGCTTACAATTGTCCTTATTTCCTCCCCTCCCCCACAACTCCCTCCTATTTTTTCAAAACCAAATAAAAAATTGGAAAAAGCTAAATAATACCAAATTAAAAAACAAAAAAACAAACAACAGACCCGTCAGTGAAAGATAGTGAAAGATTTTAGATTATACCTTGAATTTATAAATTACATAGTAGTTCAATAAATTTCTTTTCTATATATAGGAAAAAACTTCAATTTATTGATTAGTTTTTCCAGTATTCTTTCATAATGTCAAGCAGTGTTTAAAGATTCAACTAGAAATAAAATAGAATGTAGATAGCTGAGTAGATCAATACTAAATATTTTTCTTAACTAATAAAATATATAACTTTTCCTTTACATTATTTAACACCCATAAATATTATTTAGTTCACTTATAATATTATTTATTTATTTCTAAACATAGTAGGATCACATTTCACTTTTTTTTTCATATGTCATAGCATCGGCTGGGACATGAACCCACAACCATCTGCAACCAACTACTTGCTTGCAAGGATTGCTGCAGAAAGTTGAACAAATTGTCTTTGTAAAATTAGAGAAAAAGCTTCATTTTTTGGAAAAAATTCCAATGTTTTAATACATTCATTAAAACAATTTTTAAATTTTGGAAGAATTATTTTTTGTGTGAGACCTGTTTTTAGAACATCAGTCATGAATATAATAAAGGAAGTAGGTAAAAAACGGAATTTTGGAGAGGAGGGGGGGGGGAAGCAATTCAATAACATTTTATATTGATATGATTATCATTCAAAATAAATCAAATTCTTTTCATTGAAGAGCATTTTGTTAATTAATTTAATGTTTCTTATATTATATATATATTTTAGAGACAATTTAGATTATCTGTTCATTCAAACAGATCCATAACCTAAGGTTAATTCAGTATCAATAGTACAAGCCTTTAGTTTATTTTGATGAAAGTCCTTCCCATTGTAATAATTAAAAATTATTTCAGCAGTCTTGCTTTAAATATCACCCTTTTCCAAATGTGGATGATCTTCAACCATTGATATAATTTTTGTTAAAGTCACTTTTTAAATTTTTTTTTATAAACAAACACATACTAATCATAATGGATAACTGTTATTTTCTCACTAACATAATTTACTTGTATTATTATGATTTCTAATGGGCTTTATAAGAATGGTAATGGGGAATAAAATTTCCAATGGTGCTTGTGTTAATATTCAAACCTTTCCTGATTTAAGTTCATCAAAAGAAAGTTCTAATTCTCCAATATCTATTGGTTTTATTATATTTAAATTAAATGAACAACATAAAAGAAAAGCTTATAGTTTTTGTTCTAATGATATTTTTTACTGACTCTATCAATCTTGGGTTTAGAATTTGGATATGTAAGATTGACAATTTTGTTGGAAATGATAGTGATAATATTTTTAGAGATTAACCATACTTTTTCTACCACTATTAGGCTATCTTATAAGTTTGTCACAAAGATCAATATAAAATGAGTATTGACGAAAAACTCAATCTGGAATAATTTATTTTTGGTTTGTCAGCTGATCTGAATATATTATGTATATTATAGCAAGAGAAGATAGACAAAATTCAATTACTATTTCTTTCATAATATTCAGTATATTCATTCCAGTCACTTTTTTGGAAAAAGAATCGTAACTGGACAGCTTTTATTTATGGAAGTGGAAATTCCAAAAATGTGACTTAGTTTATATTGGCTATGAAAAAAACCAATAATTAAAACATTAGAAGCTCTGTAGACAATGATAGACAATCTTTTGTTAAAGCAAAATATCATAAAAGATCGTGAACATTTTACTGAATTAAATATTTTTCTTTCTTAGCTTCATGGAAAGTGCATTTGTTATTAAAAACCAATTCATTTAAATGTTGAGAACCTGCTTTACCCTCATTTGCATATTCCCAAAGATTATTATAAAAATTAATATATCTTATAAACATAAAAGTTGTAGGAAGATATGGAAAAGAATGCTTAAACAGTTTTTTTTCATATGTCAAAGCATCAACCAGGAAACGAACCCACAACCACTGTCTGCAAGCATCTGCTTGCAAGGCAGCTGCACTGACCTCTCGGCTATCAACACTTGACAGTTTAAACAGTTTTGGAATGTTAAAATATACAAAACAACAACAACAATGGAAGAGCTTATATGAGAGACAAATAAAAATTTCAAAATACTTCTAAAAATATTGATTCCCCTTCCCTCATTTTTGTAATATTAAACCACAGAATCATAAAGTGTCTTTTTAATATTAGTTATATCACAAAGATTTATACTTTTCTCTCTTTAAAATAGGTTTAATCTAATGTGAATTCAATATTTTCAAAGTTTAATGCATTTAAATAGATTTTAATTTATGTAATTCATTATTTCAAAAATATATACACAAAGAAATTAGTAGGGATATTTCCATGTAATGACTAGAATGATATGGAAGCAATGTTGTTGCTGGGTAACTATCATTTACTTTTGGTCAGTCTTTAAGCTAAACTATTTGCTCTAGTAGCCACCATTAGTCTCTTTTTGTCTTTATTTTATTTAATAACAAAAGGAAATTCCAGGCAAGATCTTATATGGATTTAAACCTAGATATATATTTTATAAGTGCAAAGAATATATATTTACATAAATTATTTAAATGTTTGTCATTGAGTAAAGTATACTTTCAATCTCTTTAAAAGTTGTCAAATAAGTTTTTGCTACTTTAATAACATATTAAGCCAATAAACATCACATGATCACCATTTCTTATGCTTGCTTATAACTGTTATTAAAACAGACAAAACTCACTATATGTATTGCATAATAGGATAGTGGTGGCTACGGTTATTAAAGAACCAAAGACACTAAAATGCATAGGTACTGAACTGAGTTCAGACCTATATGACCATATAAGCTAATGAGCTTGGACTGAAAATTTTAAAGTGTTTTCAATTTAAAACTCATAGTTTTATAGTTAAGTGGAGATAAAAGGTGGCTACTAGAAGGTTGCATTACATCCTAAGATCTAGGTGCAGTGCTCTCAGATCCAAGGCTTTTCATTGACAAAGGCCACAAGCCAGAAACTAGTCTGGGGATATTGGATGATTAGGCATTGGCTGGGGATTTTATGCACAAGCCTTCTGGCATCCATTGATTACTCTAGCTTGCTGTGTATGGCAATATGTATAGTGAGTTTTGCCTGTTTTAATAACATATTCATGATACAAAGTCACTAATTAAAATTTTCAATTATGATTTAATTGGATACTATTGGTGCTTTGGTTGAAAGCATGATTTAAATTAGAAATAAAACACCTTTCCATTATTTTTCATTTCTCATGATTTCTTTCTAATACTCATCTTCAAACAAAGCTACTATAAGTATTCTGTTAAATGATAATTGTAATTTTAATTACTTATGCATAGTTGTATGTCTAACGTTATTTCAATACTAACTATCTGCATGATATAAAATACTAAAACTCCACTTGGCAATTTTTGAATAGTTTGAGAACATATTTTATTTAGCGTGAAACGTTAGTGAATTTAGTTATATAATAATTTGATAACGTTGTGTTAATTTGTTTACATAATAATTTGGTTTATTATATAATATATATAATCATCTAATGAGTATAAGAATTAGGAGTCATCTGGATACGTTGTTCAGTTTTTTTTTATATATTGTGTTAAATCAAATTTTACTTATTATTATCCCTCTTAAATATTAGTTTGAATTATAATTTTATTGATTCTTTTCGCTTAAGTATACTTACATTATTTAATTCTCTCCAAAATGTTTTCATAAGATTATATCATTCTACAATTCATGTTCAGTGCAAAATTCATCAACTCCAAAATAGATTTTCACACCACCCACAACTATCATGCTATCTCATACTGCTGACATACTTGATCATACACACGTCGAAAGAATAAACAATCACCAATATATTGAATTCGTGCTAAACCAGCACTCCTCAGTTGGTCCAGATTATCATCTCCACACACATATATACAATCAATACTTAGCCTATATTAAGATAGTCAATCTTCATACTTTAATGGACAGGCTTCAATCCACTCCACCCCACAACTCTTCAGCTGTCCATTTCATTGATAATAGAATGTGTGGAGATGATAATTTGGACCAACTGACGAGTGCTGGTTTAGCACGAAATACGAATATTGGTGATTGTTTATCTTTTCGACGTGTGTGTAATCAAATGTATCAGCAGTATGAGATACCGTGGATAGTTTAGAATCACGTGAAAGTCTGAGTTCAAACCCCCTATACATTACGTATTGGAGTGCAGGTATAAAAAAGCCTGTACTATAGAAAAAATTAATATTAATAATGAAAACAAAATTTAATCAAGATTAACATTTTTGTGAAAGTTTATATTTGATTTCTAACTTTTTAGTTTAAATTAAAAACGAAAACAAAATAAATTATCATTAAATATGTTATCTTTAAATCTTTGACGACAAATGTACTGCATTCAGAGATATTAAAGATAAAATATTTAATACTGTTTACATTTTATCATTTAATAAATTTAAAGAAAAAATTAAATATGCAAAAATTAGATTTTATCACAGAAATAATATTAAAAAGTAAAATAAAATTGCACCATTCCGATAATAAAAATATTGCAAAGGTTTTATTGCTTGGGAGTTCGTAAGACATTTGGACGCCGGAAGTTCCACAAACGACATCGATTCGATTATCTTTCGCTTCCATAGTCTGACCTTCAACCGCGTACAAAACTACGTAGGGCGTTCCAATACTTATTATTTCAAAATTTTATTTAAATGTTGTATAAAATAAAAAGTCCTTTAATAAAACTCACCGTATATATAATATTGTTATATCAGGAAGTCTGTCGACGAAGCTTTATTAAGTAAAGATTAAATGAACAGAAAAAAGGTTTTAGATTCAAAAGAAAAAAGAAAGTAAATAGAGCTGTACTTTTTTTGCATTGTACAAAAACTATAAGCCGGGCTTTGTTTTAAAAATCTGATAAAAAAAATTACAAAAGAAAATGAGATTTTATTTATAGAAATATTTCATTTAAAAAGTGAATTACTTTTATACGCTGCAAAATAAAAACGTAAAAGATTAATTAACGATAATATTAAACTGTTTTACGTGTCTGTATGTTTTTCATAATTAAAAATAAACTATCAAAAACTGTTTTAATGTGTTATTATTCTTGTTTTGTTTTTTTTTTATTACTGAATTAATGCTTATGTAATAAAATTTATCCTGAAATTAAAAATTTAAATAGTAAATATATATTGTATCGCAATGAAAAAATAATCCGTGATTGGTTCGCACTCCTAGTTGCCTATTGTGAGAACTCGAATCGTCACGTGTTATGTAGTAATATAGGTTTGTTCCTTGCCATTAAAAAGTTCAAAATGATAGCATGTCTGGGTTATGAGTTGTGACATGGAATATGACGGCCATTTCCTACTTTAACCCACAATCGAACAAGTATCAACATTAATTGTTGTTCTTTTAAATTGGATAAAACTATTACTGAAATGTTTGAAACGATTTAAGCTGTATATGGTTATGAACTATGAATGAGAAGAACATTTTCAAGTGATTGCAAGATTTTTTGATAGCAGGGAAAGCATTTAAGATGAATTATGAAGATACAAAGCAAACTACCGCATTTCGTGTCATAACTTGTGATCCAGATTATTTTTGTGCAAATAAGCAAACTCTCTATATAATAGTACCACCCAGTACAAGGCTTAGTAATCAGTGGATGCAGAAAGGTTTGTCCATAAAATTCCTATCTAGTGCCTAGTCATCCAATATCCCCAAAGTAGTATCTAGTGTTTGTTTTTCATCACTAAGGAGTCTTAGATATGAGAGCACTATATCAAGATCCTAGGATTCAATGCAACTCACCAGCAGCCATCCTTTACCTATTAAGTTAACTATGAAGCTCCCAATATGAAAGCAATAATGTTTTCAATCCAAGCTTTCAGACCCTGGCTCCTCACTGATGAAAGCCATAAGCTAAAAACTAGTTTGGTGCTGTTGGATGACTAAACAGTAGATTTATGCAGAAAACTTCTTGCATGCATTGATTATTAAGGTGTACACTGGGTGGCACTACTGTATGAAGAATTTGCTACTGTTTAGAGCTTGTGTAAGCATAGTAATAAATGATGATCACATGAAATTTTTTGTGGGGAAAGCTAACATATATTACTATATTTAGAATGGGATAAATGTAGCATCATTTCTTATCAACAATCACTTTTGAATAAATTCTTGGGTATTAAATTCATTTTTTTTGATAAATTTTTTTTTAATGTAATTCAAACAGTAGTGAATGACATTTAACAGACTGTAGTTCTAAGTTCAACTTAAAGTCTCTGCTTGACAGAAATATATTTTAAAAGCCTTTGGCAAAGTCTTTTTGCAATAAAATAAATAATCAAATGATTCTAATGCTTAGGAATCCATGAGAAGTTATCATCACAAGTGATGATATGAGTCAAGATCCATGAACCTTGACCTCCAGAATCTGCCCTCTACCATTGCATTTTGATTTCTGTCTGAGGCTTCAAAGTAATCAAGTATATACAATTCCTCATATAAATTATAATAATTAATATGTGATTGTTGATTAAAGCAATGTGAATAAGTTGTTATCAGTATGCATGGATCAGCATGGTGAGACAATGCTATTACCAGCAGGTATGGATCAGCATAATGAGTTGATTGGCTTTCATCTCTTAATAAGAAACCAAACTTTAAAATATTACACTATATATTGAGATGACAAAACAATAACAATGTTATGAATAGTAGAAAATTCTTCAACGAAGTATATGAATGGTGGCAAATTCTAAATGATTCGTGTAAAAAGTGTTTAGGACAAACAATCTTAAGAAATCATGGAATCATTATAAATACATATTAAAAAATAATCATAAAAATATGTTGCCAAGACTGGAAGTCTATACTGATGACATTGTAAAAAGATTAAATAAAGATATTAGAAAATAAAAAAAAATATGACTATCGTTTTTATATAAAACATTTATTTAAATCATTAATAATCATCTAAGAAGAACATTTGATAAAAAGAACAAATGTTAAAAGTGATTGTAGTTCAGTATGGCAATAACAAATATCAAGGAGTTTCTAAAAAGACTAATTACTATGGATTGTTGTATTACAATAATAAATGAATGCCATATACTTATCAGATTAACTGAATCAAATGCCTTGATCAAATAAAAAAATGCAATATGTAATTGCTCCTTTGTTCCTGGCAATTTTCTTTCAACTAACAGGAACAACAAACATGTCTGCTTTTTGATTTTCTAAAATCACACTGAGTCTCTGGTAACCATTCATCTATAACTGGAAGCAATCTATTCAATAAAATCCTTGAAAATACTTTTGTTGCAATAAATAATAATGTTATTCCATAATGATTACTGCATTCATGTCTAGTCCCTTTGCTTTATAAGAAATGGAACAATAAAAGCATCATTAAGACCAGGTGGACCAGGTGGTATAACTTGTTGAATCCATATATTCCTAAAACTACCAATATTTTTGACACTAACATATCCCAACTATATTTTAAAACTGCTCCAGACATTTCATCAGGACTGGAAGCCTTTCCATATTTAAAATTACAAAGAGCTGTTTTGATCTCAGTAAACTGGATATCTTTGTCCAATTTTAAATGAGTAAATAAAATGGATGTATCATTAAAAGTTGTCATCTCAATTCTTGTACCAACCTGTGTGCTATTACTAACAGGTGGATATATTTGGAATGTTTAAATAAAAAAATTTTCTAAAGCCATTCAATACTCATATTAGATGATGGAAATATTCCAACTTATAAATAAAACTAAAATACCATCATTACAAACCTTCAGGAAAACACTGCAAACATTTGTTCAAAATATCATTGTTATCATATAAGAGTATTACGGTGTGATTGAATAAAAATGCAATACTGTTTCTTATATCCATATGTTGCTTTCAGTGAATCATACTTTTCCAAATTAGCAAGTATTTTAGCATGATCAAAAAATACTTTGTTTACACCATATAATTGTGAAAACATTAAACTATAATAATATAAACTATATATGTATATATTGTAGATAATATGTAGTTAAATATATTCTACCAGAGTAATATAGACAATTATTAACTATTATGGCAATATGTCTTTATCACAAAACAATATATATGTATGATCACTAGATGGAGTTTTACCAATAGTTCTAAACAAGCTTTGTTTACATAAGTGCTGAAAGAGATAGAATTCTATCTCTTTTGGCACTTATGTAAACAAAGCTTGTTTAGAGCTATTGGTAAATCTCCATCTAGTGATCATAAAATGCAAGCTTAAAAGCAGGTTACGAAATTTATAACTTGTTTTAATTATTATATATATATATTAAAGTTTGCCTACTTCAAGAGTGTTTTGGCATTCAGCAATATTTAAAAAGCTAAAAAGTAAAATTTAAAAATCATCAATGGACACAATTTAGTTTATTTTATAGTTAGTATAATTTATTTTTTGATACATACAATGAAAGTTATTTGTGTGTAATATTACTTATTTAATTTAATTGGAAATAATTTAAATGTGTACAGATTGTTTATCCAGATAAATAAAAGAAAGAAATTATAAATGCAAGAGATTACAATCAGAGAAGCTCCTTCTAATGCTAATTAAAGATGATGGAAATAAGTTATAAAAAATAAACTTTGTATCTCAAAAAAAGAAAGAGTGTGCAAGATTATTAACTTGTATTCTGATAAAAAACAAAAGTTAAAAAGATGTGTAGAAATCTCAAAACTTATTAAGACTATAAAAGCGGGAAAATAGCTCTGAAAAACATCTCGTCTTGTCTGTTTTTCTTTTGGGTGGTCCTGGATCATGAAGGATCAAGGACTACTCTAAGCTGAACTAATTCATCATGAAGAGTGGAAATTAGAGTGTTTGTGGAATCTTATTTCACTATAAAGAGGTCCAAAATGCTTTTGATTCCAGCCTTACTATGGACTAGGAACATCAAAATGTAGATGAACTATATTCACAATGAGCACTTTCATCCCAAGAAAACCATGCATGGAATAATATATGATCTACATAGACCTGCATATCTTATGGGTAAACAACTATTATTCATACCTGATTTGTGACTAGTTAAATGTTTGCAAACTAACTTTAACTATGAAGCTTCTAATACCAATAGAGATATTCATTATATTATTAAAAGAAATTTCATTTACAGCCTTCTAAAAGAAATTTATAAAAGTAAACATTAATTGTTGAACTGTTTTAATTATTTAACCTAACTATCTGGGAGGGTGATTGTATGTTCTTTCCATTTTATTAATAATTTATCGTTTAAAATATTTTAATTTGTCATAAAATATTTATCTTTAATATCAATTTTTCATTGTATGTTCTTAATTTTAATTATTTAGATTTTATTATTAAAAAGATTATTAATTTTAGAGAAGTGTATAAATTACATTTGCCAAAAATACTTGTTTAGTAATTAAGTCTGGGAAAATTTTCTAGAAAAAATTCATATAAAAAGACTAACAACAACCAAAATCCTGATTTTTACCTTTAGTTATTAATTACGAATTGATGATGCAATATGATGGATCAGTAAGTCTATGGACTCTGGTACACTTTTAAATAAATGTAAAACTGATTCCACCAGCAATGGAAATTGTGATAAAAACATTAGGTCAGTTAATCAGAAAATATAACTATCTTTTTGAAATGCTTGAATTCCTACATGGTCAGAAGATTCTTCGTTTTCGTAGTTTGATTAACTAGAACTCTATAGTGCATAATAGAAGGCCTAAATCCTTATGTAAAACATTGCAATATATATATTAATATTTTCATAGTTTCCATATAATAAAAATAAAATAGTTAAATTTATAAAGTGCATACTCGTTACATAAAGTAATATATATTAAGGCTATAACCTTAAGACTATGCACCTGAAAAAAACAACAGTAGGGACCTCTAGCTGATTCCGGTTTTAACTATCAAATAAATATAACAATGACAAACAAATGCTACAGATAGACACAAGAGAAAATGTTAATATTGACATTACAGTACTCAATCAATCAGAAATATGACATAATACAGTGAAAATAATTAATTTGAAAGATTTTCAACTAAATAATAGTTTAAGATTTGTTACAAGTTGGGAAGAAAATGTTGCAAACCTGAATGATTTGATTGATTTAAAATATTAGGCACATTGATGAAATTGTTACATATATATTCCTTATTATGTCATACTTTAATTCCATTGGCTGTTGTAATATGGATATTAATTATCTCCATCTATTAGAGAATATGAATATTAAAGAATTAATGAGTTAAACACTCCACATGTATATGATTTATTGTTAAACATCCAATCTCCAAAATAAACATAAAAACAAATTAAACTGTTTGACAAAAAAGGCACAAAAATTAATATCATATTTTGGCTCTTTATATTTAATAGAATCTTCATTTTCTAACATGAACATTTTAAAGTCACAAATAGTTTTAAATGAGCAATACTAGTCATTGTTTATAATCCCAACTTTAAAAAAATTAGCAAATCTGGACAATGTCAAAGATTTTTTTATCAAAGGCTGTTAAGTCTCATAGAACTTTCAGTGGCACTACAGTATGTAAGATGAGATTTTAATAGACAGAAAATTTAGATTACAAATGATAAAAGCCTCAATTAATATTTAATTTCTGTAATAAATATCATAGTTGAAAATCAGTCATAATTTACAATTAAGATTTTAATCATAGCTATTGTATCTAGATATTGTCATTACTGATTATATCAAGAAAGAAAGAAAAAAAATTCTTTAGGATAAAATACACATCTATAATTGTGCAACTTTCTGTCTATATTGGCAGAAAAATAAGCATTTTTTTTTACTTGTTTACAGATTTCTCTTTTTGTAAAATTATTAAATATTTATTTTTAAAAAGTAAGTGATTATAGCTTTTGTTCAAATATATTTAATTTTCAAGAGAAATTAATTTTCCAAAATATATGTGATGTCAGACTGAAAGTAACTTGTTAATACTTTTATTATTGTTTTTTAATGGCCTTTTTTTATTTTTAAAATTTCTAGATTGATCAGTATATAAAGATTTCATTGAGAATAAGATTTTTTTTTATTAAACAATTTTTTTAGACTAAAGGCTAATATAAGTTTCTTTGTATTGATATTATTGCTATTTTTTTTATTTGCAAAGTTGATATTTTATTTCTTGGATCAATTTTGTTATTTGTATATTTGCTTTGAACAAAATTTATCTCAAACATAAAGCTTTGATGAAAAAAAATTTTTTTTTATCAAAAAATACTATAGAAGGAAAAATTAAAAACATTAACAAATAAGATATTGAGATGATTCCAAAACAATGTCTTAAAACTATAATATCATCATCATTTTCAACCATTAGCAATCCACTGCAAAATGAAGGTCTCTCCAAGTTTTCTTATCTCTAGCATCTTGGCCCATTTTGCTATTTCATCCACTTCACAAGGGGTCTCTTTCTAGGTCTTCAACAGACTCTTGGAATCCAGCTTAAGATTTCAATTGTCCATCCTATTATCATTTCTTTTGGCTATATGTCTAGCCCAACTCCTCATCAGTCTCTTAATTCTTACTATAACATCATGTTTACATATATCTGTTGCATTACATTTCTGGTCTTTTCCTCTTTATTTAGGGGATAAAGTTTTAAATTTTATACTGCATTAATCCTGTTCACATTAAATATCAGATTATTATATATGATTACATTTGAGCTTTTTTTCTGTAACATGTTCAAATAGATTGTGCAGTTTTGCTGCACACATTATATGCCAATTGTTAATTGGGTTCTACACTGAATAAAATTTTTTATATTTGTTTATCCCATGCATATATCTGTATGTTCTGAGCATAGAAGTACATAGAAGGATACACAAGGAATTTAGAGATTTGAATTTACTCCATCACATGATTTATTGATTATCTTTACAATTTATATGTGAATAAATAACTTACACTTCTTCAATTAAATAATAATAAATTGATAATATTTATGATAATCTATGAAAATTTAAGCCAATAAACATCACATGATCATCATTTCTAGATCCTAAGATCTAGGTGCAGTGCTCTCAGATCCAAGGCTCCTCACTAATGAAGGCCACAAGCCAGAAACTAGTCTGGGGATATTGGATGAGTAGGCAGTAGGTGGGGATTTTATGCACAAGCCTTCTGACATCCATTGATTACTCTGGCTTGCATTGAGTGACAATATATAGAAAGAGTTTTGCTTGTTCTATAACAATTTAAATAAAATTTTAAAACTGATAAAGTAATTACGTTAAATTAGTATCCTTGTAAAAGATGTAGTAAAAAGAAATATTTAATTGCTTTTAAAATTTTGAGCTATCAATAACTTTTTTTTTTGAGAAATGATTAATGAAATATTTAATATTATACAATGATAAATATTTTAATTGTTTTATGACTGCAATAGATGAGAATTATAACATTACTTGCGCAGTAAACGAAATGTTTATAACTTAATTTTTTATATGATATTACATCATTTTCAAAATATTTTTAATAATAAATAAATTTTTATGAAAAACAATATACATATTAGAAGTAATTGCTTATGAATACACAACTAAATTGCTCAAATATTACAAATGACTGTTTATGAACACATAGCTAAATTACTCAAAAAAATAAAACTGAATTACTCAAATATTAGAAATAATTGTTTATGATGACCTCATTAAATTATTCAATATTAGAAATGCCTGTATATAAATCCCATACTGAAGTACTCAAATGTTAGAAATAACTGCTTATGAACACCATATTAAATTACTCTAATATTAGACGCAATTGAACAAAAATATATAAAAATATTATAATAAAAACTAATGTGCAGTTGATATATAGTCTACTAATACAATTAACAATAACATTTATTATTTAAAAATGTAATTTTTTCATTTCAAAATAACTATTAACAACAATGGAATACCAATATTATCGGTAAAGCACTATAAAAAATCTTGATAACGATAGAATAAATGAAATGAATTAGATCATATTCTAAAAATAGAAATTCTCGAATATAATTAATTATCTGCAATTTTTTTATTATAATTATCAGATTTTCAATAGTATGGATGACTGAAGAGTTGGAGTAGATTGAAGCCTGTCCATTAAAGTATGAAGATTTGCTATCTTAATATAAACCAAGCACTGACTATATATATGTATGGGAGATGACGATCCGGACCAACTGATGAGTCCTGGTTCAGCATGAAATATGTATATTGCAGATTATTTATCTTTTCCACATGCGTGTGGTCATGTGTATCGGTTGTATGGGATAGTGTCGATAGCTGAAAAGTGCTTAAAAGTCTGTGTTCAAATCCTCTACAATTATAATTATCATACATTTTGTCTCAGTGTCAACGGAAAGGTTTTTCACTGAATAACTTTTTATATATTTTGAATATAGATATAAGATAGCTTTTTTAATTCAAGACTTTTTTTTTTATTTTAATATTTTTTGAATTTGCCACCTTTTCAATTTAGTTTTTCAACATGGCATCTTAGTTGAGTGCTTCCATTTTACCTGCCAGCGTAGCTTTGTTAATTATATAAATCGATAGTTGTAAGTTGGGCAAGAGGCAATTTGATTTTTTTCTCGGTAATTATCAAAACACCTCTTAAATTTATTTATAATCCATTTGTAAATAAAGTATTTATTTAAAAGATAAAATGAATGCTAGAATATATTGTCCGCAAAATACAAATGCTTAAATAACTATTATTTATTTTTAAAACAGACTGTTTCTAGCAATCCAATATTTTCAAGTCTTCCATTGTTATTATAGTAAAGGTTTAAAAAGAATTCTTTTTATTGATTTAAAGGTAATTCCACTTGTATTCTTATAAGTTTTATCGATTAAATTGTTTCTTGTATTTTTCTGATACAGTGTCGAAATTAATCTTTTATTTTCTTAAAAAAATATTTTGTTACTAATATAACTAATACAGCAAATATGAAACAATAATTATTGGTGAAGTATAATATATAACAAATGTTACCAATGAAAAGATTACTGGTTCTCTCTTAAGCTGTCTGCTGCACCTATCTGAATCAATGACCATGTTACGAAGCTTAGTTACCAAAAAAGTTTTAAGGTGCTAGAATATATGGATCATGTGTTACAACATGAAATGGGACAGTGCATCAAACACCTTTATACATTATTTTCAGTGCTCTTCCTCCTATCATAAAATCTTGAAAATCATCTGAAAACATTGTTACAATTCGTTTCCACTGCTTGTATCCAGTTTGAATCATTTTAAATGTTTCAGTAGATGTTTTTATTAATTTGAAACAAAATTTAATGTTAGTGCATTGTTCTGATCTGGATTAAGATTCAACCACACCTTCACATTTCATGTCATGACTCAGGATGGAGATATGCTAGTGTTTCAAAATTTTCATGATGAGTAGCTAATGTATGCCACTAGATAACACATTCAGAGATAGCAACCACAGGTAGCTTGGAGAGAGCAGTGACCAACTTTTCTCTGAGGGGTACTGTGTAAAATAATATTTACTTTTTAAACTAATTAATTATAACAGGAAATGCTCCAATACTATATATATATAAAAAATCGGTTAATTACATAAAGTTGTTCAAAAGTCATTGAAAATTCTCAAAACTAGTTTAAAAATGTTATTTGAGTAGAAATTCAATATGTCATTGTTATTTATCTGAACAAAAAGTTTTCCTGTGGTCATTTTTAGATTTATTATTATTTGCTGATAAAACTGAGAACTAGTATCCAAAAAGCTTATGCTTCACAATTTGACATTCTATTTCTGTACTTAACCATGCAGAATATATTTTATTTAATAATATAAAATGAAAAGGGATTGATTTAGTACACAACATTTTCTAATATTTAGAGATTCTTAACTAAAAAGGCAGAAGATCAAGATTTCCTTATATATAAGCGGAATCATTTACTTATAAGAAGTATAATGCTAATCGTTAATCAATTATTTAAACTGAGATACCTTTTTCAATTTCTAGATCATGTCCATTTTCATCTTATCCCATCCCAAAGTCAGATGTCTATCAAATAGGCTGACAGTACCACGCTAACAAAATCTGAACATACAGTGCAAATATGAAGCATATATAAACCAACTCTAAGAGAGTTAATAAAACATATAATAACAAAAATAGCATGCTTGTATATAGACATATTTGGAAAAACACTTGATAAAATCATATATAAGCTGAAAGAGGGCATGTGACCAATTGAATACTTCCAAAGGATGAGATAATAACCAGATCAGCCACATGAAGATTAATAATAAAAAAACTGCAAAGTAAAGAAAAGACTCTTAGAATGCTTGACAGTATTATGGAAAGCAGCTGAAAGAAAAAAGATTTTGGTTTAAAATGTAGAATAAATAGAAATAAAATGTAAAAAATGCAATTCTATTTTTATCATATATGCATCATGGATACAGAGAACCAAAAGATCAGAAAATAAAAAGTATGACTTAAAGTAAAAACAATGAAAATATGAATGTATAAATAATATAGTATGAAGATAACTTTAAAAGAAAAGCAAAACTAGACCAAGAAATTGAAAGCCCAAGATCAGAAATGGTAAGCAAAGAAGCATGTTGGAAACATTGTAACAAATACTAAAAAAAATAAGAGATGACATGAGAAAAAGTCACCAAAAATAATGATAAAAATGATAAAAGAGATTAAATAAGAAAGAGGGGGGAAATGGGGGAAAAGACATAAGAATTAAGTAGAAAATAAGAATAGCTGAAGGAAGAAAAACAACAATTGAAAAAAATGCAACAACTTGAGAAGGCCTAATCAATAACTATAGCTAAGACAAAAAATAGAAAATAATCTGGAAAAAAAATGGAAAACTATAAATTAAAATAAAAAATACAAATAAAAAGCATAAAGAGTGAAAAGTCAGAACAGAAAGTAAAACCAATCCAAGGTAAAATAGATCAAGCATAATTATCCACCATAATAGAAAATCTTCAAAAAATGTCAACAAAGTTGAAAAGAAGGAAAATGTGGAAAAAAAAAAAAATCTAAAAGAGAATGAAAAACAAAAAAGTAAAAAATTACCACAAAACATTCTCCAGAAACTTCAAAGTGGTGGTAAAGACTAGTGGAAATTATTAAAATGATACAATTAACATAAAGATAAAAAAAATCCAGCCTTTAATTAAAAAGGTATTCACCAAATTCCATATTAAACAAATAGCAGGCTTAGAAAGATGCATATCAACTTAGGTAAAGTAAATGAAATACATACATTCTTCACATACCTGAAGCCTAATTGTAAATTTAGAGAATTTGAACTCAGACTTTCAAGCACCCTTCAACTATCCATACTATCTCATACCACTGATACACATGACCACATACATGTAGAATAGATAAATAATCACCAATATCCATATTTCATGCTAAACCTGCAATCATCAGTTGATCCAGATTATCATATCACACACACATATATAATCAGTGCTCAGTTTATATTAAGATAGCAAATCTTCATATTTTAATGGACAGGCTTCAATCCACTCCAACCTCCAACTCTTCACCATCCATACCATTGAAAATCCTTATGATGGAAAGCCCAAATCCCATGCTGATGCCAATATTATTGCCATGCCCATGTTGACCTCAAGTCATTCTGACTCACCATGTATAGGACAAAAGTAATTGATTAAATAAAATTTAGAAAATGATAATCACAAATAAAGTTCAGCATGAACAATAAAAAGTATCAATGAGATATGAAAATTGGAAATTTATTTTGTCATCAAAACTGATCTTACATACAGTTGTAAAATCACTTAAATATCTTTCATGACAAATAATAAATTTGTTCTCAAAATGCAGATGAGATTATCTTATCAAAACTTAATCAACTATGCCTAACTATAAAGTATATAATAAAATAATGACTAATGAAAATACAAGATTCGATAATAATTGAGAAATAAGATAATTAAAATTGTTAATAAAACTAGTGATATTTGATATAAAAAATCAAAGTAGAAAATGACATGAACTCAGGATCAGTCTCAATAATAAAAGACGCTAAATTTTATCCAGATAATAGCAAAGTGATTTTGGATTGGAGTAAAGAATTTGAAAGAGTTATTCTAGGAGGAAATAATAATAAATGTATAATATTTACAAGTATATTGAAATATACTAATCCTTAGATGTATTTAAAAGGGATTTGAGCACAGACTTTCAAGCTCACTTCAGTTATTTAAAATGGAGTGGATAGCTAAAAGAAGCTTGGAAGTTTGTGTTCAAATCCCCTTTAATATATATATATTATAATGTTTTCCGTATTTCTAGGCCTCTACATGCTGATATAAACTGCACGCGAGTTGATCAAGTTATGTTGAAAAGAAGAAAGTTTTATTTCTATTTCTAAAAAACATATCTATATTTCCTGATCAAACTCAACCTATTAATTGTTGAGAATTATGCTATTGACGAAATCAGCTTTTAATTTATTCAATATGGGCGCCAGGTCCTTTTATTCTAAAGAGACCGCTGAAATCTGTCAAATAACATCTCATGAATAAAAAAAGAAAGAATACTTTTAACTTAATCAGTATTGCATCATACCGTAACGAGAATTATTTTTTTCAAGATTATTATTCCTGGGCTTATTGAAACATATTGGCAAAGGTAAATTACATTTTAAATCTTATTAAACTAATAATAAATTTAATAATAAAAAATAATAACTATTATTAATAACGCACAAATGAAAATTGGTATTAGAAATATTTTTATTCTAATAGATTAAAAAAATGTTTGAAATAAATTATTTATCAAATAAATTGGAGAGAACACACTTAATTCTGTCGTGAAACATTAATAATAAAAAAATAACTGCTGAATAATTAATTACAAAGTTCTTGGTTAAATAAGAGTCTCTTGATCAATTAAATTAAAGTCTCTATCGGGATCCTATTATAAGCTTATTTTTACGAGTAGTTTTTAAAATGGTTAACTTTGTCACAATCAGGATAATGAAGCATAACTTACCGGTAAGTTTTGTGAATTCAGTAGTAGATAACTATGCATAGTTTTTTGGGTAGAATGAGCTCAGCCTTTTGGTTATTATTTGATCTTGTGATCCATTCTCCTAGTCGGTCACGAAGGCTTTTCCTGGTTTACATCTTCAGGCACGATGTTCGCAGAAGCTCCGGTTCACTCCAACATGCCGAATTATTTCAGTGTAGGGCGATCCTGGATGTATTATTGTTATCCAGGACCGACTAGAGAGACTAACAGAACAAGATGTTCTTCAAACTGACCTCTGCCTTTTATACTAGAGGCCCAGTTTTCCGATTTCTGCACATATCTTTTGTTTGTCAAAATATACGTTGATAATCTTATATATTCTTTATAAAATTTATGTAACAAAGTCTTTATTTTATTCAGCAAAATTCTGCCATCTTTAATTAGTTGAAGTATTTTTACTTTCTCTTATCTAGATTGGTAATTTATGTCTTTTGTTTTCTCCAATTCTACTTTTATTTCTAATTACATTAAAAAAATACGAAAAAATTATTTAAATTTCACTGTACGTTATTTTTTAAAAAAAAAAATTAGTCAAAAAAAAAATCTAAATTTACTTTTATTTTTTACTTTTTACCAAATGCCAATATATTTGCAACGTATATAAACAAACGTTACAATATATATATATATTAATGTCTTACAAATATTTTATTATGTATGACATCAAGGAAGAATGGGTATATTTCAAATGTAAATATTTTTTATTACGATATATAAACTAGTACTATTTTAAA
The DNA here is from genome assembly GCA_028023455.1 of Epiperipatus broadwayi. Lineage (NCBI taxonomy): Eukaryota > Metazoa > Onychophora > Udeonychophora > Euonychophora > Peripatidae > Epiperipatus > Epiperipatus broadwayi. Next base: position 7,187,228 of record JAQFVV010012424.1, read on the forward strand.
TAATTATTAGCGATATTTATAGGTATGTTGAACTATTTCAATCCTCTAACATAAAATATAGAATGTTTTTAGAAAAAGAAATTAAACTTTATTAAAAATTTTCAACTGCTTTCAATTGTTAGTATATACACAACATTTTGAATGATTTTATTTTCCACTCTTCTTCAGGTATTGTTGGCCTCACCTGTGATAATGCTAGCATGGGGATCGAAACTGGACATATTGAATTTTTGAGGTAATCTTCTAACCAACTGAATTAATACTGTTGATGTAGAGAAAATTGTATATTTAAATCTGATGTTTTCATTTATTATTATTGGATCTGATATTATATATATACAAAATTGATTAGTGCACTTGATAAATACATTTATCCAATCAAATTTCCAAGATTTGCTAAGCTGTGAAACTTGTTTCATATCTGAAGCAGTCATCTTGTGAAAAATATCCTAGACCAAACTTTCTTATTATGCAGAGCCAAACTCTCCATATAGTATCATAGGACAGAGTAATCAATGGATGCAGAAAGGATTGTGCATACAATCCCTATTTACTGCCTACTCATGCAATTTACACAGACTAGTTATAGATTGTGGCTTTCATCAATGAGAACTCTTGGATCTGAGAGCAATGTACCTAGGTCTTAGAAAAACCACCAGCAGCCACATTTTACATTTTTAGCTAGCTATAAAGCTTAGAGCCTAAAATGAAAACACAAGATCTAGGTGCATTGCTCTCAGATCCAAGGCTCTTTAATGATGACAGCCTCAAGATAAAAATTAGTCTGAGGATATTAGATGAGTAAGCACTAGATAGGGATTTGATGCACAATTCTTCCTGCATACATTGATTATTCTGGCTTGCACTGAGTGGTGCTACTGCATGAAGAGTTTAGCCTCTGTATAAAAACAGCTTGTGTAATCAAAACAAATGGTGATCATGTGCATGTTTAGTGGTTTAATACCAATTCTTCCCAATAGGGTTATAGTGAATGTTGTTATTAAATAACCAAAGACACCAAAAAGTATAAATGCTGAATTGAGTTCAAATGTGTATGACTATACAAGCTAATGATCTTGCATTGAAAACATTTTGAACTCAAAGGTTTATAGTTAACTGTTAAAGTAAAAGGTGGTGATGGAAGGTTGTATTAGATCCTAAGATCTATGTCTCAGATCCAACATTCCTCACTGATGAAAGCCACGAACTAGAAACTAGTCTGGGGATATTAGATGAGTAGGCATTAAATAGGGATTTTATGCACAATCCTTCCTGCATCCATTGATTATTTTGGCTTGCAGTGAGTGGTGCTATTGTATGGAGAGTTTTGCTTCTGTGTAAAAACTTGTGCAAGCATAAAGAATGGTGATCATGTGATGTTTAGTGGTTTCTTTCATTATGCATATATCTCATGAAATAAGTGTATACTCATCATGTAGGTTGGAAAATTTGAAGCCCTAAAATATTCACATAGAAATAGCAATCAGAACTAGTTGTCTATAAACCTTCATATTATCATCAGTTTCATTTTAAAGATTAACAATTTGGAATATTGGTAATACATATAAAGAATAATCATTTCTGTAATGTTTATATTTCATAATAAATGGATGTTAATATCAAATATAATATTGTAAGAAATATATACATACCACTAAACATCACATGATCACTATCTCATACTAGCACAATAATTGTTATTAAACAATCCAAAACAAAGCAAAACTCTCCATATAGTAGTGCCATCTTGTGCTAACAAGAGCAATCAATGGATGCCAGAAGGCTTGTGCATAAAATCCCCATCTAATGCCTACTCATCCAATATCCCCAGGCTCCTCACTGATGAAGGCCACAAGCCAGAAACTAGTCTGGGGATATTGGATGAATAGGTACTAGATGGGGATTTTATGCACAAGCCTTCTGGCATCCATTGATTGCTCTTGTTAGCACAAGATGGCACTACTATATGGAGAGTTTTGCTTTGTTTTGGATTGTTTAATAAATATATACATACTAATTCATAAATTCCAACAACCAACTGATTATCATATGTAAATCATATTATCATAAATGTCACACTTAAATAAACCAATAAAATATTAGCAGTCTATGACAATGCAAAACTACAATTAAATAGTAAATGGATCAAAAATATGTTATCAAGTCAACACAACATTAGGTAGGAAATGATTCACTAACTAATTGTAGTATTGACTTGATAAAAGATTGCAGGTTTATTTAAGTAAGTGTCATATATATGTGTATGTGTAAATAAATAATTTTTATATATAGGAAAATCTTGTGGAAAGAAATGAATCTTCACACATTTGCTATTGAATTGATATATTAAATTTACATGCACTTATTCATTTACATATGTTCAGATGAATACAATTCAAAGTCATAGGTATTTAAAAATGAGAAACTTTCTCTTTTCTGCAATACATATGTTAAATTTGTACAAATAATTTGCCAATTGAAATATCAGGATCATAATAAAATCAAGTCCTGATTTAAGAGTTGTCCATAGGTATTGGGTTATATAAGAATAAACTCTATCCATAAGTGATTTACCTATGCTTTTAAAATACTTATTGATGAGTGAGTGCATATAAATTTAATATATTAATCCAAAAACACATGTGTAAAGATTCATTTCCTTCCATCCTCCTTTGGCCAAGATTAGTTGTAAACTACTAAAACATCACATGATCACCATTTGTTATGCTTACACAACCTGTTAAAATAGTAGAAAATCTCTTCAAACAGTATTGTCATCCAGTAAAAGCCATAATAATCAATGGATGCCTGAATATTTATGCATCAAAATCCTATGTAATGCCTACTTATTCAATATCATCAGGTTAGTTTTTTACTTGTAATCTTCATCATTGAGAAGCCTTGGATCTGAGAGCAGTGCACCTGGATCTCTGGATATAATGCAATCTTCCAGCATTTATATTTTATCTTTTAAGTCAATTATAATGCTATAAATTTGCACTGAATAGCACTACTGTGTGGAGAGAGTTTTTATTGTTTTAATGAATTGTATAAGCATAATAAATGGAGATCATGCCATGTTTTAGTGGTTTAAAAATCAAAAACTGTAGATAAGCTGCACAAACTCTCTTTATAGCGACATGTGACTCCATGGCCAAAGGTTGGACTTCTTTAGTATAAATTGATCAAAATATGCCAGATGTTTGAAAGATTGCAGTGATAATATTAATATTGAAGAAAGTTAAAATAGAAAGTATTAAAAGGTACAGATTTATTAGTCAGACTTCTTTGTTAAGATCATCATAACAAATCAAAAAAACCCAACAAGATTTAAAAATATATAGGGGGTTTGAACTCAGACTTTCACATGACCCTTGACCATCCATGCTATGTTATACCACTGATATCCTTGATCACACACATGTCAAAAAGATGAATAATCACCAATATACATATCTTGTGCTAAACCAGCACTCGTCAGTTGGTCCAGATTATCATCTCCATACATATATACATTTAAAAATGCTTATCTATCAATGGAATCAATAGTAAAGAAGTTCTAAAACAGATCAATGATTATGAATGGACATTTTGGACTGATTTTTAGATTATTAAAAAGTATTAGATTTCATAAGTATTTTTATACCAATTAATATTTTGGAATATCATGATGTAGAATCAAAATATTATTAAATTCTAAAGAATATTATCAAATTGCAACAACAATGAAACTATTTGGCACCACTAAGATTAACACTGATTTTTTTACAGCAGTTTTACACTAAGTATTTTATAGTCTAAAACAGGAAGTTAAAATATTAAAAATAAATGGAGATTATTTATTATCATCTAAACTGATTTAATGGTAAGGTTATGTTTTTTTAAAAATAATTATTCAAAAGCTTCAAGAAATGTTATAAAATACATTATATGAAAGCATGAAAGTATGAGTATTGGTGGCCAAAAAGTCAGAGACAGCTGCTTTACAAGCAGTTGTCCCGGGTTAGCGGGTTCACTTCCCGGCTGATGCTATGACACATGAGAAAAAAAAAGTAGGAGTAAAGATTAAAGAATAGTAAGATTAAAGTAAAATGGGAAACATTAGAAAGAATTGTAGTAAAATTGAAAGAAGTTAATAAATTTTAAAACCCTTGATCAGATTACAAATACACATAGGAACAAAATATCTAAAAAATAATTATAGAACTAAACTTGGATGGATATTTTTGGTAGAAATAACTTAAAAGTAAAAGTAATAAGCTTGAGTTTGCAAGGGTTTTTTATAAATAAATATCAATACCTACTTATAAAGTTGAGACCTGGACATTTAATAGAAGAGCAAATACACAGACTTTAGATTACAAAAGTAAACTTAGATAGTTGTATGTTTTAGAATAACAACAAAAGATTGAAGAAAAATTATATGAATGAGAGAATAATGTCATATTATGGACATCATTATAAAAATTAATAAACTTAAATGGAATTGAACTGCATATACCATACTCCAAAATTTATAAAATACTATGAAAGAGACTATTATATAAGATGTGTGGATGAAGTAATAAAGTTTGTAGAGTAGTGTGGAAAAGAAAAACCATTTATTGAAGAAACTAGATTAAACTTGGAGAGACTTTCATCTGTAAGAGCATCCAAACTAATTAAAAATACTGCTGTGATGATGATGATGATGAATCAGAAACTCTCACTCAGATCTATTGTAGAAATTTATCTAATAGTCACATAAATGTTAGACTAAAACATTACTAATGTAACCATCTGGGTTACATAGCACACAGCAACATAGTTGTGTATGTGCATATATATATTGTACCGGACATAGACAGTGGTACAGGGACATGAGACTTGAACTAGGGTTGTCAAGGATGAATCCCTGAATGAGATATAAGAATTAAAATAACACATAATTATATAAAACCTTTTTGTTTCTAAAACTAACCTAAATAAAAATTTGAATTCTGGATAGGATTAGAAGATACTTTAATTTAATATTAGATAAAAAACAATTTATTCTAAATATATATTATTTATATAGTTCAGGCTAGAATAGTTTCATTATGCTTACATCTGTGATTATTATATAGTGCTGTTTATTTATATGCCAATGTTTAAAAAGAAAAAGTTACATAATATGTTTAGGAAGGGAAACACTATTTTATCATATGGTTAGATAATGACCTAAATAAATGAATTCACAGTGAGTGACACTTTAATGTTTGAATAAATTAATATCATGTATTTAACAAACTATGAATGATGCCACTTTGATTACACAAGAAAACTACATGTATATAACTGTGATGCCAGGTAAATTGGTCTGTGACATCCGTTATATTTATTAAATATTAAACATCAAAGTTATAAAACAAATTTCAATATAACAAACGATATATTTTAATTCTTGAATTAAAATAAAATAAGGAAAATTCATTTATGCATGTGGGAGTCACTCGTCTAAGGGAAATAGCTTAATGCAAACTTTTCATGACATTCTACTTATAAATACAATAATAAATAACAAAAATGGCTTAGTTATATCACAGCATTTTGGCTTACCGATTAGTTTTAGGCATGATTCTAAAATACTACAATGATTGATGGTACAAGCATGAGGCAGGAAATATAAGATTCGGTCAATTTTGACCAAGTAGACACTTCATCATTTAAGTGAGAAAAGAGAAATGGTGTGTCCATTCTTCTGATAGGCTATACCTGGAGGAGGAAGGTAGAGATATGCAATTGTCCACATAGGGTAGCAATGCAGAGCTCCCGCTACTCTTTCCAAAGGTGTCCTAGGGCATTTATGATGACAGCTAAAACATAGTATGAAAGATGGAGGAATCAGAGTTCCCAATGATCCTCAAATTATGATAAAGCAAAATAATGATGATGGTTGACCTATGCTGGCAATGCTATGATTATGTTATGTCCTTTAATGATGTCACAATAACTAATGGTCTAAATATAAAGTTTTATTTGGGTGTAATGGGATGACTTATATACTAAACCAGATTAAATAATTGAAATATAAAACTATATGAATGTCTTAATGACATATGATTACATTTCCCTTCATTAAATGGATCCCACGTGCATTTGAAATCAATAAGCATTATTTAATACTATAATGCTAAAGGCACTACATATAAATGATTATTACATTAAAAAATAATGGTCATTATTATTTAAAATATCTTAACTGGAATTTAAGCAATAGTGTTCTTGAATAACATTAAATTTATAATCAATAAATATATACTTATGGCAGTCTTATAATAACAATCTGCCTAGAACGGAAATATTATTTAACTAGTTCTCAACCCAGGGAGCAATGGCTTTAAAACAAATAATTTAAAGTAATTAAAATATCCCTGAAGCACTGGGAATTTAAAAGATTAATCGAAAATATAGGCTCATGGAGTTGAGTTGACTTGGCATATAAATTACATATAAAAGTAAATAGCAAATAATTATAATAATAAAATTTACCTGCACTAAAAGAAAATATAAGATCTAAAATTTAAATTAGATGTAAGCATTTATATATATATATATTGTAACCCTCTATCTCATATGTATGTGGTCCCAACTACGTAACATCACTAAAACATAAGTGCACTGAGAATCGTAACCTTGATCACTGATCAATTCCCGCTACACATTGTCAGCTATTAAGAGCTGTATCCAAAAGCATATTATGCTATCTATTTTATGCACCAAAGACCACAACCAACATCTGGAGCAACTTACCACAGACCAAACTAATGATCTAACATAAACTTTTATGATTTAATTTGATCGCAGCCAGGGTGTACCGCGAAGACCTATCATAGTAGTATGATAAAATACAGTAAACAAATTATAAGTGCAATGTTATTATTTTCAAACCTTAATTTGCGATTTTTATTGTATGAGACCCGGTGGCCGACCATGTACAAGATGGCATAATTTGTGAAACTACATAAGATTATGAAAATTTAAACCATCTATATGATTTTAATACAAATGCTAGTCCAGGTAAAGCTTTGCAATAAATAAACATAAATACTTGGGTTCTTTTTTTTTTTTTTTTTTAGTTTACTATATCACTGAGACTCTTTTTATACTGACAAATGACAATTTAAAATGTTAAGTAAATATATTCAATCATATCATTTTTTGGTAAATCTGTTTACAGGTTTACTAATCAATTTGTATTGTATACTAGAATCAACTACACAAAGCCAAAATGATGGAAAAGGTAAATGGGATTTTATTGTACCCCACACATCATAAACTACCAAAGACTAAAAGCATCCAAATATTTTCTCAAAATATCACTAAACTCTGATATCATGTTGACAATGGTATGTACTTCATGTATGCTCTATCCAAGGTTTATGACTTCTGATTTTAAGAATGACACATAGCAACGGCACAGTAAGTTTAATTATAAATCAACGTTTATTTACAAATTTATGAATAATAAATAATTAATTCTAATGTTATAATTAAAGACATAAATAAACAAATAAAATAAATAAATTATAATTCCATCGACTTTCTTCAATAACATATCATAGGTATGGCTTTAAAAACCTAATCATACCTTATTTCAATTTGATATAATGAATCCTGAGCAAATTATACTAAATTCAACATCAACTCATGAAGTATTTAACATCATTTCCAGATTCAATAAATCCATACCGTGAACTTATAATAATATAATAAATAATATTATATCTGTAATATTTAGCTATAATGCAATCATTAAATAAAATGAAAATTTAAACTTACACTCCGGTAAATAATAATCAACCGACAGTTAATTATTATGAAGTAACTTGAATAGAATGTCCTGCTACAATTTGACGATCTAACTTATGAACTATCATTACAAATGGAAGAAGATGATTTAGCAGATTAACTAATTACTTTGCCCAACTTATATCTATAAAGTAAAACCTATTCCTGTGGATGTATTCATCTACACATAGGAATTAAAGAACACTAAACGCTTTGTGGATTTATACACCACCATAAAGTAATACGTATAATTACACAATTCCGCGGATTAACCACCAGCGCTGGAATGAGTGTAAAATACAAAAATGGCAATTAAATAATCTGCGGATTAACCACCAGCACAGATTAATGCCTTTCAACATTAAAAAACAACATTACTATTTACTTCATATTAAAGTGCAAAATCATCCTCCTCAGTTATTCTGATCATTCATAAAACACTAACACTTTAGCAAATGTGGGTTCTTGCATAATAAAATGTTACGCTAATCAGGACAACTAATGTACTAACTTATCTTGCTTAAAATAAAACATGTGTAATACAATATAAGTAATATTAGTATAGGAATATAAATCTGGAAAGACTCACAAAATACCTCATGAAAAATTGATACATCTCATAAATTCATTTAGTACCTTTCAAGCCCTTTCGCAAGCGCTATTCTCTTGAATAAATATTTTATTCAACCCCTATTAATTTAAACTTAATAAAATATAACTTATGAACTTCACATGCAAGTTCATATAATGATAAAATTAAAGTAATGAATTATTCATCAAATACATAAAATCTAACAGGTGTGTGTGTGATATAATTTAAATGTATAGCATTTATAGTTCAATACATGAATTTTAGCAGGTGTGTGTGTCACAAATTAGATTATATAGCATTTTATAACGACAAATATGATCCGTGAAATCCGTATACGATGTGTCGAACAATAAACGTACGAAGTAATAGCTACAATTATAATTGAATTCCATACATGTAATTTTTATCCATTTGTGTTAGTTATTATAATCACTATTAGATTAACGATTTTACGTGGCTCCATAAACATGAAACAATTTTAAGACATGACTCGCAGAATTTAAATGAAAATGTTTTTCATAAGTTATTAATTTCTACATTTCTCAATTAAAATGTTCCAAGTTTATCACATCCATGCTAAATATTTATTTATCTACGCTTAAATCTCAGAATACTAATTATAGCAATTTATTTAATCATTCCACACTGACGATAAAATTAGAAATAGCTTTGATCAATTATTTGAAGACTGTTTATTATCCAGATGGCAAACAAAATTAACTAGCAAATATATTACTGGCATTATAAAGTTAAATATCAATCAATACTATATTTTATTAGAATTAGAAACGGAAATATTAAACTATGTTGATAACTTTAACATTTTACTTTAATTTAAACTTCTTCTTTTTTAAAAAACAAATTTTCATATTTATAAAACTTCTGTAATTAAAATACTTATTTAAATTTTCCAAATTGTAGAACAATAAACATTTTAAAACATACCAAATTCTTGCAATTAATTCTTTTAAACTGGGAAGCTCCGACATTTTAAATGTAATATTGGGAAATTATTACCGGTGATTTGATCCACTTGGCCAGCGACTTGAACAGACTTTTAAACTTAGCAATTCATCTTATAATTAAATACCACGATATTATTTTTACGTTTATAGAAAATTTGTGGTAATCCATTTACTTGTTAACTATTTTAAAATAAGCTTATCAAAATTACAACATTTGCCTTTTATCATTTTTCTTTTCTTTCCTCCCTCCAAAAACAAACTAACAGACGATCTCCTCTTAAATTCGCACTCTTTTCTTTTTTTACATTGAAATGCTTACGTAATTACTGTATTTATTTTTAAAAATTTATTTTAATTGAACAAATGGTTTTTTATTAATTCAATATAAATAATTTTTAAGATCATTTTAAACAAATAAAAATAAAACATTATATTTAAATACTATTTTACCAAATTTAATGTGTTGTTAAAATTTTAAAAAGTTAAACATTATGATATGAATTAGTATATGGAACGAAGCAAATTTAAATTTATTAAAATAATATAAGAAAGTAATCTGTTCAAAGTGCTAATCAAGCCAATCAAATCACCAAAGAAGACAGAGAAATTTTTTCATACTAGTTACATCAATTATTATATTTTATGCTAAAATATATGGTTACAGTTTACACCCCCCTATGGAAAAAATTTATCTTTCTTCAGAATTCCATTTCATCAAACTCTACTAAGGTACACCATAAGTCACTATTTTTATTATCCTATCTATAATTTATCATCAATCTGAACATGGTATAACATTTACACGATATAAATCCCCCTAATTTATTGAAGGTACAGGTTTTAAACTACGTGCATTGTAGGTGCCTCAGATTCCTTCAGGGGTTGAGAGCATAAATGCATTCTCTCCCACCTGGCTTTCAATCATGAAAGGTCCATTATATAAGCTTAAAAATTTTCTAAATTCGTTTTTCTTTAAGTTGCTAACATGAGGAACTTTTCCATGAGGCCCCTTCTAGTTTAATGCACTACTTTTAACATTTGTCTTAATATCCTTTGTGTGAAGTGGTTTAATTCCACTAACAGAAGGTTGATCTCTATCTTGGGTCTTATTAATTAGACTAGGTTGACCATTAACTCTATGATAAAATTTTGGTCGTTTATAACTACGACTCCTACTCTGGTATCTGTTATCACGATAAGGACTTCTTATGGGAGCAACATTAACATTAGCAATGGAACAGTTATGAGAAGCTCTAGCATCCTTTCCACCTCTATATCTGTTTTCCAGGTCACATTCACTTGTCTCTAGTGCATCTAAGATCTCTGACACCTCATCAATTGTATACTTATCTGCAGCAATCAAAACTTGTTCAATCTGTCGAGGTAAGTTATGTCTTAAGATCCTGATTATATGATGCTCAGATAATGGAAAAGCAGTTAAAGTTTTAAGTTTGACCGCCTGTCCACGAAAAAATTGAGTATAGCTACTTTATTAGCATTGTACTTTTCTCGAGTGATTTGATAACGCATGTTATCCTGACGATCTTCACCCCAGAAACTTGACATTATTAAATGTTTAAAATCACCATATGTTTGAGGACAATCAAACAAAGACTGCCACCAATCTTTTGCAGCAGCATAAAGATGGTTGCTGGAGATAGCCAGTTTTTCTCTTTCTGAAAATGCACATAAAGTAAACAATTCCTCCAGATTTTGAAGAAATTCTAGAGGGTTTTCCAAATACTCCCCTTTAAATGGCTTAATCTTTAGAAATTTAAGAGCTGTAGATCCACCCATAGACATATCTGTGTTCTTGACATCATTGGCCACAGATTCAATTTCTAATGGTTTTTGGAAAATGGGAGTTGTGCGGATACCAGTAAAATTACCATCCGATACAACTACTTCTTTAACAGAGGTCTCTGTCCCATCTACATAATACTTGGTGTTTTGACCAATGAAATTATCATTTTTCTCTTGAGCCCTTTGAATTTCCAACACTTTTAGCTGAAGATTTTCAATCTTTGCCTCTAGTTTCTGTCCTTCTTTAAACTCATTTGATTCATTTGGCCACTCTTGACATTTATCCCTCATTTCCTTCCACTCTTTTTGCATCATTTCTAAATCTCCACTAAATTTAGCATTAGTCTTTTTCAATTATTTATTTTCTACTTTTGACCTATTGATAGTTTCCTCCAAAATCTTTTTAATGCTACCTAATTCTGCTCTGCTCTCTGTTACAGATTCACTCATGGATTTAAATATGCCTTGTTCAAAAGTTGAATGACTCTCATTCATATTCTGAAGTTTACCTTCCATTTCAGTTTTAATTTTATCAATAGATTTAGCAGATTGAGACTCTACTTCTTGAACTTTATAGTTCATTTCATTAACTATTTGTGCCAACTGACTCCTTGAGTCACCCATTGCCACATCAAGCACCTTGAATTTAGTGTCCACATTCTCCTCGTGGGTTATAAACTTATTTCCAATTTCTTCTATCTGAACTTCCAAGTGCTTTTTATAATCGAAGAAATTAGCTTTAATTTCTTCTAATTTAATATCGGACTCCCCTTTAGCTGCCTTACAACTATTTTCTAGGGATTGAAATTTTTGATTAAATTCCTCCACTGTTTTTACCCTAGCAGCTTCTATTTTTTCTTTCACAAATTCCTGAACTTCAGCCATTTTATTCTCAAAACTATCTAACTTTTCAGTCATCTCTTTTTGAGAAATAGACTGTTCATTCAATTTTTCAGTCTGTTCATTCAATTTTTCAGTCATCTCTTTTTGAGAAAGAGACTGTTCATTTAATTTTTCAGTCATCTCCTTTTGAGAAAGAGACTGTTCATTCAATTTTAGAGACTGTTCATTCAATTTTTCAGTCATCTCTTTGTGAGACTCTAACATCTCTTTTTGGGAAAGAGACTGTTCATTCAATTTTTCAGACTGTTCATTCATTTTTAGAGACTGTTCATTCATTTTTAGAGACTGTTCATTCAATTTTAGAGACTGTTCATTCATTCCAATCTCTATACGTTGAAGCATCAACATAAACCGTTGTTGGAAATCAAGATCAGGAACTTCTTGTGTTCTTTCAGGGTAACTAATTTCTTCAGAATCACTCATTTTGGGTATTTTATAACAACTATTTCAATATTTTGTGAAACCAAATTTTTACTTTCCTAAAATATGTGTTTTAATAACAATGATCAATTAAAATCTTGTTCAAGCCGACCAACCACTAAATCCTCACCACCAACAATCTATCCCAGGTGGTATATATCACATTCACACTAAAATAATCTGAACCCCCACTTTAAATATTTGCAGTATTACAACAACTACTTTATAAACCCTTGATAATTTCAACTTCTCCCAATTCAATCATAAATATTGGTATATCTTGGAATACGATTGCTATTGTCATCAGAAATCTTATATAATTAATTTGGAGAAATATATAGCAATAAAACATACAATATTTTATCACCATGATAGAGCATTTGTCACATGATAATATTCTTGTAATATGGGAAATTAAAATTGTAATCAACAATCATTAATTAATTCAGTTCACACATTACCATATTGTACTATGCAACAATCAATTAATCAAGTCGCATGTTTATAAAGTGCTAAAAACTGTAATTGCACACTTATAATGACTGTATAACCTCAACATATCGGGCCGAACATGTTGAGGCGCCAAAAATTTGTAACCCTCTATGTCGTATGTATGTGGTCCCAACTACGTAACATCACTAAAACATAAGTGCACTGAGAATCGTAACCTTGATCACTGATCAATTCCCACTACACATTGTCAGCTATTAAGAGCTGTATCCAAAAGCATATTATGCTATCTATTTTATGCACCAAAGACCACAACCAACATCTGGAGCAACTTACCACAGACCAAACTAATGATCTAACATAAACTTTTATGATTTAATTTGATCGCAGCCAGGGTGTACCGCGAAGACCTATCATAGTATTATGATAAAATACAGTAAACAAATTATAAGTGCAATGTTATTATTTTCAAACCTTAATTTGCGATTTTTATTGTATGAGACCCGGTGGCCGACCATGTACAAGATGGCATAATTTGTGAAACTACATAAGATTATGAAAATTTAAACCATCTATATGATTTTAATACAAATGCTAGTCCAGGTAAAGCTTTGCAATAAATAAACATAAATACTTGGGTTCTTTTTTTTTTTTTTAGTTTACTATATCACTGAGACTCTTTTTATACTGACAAATGACAATTTAAAATGTTAAGTAAATATATTCAATCATATCATTTTTTGGTAAATCTGTTTACAGGTTTACTAATCAATTTGTATTGTATACTAGAATCAACTACGCAAAGCCAAAATGATGGAAAAGGTAAATGGGATTTTATTGTACCCCACACATCATAAACTACCAAAGACTAAAAGCATCCAAATATTTTCTCAAAATATCACTAAACTCTGATATCATGTTGACAATGGTATGTACTTCATGTATGCTCTATCCAAGGTTTATGACTTCTGATTTTAAGAATGACACATAGCAACGGCACAGTAAGTTTAATTATAAATCAACGTTTATTTACAAATTTATGATTAATAAATAATTAATTCTAATGTTATAATTAAAAACATAAATAAACAAATAAAATAAATAAATTATAATTCCATCGACTTTCTTCAATAACATATCATAGGTATGGCTTTAAAAACCTAATCATACCTTATTTCAATTTGATATAATGAATCCTGAGCAAATTATACTAAATTCAACATCAACTCATGAAGTATTTAACATCATTTCCAGATTCAATAAATCCATACCGTGAACTTATAATAATATAATAAATAATATTATATCTGTAATATTTAGCTATAATGCAATCATTAAATAAAATGAAAATTTAAACTTACACTCCGGTAAATAATAATCAACCGACAGTTAATTATTATGAAGTAACTTGAATAGAATGTCCTGCTACAATTTGACGATCTAACTTATGAACTATACTTACAAATGGAAGAAGATGATTTAGCAGATTAACTAATTACTTTGCCCAACTTATATCTATGAAGTAAAACCTATTCCTGTGGATGTATTCATCTACATATAGGAATTAAAGAACACTAAACGCTTTGTGGATTTATACACCACCATAAAGTAATACGTATAATTACACAATTCCGCGGATTAACCACCAGCGCTGGAATGAGTGTAAAATACAAAAATGGCAATTAAATAATCTGCAGATTAACCACCAGCACAGATTAATGCCTTTCAACATTAAAAAACAACATTACTATTTACTTCATATTAAAGTGCAAAATCATCCTCCTCAGTTATTCTGATCATTCATAAAACACTAACACTTTAGCAAATGTGGGTTCTTGCATAATAAAATGTTACGCTAATCAGGACAACTAATGTACTAACTTATCTTGCTTAAAATAAAACATGTGTAATACAATATAAGTAATATTAGTATAGGAATATAAATCTGGAAAGACTCACAAAATACCTCATGAAAAATTGATACATCTCATAAATTCATTTAGTACCTTTCAAGCCCTTTCGCAAGTGCTATTCTCTTGAATAAATATTTTATTCAACCCCTATTAATTTAAACTTAATAAAATATAACTTATGAACTTCACATGCAAGTTCATATAACGATAAAATTAAAGTAATGAATTATTCATCAAATACATAAAATCTAACAGGTGTGTGTGTGATATAATTTAAATGTATAGCATTTATAGTTCAATACATGAATTTTAGCAGGTGTGTGTGTCACAAATTAGATTATATAGCATTTTATAATGACAAATATGATCCGTGAAATCCGTATATGATGTGTCGAACAATAAACGTACAAAGTAATAGCTACAATTATAATTGAATTCCATACATGTAATTTTTATCCATTTGTGTTAGTTATTATAATCACTATTAGATTAACGATTTTATGTGGCTCCATAAACATGAAACAATTTTAAGACATGACTCGCAGAATTTAAATGAAAATGTTTTTCATAAGTTATTAATTTCTACATTTCTCTATTAAAATGTTCCAAGTTTATCACATCCATGCTAAATATTTATTTATCCACGCTTAAATCTCAGAATACTAATTATAGCAATTTATTTAATCATTCCACACTGATGATAAAATTAGAAATAGCTTTGATCAATTATTTGAAGACTGTTCATTATCCAGATGGCAAACAAAATTAACTAGCATATATATTACTGGCATTATAAAGTTAAATACCAATCAATACTATATTTTATTAGAATTAGAAACGGAAATATTAAACTATGTTGATAACTTTAACATTTTACTTTAATTTAAACTTCTTCTTTTTTAAAAAACAAATTTTCATATTTATCAAACTTCTGTAATTAAAATACTTATTTAAATTTTCCAAATTGTAGAACAATAAACATTTTAAAACATACCAAATTCTTGCAATTAATTCTTTTAAACTGGGAAGCTCCGACATTTTAAATGTAATATTGGGAAATTATTACCGATGATTTGATCCACTTGGCCAGCCGACTTGAACAGACTTTTAAACTTAGCAATTCATCTTATAATTAAATACCACGATATTATTTTTACGTTTATAGAAAATTTGTGGTAATCCGTTTACTTGTTAACTATTTTAAAATAAGCTTATCAAAATTACAACATTTGCCTTTTACCATTTTTCTTTTCTTTCCTCCCTCCAAAAACAAACTAACAGACGATCTCCTCTTAAATTCGCGCTCTTTTCTTTTTTTACATTGAGACGCTTACGTAATTACTGTATTTATTTTTAATAATTTATTTTAATTGAACAAATGGTTTTTTATTAATTCAATATAAATAATTTTTAAAATCATTTTAAACAAATAAAAATAAAACATTATATGTAAATACTATTTTACCAAATTTAATGTGTTGTTAAAATTTTAAAAGTTAAACATTATGATATGAATTAGTATATGGAACGAAGCAAATTTAAATTTATTAAAATAATATAAGAAAGTAATCTGTTCAAAGTGCGAATCAAGCCAATCAAATCACCAAAGAAGACAGAGAAATTTTTCATACTAGTTACATCAATTATTATATTTTATGCTAAAATATATGGTTACAATATATATATATGATAGGATTATAGAGAGGTCTTTGCAGGTAGAGATTGTATATAATTATAAAACATTAATTAGTATTTACAAGTGAGCATAGCCAACTTTACATAGCTAATGGATTGTTACCTCAGCATACTTGGAGTGAATGGTTAAATGGTTCATTCTCTGAACTTCAGTTGCAGGGATAAGATTGTTTGTCAGCAGTCTTGGTCACTATGACTTTTTAATCAGTGGCAGGCTTCTTTCATGGCAGGAGTTTGGCAGCATACTAAAGGCAGCCCTGAGAAACCCAGGAAAAGATGGTTTGGTTACCTACTCAATGAACATTCTAAAAACTAAGACTAAGAAGAGAGTAAAAGCAGAGTGTAAGACTGTCCCTTATCTCCAATCTATTCTATTTATACCACCTAAGCTATTACAAGAATGCTTTGGCTCATTTAAGGCAGATGAGACAATTAATAAATTCCTGAGAAAATTACAGCCCATTTTAATTAAAAGTAAGATATAAGAAGATAAGGTTCAAATCACTTTCATTAGCAAAACTTTTAATTAAAGTCTTTAAATTATAAATGTAAAAACTATAAGACAATATTTTGATTAATGAAAATCAAGCTTTTAAAATATTTAATTAGTGAAGAAAACTTCACAATGGGTTGATTTGAACCTGTCATCTTGGTTATATCTTCTTTCTTTTAAATTTTTACAAAATTGAAATTAAATGCAAATAATTTTTACAAAAATGACAAACTTTACAGACAAAAGATTTCACACAATATTCAAAATTATAAAAATATCAAAATCAAAATTATAAAATATTTATTATATAGTACAGTTTTAGAATATTCTAAATATATATATACATTGCCCCATAGTAGGTGATGGCAAGGTTAGTACACTAAATATAATTTCTGGGTTTGAACCTTGTAGATGTTAGTTTTTTAGGTAGGAAAACATGAAGCTCACTCTGTCTATAGAGTGATTGCTTCAATATATATATATAAAGTAGAAATAAACAGACATAAATTTTTGTAGATATTTTTTACATTTCACTTGGAATAAAAATAATAAATAAAGAGTTAAATAACTCTCAATTAAAACAGAATTTTATTATGAAATAAATATTTTTTTAAAAAAGGTCTACATAAATAATACTCTGATTTTGAAATTTAAAAACTAGCAGGGTTTATTTTTGAAATCTTTTAATTAAAACTTGTATAAAGTATCTATTTTTAATTAATGCTTGTATGCATTTCTATTATCTAATTTTAAAAATCTTTGATAATATTTGCAAATGTAGCTTTTTAATTAAAAGTGCTTTTGGAGAGATTAAAATCATTTCCAATCAAGAGATATAAGAAAAAAACAGTTTTTAAATTAGTGTTGTTGTCACCTCTGAGGATTCTATAAAAGGACTGATAAAAATATCAGTTCAGTTTTACTTGCAGTTTTTGTCTCGTTTTAATATTTTGAAAAGCAGTGGCCAAATAGGCCATTTGCAAAGTTTGGACAGTAATTTTTTAATACAGTTTTTGTCTTAATATTTTTGTGGAGCAGAATTAGAGTTTGGAGAGTTATAAAAATAAAAATAGCTCCGATGAAGAGGTAGCTAAAGTCAAACCAGTAGATTCAGCAGTGAGCAGTCTACTAATTCTACATACTGGAGTTTTGATTCATTTGAAGACTGGATCAACTTAAAATAGATCAATTAGCCTATAAAAATGTATTTTAGAAGACAGTTTACTGGCCTGAAGCTCATCAAGCCCTAGACAGAAGAGAGAATGCCAACATACCTGATTATACCTTCCTGATTATGACAATCCTGGACTATACCTGTCTCACCAAGACCAACTTGCAAAGAGAAGCACAGATAAATGTATATACAGTGGTAATTAGCATTATATATAATGAGAATGAAAGTTTAAATAATTTCTTTAGTAAAAATGACATGTAAAAATTTATGTTTTAAAAAATAGCAAGTAAATAATTTTACTTGAATTGAATTAAAATCTAAAAGTAATGATTGATTCATGGACATTTTCAAAAAAAATAAAGAGGACTTCAAAATCTTTCTTAGATTTATTTAAAGATGTAATTTATTAATTGAGGGTAACATGTCATAAAAAAAAAACTTTGGAATTACTTGTCAAAAAATTGACTTTATTTTTTTAAAAAGGTAAAATAAAATATTTTTATTGACTGAAAAAAGAGAGACTAATTAATATTAATTCATACCATTTATGTTATAGATGCACATGTATGTGTGAATTTTATATATTGTTTTCAAATGGAATTATGAAATATATTTTTAATAATTTTATTAGTTTCATTCAGACATATTCATTTTATATCAAGCCACATGCCTGTGTGCTGAATGGGTTTTAAATAAACTTAATGGAACATATATGTAAACCATGGTAAACCTTGAATTATGTAAAGTAATTTTTTAAATCACAAATGCGATAAAATTTTTATTGTATGTTAATCAAAATCAGAAGGCTTCTAATTGTAGAGTCATATTCTAAAGACCTTAACTTCATTTTTTATTGTTGATAATATCAATTTTGGACACCACAACAGTACTAGAGTTTGGGTTCTCCTGAGCTGGATTCTTGCATAATGATCTGATATATGATTGGGGATGTACAATAATGCTTTTGGACCTCCAGAGATAATCAATCATCATCCTGGTTGGTGCAAAAGATAACATTCTTAAAGCCCATGCACTACCTTTTATTTTAGTTTAGATTTAGAAATTAAGTATATAGTTGGCCAGTACATTAATGCTACTAAGTGGCTAGAGCATTGATGATGATTAGCATATTTAATGTCCCAGCATTATTGTTTTTGATTATGTATTTTGATGAATGATCACTTAAGTTAATAAATCCAAATTAATGTTTAAGTAATACCCTAAACTAGCAAAGGCTCAATAGTTAGTCAGGTCTACAGACGATCCATTTCCAATCCAGTCACCAGATTGACTGTTGAGTTATATTTTTTATTGTTCAAATCCAGCCACAAGATGTACTGTATGATTTATTGTATTGATCTACATTTATTATTACTGGTGAATGGTATTTACTCTTACTTATTATAATGCTGGTTGATGTATAATTAATCATAGTTGCTCTAAACTGTTAACTAACTGATCTCTTCTGATCTAACTAAAAATTGGGATGATCTCTCAGAGATCTCCTGATATCTCTCTCTTTAACATATAAAATTGCTTATGTATAGATTTATGACTATTAAACATTACTTTAATAGTTAATTTGATATTTCATTTTCTTATTTTACTTGGGGTTTATGGATGATTTTTCCATCACTGCAGGTTCACTCCATTTGATACTCCCATTCCATTACATTATCAAAGCTTCACATGATCACCATTTTATATGTTTACACATGCTGTTAATAAGAGTGCCAAAGTTTCCATAGACTAGTGCCACCAAGTGCAAGCCTTTATAAACAATGGATGCAGGAAGGTTTGCACATAAAATCCCTATCTAGAGATCATATGATGTTTTGATGGTTTTATATCTATCCTGGCCATAGGATATGTGACTGGTTTTTGAAAAACCAAAGACACCAAAATGTATAGATGCTGAATTGAGTTTAGATCTATATAACTATACAAGCTAATGAGCTTGGGTTGGAAACCATTATGGTGTTTTCATCTTGGGCTCCTAATTTATAGTTAATCAAATAGGTAAAAGGTAGCTGCTGGAGAGTCAGACCCTAAGATCTAGGTGCAGTGCTCACTGATGGAAGCCACAGGAAAAGAAACTAATCCAGAGATGTTGCTTGAGTAGTCACTAAATAGTTATGCGCAAACCTTCCCGAATCCATTGATTATGAAGGCTTGCACTTGATGGCACAACAGTATGAAGAGTTTAGTATTCTAATTATTTTTAAAACATTATTAATAAATGATTTTTAAATTATTAGATGATTAATCATAACAAAATTTTAATAATTAATTTTTTTTATTAAATTCAATATCTATCTCAGTTATCAAGTATAATGGAATCGTAGTATCCATTATCTTTTGTTCCAAGATCCTCTGGCATGCAGTTTTGATTATAATAGAATAAATATTATTTATGGAATTGCAAGCATACTGTAATTTTCAACATGCACACACACAACATATATAATAGCTACTTTTTATATGTATAAAAAGCTTATTCAAATTAAATTTAATAGTATAAACAAAATTAAAAAATGTTATTAATAATAATTTGAAAGGGTACATTTACATACATATTTGCTGAGTTATTTATTTATAGAGCACTGTTTTTATCACCCACTACATATACATGCTGTAAACTAATAAACACTTTTTTAAGGAATACTTTCCTGTCCAAACACAAGATAAAGTCTTTTGAAAAGATAGAGTAAATCCACTCTATCTTTTAAACCTAAATATATAAGCATTTGGAAATGAGAGCATGAAGTAAAAATTTTGCAGACATCAATAATTAAAAACATAGCAAATGGAATTAAAAAGTGATTAATTAATATTTTCACACTCTAATTTCCAAATGCTTAAGATTTTACTATATATATACATTTAGGTTTAAAAGGTAGAATGGATTCATTCCATCTTTTCAAAAGAATTTATACTGTGTTTGGAAAGGAGAGTATTCCTTTAAAAATGTTTAATAGTTTACTGCACATGTGTAGTGGGTGATTTCTAATGATTATTACAGATTAAAATATGGTGCTATATAAATAAATAAATCATTATATATATGTTTAACATCACATCTAATACTAATGAGCCAGAAATTGTTAAAATTCCACAAATATCAATAATTAAAAACATAGCTAATGGAATTAAAAAGTGATAAATTAATATCTTCACATTCTCATTTCCAAATGCTTATGATTTGCCTATATATATTGAAACGGTTGTCTTCAAATCCCTCACCATTTCACCAACCATCCTAATAACCCACTCGTCTGTGCTAAGTTCAAACCTGTTTAATAAGTCTAAATTAAAATTTGTAAGCTAACAATTGCAATCACGGCTATATAAACAGCATTATATACGCACATACGAAAGAACGCTATAATTGAATAGTATTGCCAGAGTTATAGCGTATAATTTTATCGCGTAATATTTTTAAACTATTTTTAGTACAGTAATAATGTAGCGTCAATTTATTAATTTATTACTTAAATTCGTATGTGGGAATATAATCCACCTATATTGAATATATATATATAGCATAGTGGCGTGATTAAAATATTTATTAAATTTTAAGTTTCATTTTTATTATAAACCAATTTAATGTAAAAACACATTGAAAGGGTGATTGATTGCAGATGCGCTGACAAGCTTCTTTTTAAAAAGAAAAAAAAAAGGATTTTTTTTTCTAAAAATAAAAGTATTTTCGGAAAATTAAAAGTTTGGTAAAGTTTTTGCTGTAAACAATTGTATCAGTATATGCCACACCTGCCTTAGGTTTCTAAAAAGAAAAGCCAATTTTAAAATAATCTAGCTAATTGATTCTAAATTATTTGGGAGACCTCACTAATTAAAAATATGTTTACAGCAGGGATTTTACACATAAATTATAAAATCAGAACAAAATTCCAGACTAATTAAAATAAAATCTAATATCGGATTAAACTGATTAAAATTCGATTTAATTAAAATTTGATAATCAGAGAAAAGGTATAACACCTAAAAGGAATGTCAGCATGTTTGAAATCAACCACTAATTGAATAAGCAAATTAAAAATTTTGTAATCTTGATGGAGACGAAATTCCAAGGTGTGTGGGCTGATAAGGGATCATTTTTAAAAAGGCCATGTAAAGTGGAGGAGCCATCTTAGAACTTTACTTTGTTAAAACCTTGACAGCTTTGAATCTTTGAAATCTTTACAGCTTGAATGCTACATCTGTGAATTTTTGCCTTCTTTGATCATCGTTAAGCTTTTGAATCCAGCGTGTATCCTGAGCCAAAAGCAACCGTGAACATTTTGACATCCAGTTAAGACAATAATTTTTATATCTGTGCGAGAGAAAATGTCGGGCTAAAACAGGCAGCCTTGGCTAAGCTCCAGAGTGAAGGCGATGGGCCTTTACTTCCATCCAAAAACCACCATCACCAGTATGCCGCCATAACATCTCCACTCTAACCGTGGGAAGAAGATGATGCCGCAAGCCACCACAAAGACTCCCGTAACTCCAGCTCAAGTACTACAAGATGACCGGTAATCTCACCATTTCTAACTGCAGTTCAATATTTTAATTTTTCTTTAAGTCTAGACTTATAAAATGTATTTTAATTCTAAAATCTTGAATTCAAGTAAATTGCTAAATGTAAAATTTTATTCTTAAATTTAATTATATAATTCTGACCTACTTTCTAATGTTTCCTAACTAAATGATTTTAATAATTTTATTTTCAATTTTCTCACTGCAGTTGTGACTATGGTTTCTTTATTTCTTTTTTTATTTTAAAATATAAATTATATGCTAATGCCTCAAAACAGTGGGCATTCAATATTAATAATAAAGAGAAGAGAGAATGACCCCTCTTCATTTAATAATTATTTATCGTAGCTTAATGCACGCTGTTTCAAAACCCTCTTAAATAACTGTTAAGAATTGGCTATGTGCTGATTATTATTTTGACCTTGATTATTTAATTATTTGTTGGCAATTTTAAAATGGGAATCTTGTTTTAACCCAAAGTAAATTTCAATTTAATTTTCACTAAGCAATATCCAAGCCTTGAATAAGTATATTTGTTATCTATTTCATTTTGTAAAAGCCCTCCAAATATACTTTTTCCCCCTTTTTTGTTTTTATTAATTAATCGCGTAATCAAATGTGTTATTTGAGATTGAAACTAGAAAGCAAAGAATATTTAAAAGTACGCCCACGTATAGCATATGATTATTAAAATGCTATATTAGAGTTGGCGCTAATGATTCCACTGATTAGCTATCGTTCTCGTGGCTAAATATTAAATTATTTCAACTCTTTTGCTTGGCGGATGTGATAATTTTATTATACATTTAAACTTTCTCGTTATGTTGCATTTTTCTTTAAGATGGGACTCGGAACGGCCATCCCTCTTACACTCCTTGGGTCGCATACGAATAAGACCTGACATAAAATTCCAGGCAATAGTGTTAGCTACCCCAACCCTCTTTAGCAGCATGGCGATCGGTCATAGGGCTCCGGTGTTGATCACAAAACCCTAAATATTAATCCATCCACAGAGCGACATTTAGTATAACTGTTTACCAGCGCTATAGCGCATTGGTTCTTTTGGTTGCCAACTCTTCCTCCCTTAAATTAAGTTTCAGCCATTGTCTGACATATTCAAGAGCTAGTTTCGGTCTCATGTACAATAGTTTGAAATAATATTATAGATAAATTTGACTTTAAATGTTTCACATATATGTGAAAACAAGGCTTCGTCTGATTGCTTAGCTGAAAACCATGGAATAAGAGGGATTAGCATAATCTGCCCCATAGCTACAATGCAGTGACTGATCAATAAGATAATAAAGCAAATGATGAAAACAATATTTAACTTCATCAAATAAAATAACAAATGTAAAATAAGTTTAATTGTAAGGAGAGAAGGTTAAAGCGCTCTCCAAAAATGTTAGATGCTACGCGCATTTTAATTGTAAAATGCAAGAATAATATAGATAAAAATCGTCAAATTTAATCTGCAAAAATAAACATACAATTTAATAAATTACTCTGATCTCGATCTTATTTATTTCAATCCAATTCAAAATTCTTTATATTATATATGTGATTTCCGATGCATTAATTAGTTTTAAATATATATAGTTAATAAATTCCATTTTTTTGTTATGAGTCTCATTGCTTCTCCCTGACCTATGTCGGCTCACGGTTAAAATGATATCTATATATATCTTCAAGGTGGTCATCCGTAGGGTCGTGAGTCTTGGAGCACAGGTGAAGGAATTGAAGTGCGGTCAGTCTCGAGATCTAACCATCTCATACTGGTTGGCTTGGTATCTTTGCTTGGACTCTGGATTCTGTTGCGCGAATGTACTAGCTTGACCGGTACAATATATATATATATGTTAAAAAGGTAGAGTGGATTATTGTATTTTTTCAAAAGACTTTATTTTATAATAAGAGTATTCCTTAAAAATGTGTTTATTAGTTTACAGCACATATGTAGTGGGTGATCCTTAATGACTGTTGTATATGTTTACTAAAAATTATCAAAATGTTTTTAATGACCACAACTGAAAAGGTTTTATTGTTTACTTTTTAGATACAGCTGAGAATGCTTTTCATGTGGAAAAACAAAATCAAAACACACTCAGTTGTATCTAAAAAGTAAATAAAACCTTGTCAGTTGCAAACATTGTAAATGTTTTGCTAATTTATTACAAATACAAATGCATAGTGAAATTTTGACTTTCATTGCCTTCAGTAATTCGTTTTGTATAAAGTTATGATACTAGTTTCAATATCAGGGACTATGCTTTCTCTAATTGTTTTGACATTTTAAATGCACATCAACTTTGCAAATGTTCTTGAATTTTGTAAAAAAATAGCATTATGTTTAAAAAACATTTTATTATTTGAAATTCTATCAAATTCTGAAAAAAATAATAAAGAGAAACTTTCAGCAAGTGCTGAAGAAATAATAAACACGATCATACCCAGTGCTTTGAGATAAAAAAAAATGGTTGTCAGCTATATTGTAAAATTTATTAAATTTATGAATATTAATGTTTTTGTTTTATTTATTTACATTTTTTGTTTATTTATATTTCGTTTACAATGATTTAAATAAATTTGTGTTTGAGATTTAAAAATGTTATATTTAGTGGGGGAGGGGGTGATTTTCTAGATTCATAAAAATTAATAAGTTTGTAAAATTCAATGTTTTCATTTCTTTATTTAGGTTTTTTGTTGGTTTACATTGTTTGGATAGAATATAATTGAAATCATGTATAATGATACAACATCATTGTATGATTAGATAAGAAACCTGTGTGGTTCAGCATAGTGAGTAGAGCATCCGACTTGGAATCACGAGGTTCCAGGATCAATTCTATTGTTTTCAGTTGTGTGCTCAATCCTGTTATGAACCATGAACTATAAGCTCATTGGAATTTTGTTATTTATACGAAAATCGTTTTTTAATATCTGTTAGTCCGTAATGTAACTTTAAAAAAATATTTTTATTTTCAAAACATTTTGCATTCATTCGTAAATAATTTTTTTTAGACTAATAGTTGAAATATGAATTTGTTTCTACAGAACATGTTTTTTCATATCTGCAATTATATATGTAATATATAGGGGTTTGAACTCAGACTTTCACATGATCCTCAACCATCCATGCTATCTCATACTGCTGATACACTTGATCACACATATGTCGAAAAGATAAATAATCACCAATATCCATATTTTGTGCTAAACGAGCACTCATCACTTGGTCCAGATTATCATCTCCACACCCGTAATTGTAAAATTAATATTAAATAAATAAATTCAAGATGTAATTAAAAGATTTATATTTAATAAAAATGAAATTTTTTGATAACATATAGAAAATAAATTATTTAACTTCTTTAAATCTATATGATTTTCAAATCTAATCAACAATAAAGAGATTTGCTAAATAACATAACTGAAAAGTAAAAATAAATTAACAAATATCAAACAATAATAGTGATATGCTTTTAATATTTTTGGTGCAGATTGGTTTGTGCATAGATTTTAAAAACCACAGATAAAGATTAGTTTCAATAACAATTTATTATTTCTAATGTATACAGTGATGTGTAACCATGCAATTGAGGTTTACATTGTTGTTCTTACTATCTTGTTATTTCCATTTGGGTTCTAATGAGTCTATGTTGTGCAATATGGTGTGAACATTAGATCTTTCGCATATTTGTTATCTGATTGTTAGTTTGGTATATTGTATAATGTCCAAGTATCCTCAAATGTTTTTGACAATGCCAGGAGTTGGTCTCTCTTCTGGATTTTAATCATTGTTTTGAAAAAAACCTGTTTTATAGTAGGTTGTGGGTGTTCCATGATTAGTTTACAACATTTAACCCATATGGCATAGTTCAGAAATTATTGAGAGACATATTATTGGATAGGTTTTAGTGTTAATACTATCCTTCAGAGATGAGATCAGTTGGAAATCTATCTTGGTGTTGGAGAGTATGATTTCTTGGATCACCCTGAATCCCGTACATTGTGAGAAGAGGTGTTCTGATGTCTCATCGCCGTTCATGCAAATGCTGCAAATAGGGTCTATGTTGTGACCTCATTTGTAAAAAAGGAAGTGATTAGTAGGTAGACTGTTAACGTTGTATTTAATGAGGAAGTCTAGGTATTTGGCCTCTAGACTCCATCTTTTAAAGTTGGATACCAGTTTCTGATTATTGTAATAAATGTGTTGATTATAGGATGTAAGATTGGATGGAGGATTGTGTATGCTCACCATAATGATATTTTAGAATTGAATGTGGAGTCGGTTATTGGGCAGTGCTGTTTGATAAGACTTGTGTTTCTAGTGATCCATGTTTGTCTGTCTGGTGGGGGTCGGTCAGTAGGTGTTACCTTTTGAAGCAAAGCTTTTTGGAAAATTGTGTTAAAACCATATGAATGCTACCAAGTTGTGTATGACGTTATAGGTTTTTTGGTAAATCAATGCTTGAATGGAGTGGAGAGCAAGACCATTTAGCTTTCTTGGTCACTGAGTTCCTTTGAGGCTGATCACGACCATTTTACCTCTCCAGAAAAGCCTTGAGCACAAGCTATTTATTTTATTTATGAAGCTTTTGTTGCATTTGATAAATGGAAGGAAGTATGATAATTTTGGCATCACATTCATGTTAATTAGTGCTACCTTGCCAGGGAGGGAAAGGTAGACTTGTGACAAGGAAGTGATGAATTTGTTTGTTGTTTCCAGGATGTTATCCTGAATCTTTTTGGTCATTGCTGTGGTAGATTTGAAGATGGAAAACCCAAGATATCTCTGTGGCTTGGCAGAGAAAAGGGGGTTGATTTTCCTTTCTGAAACAATTTTCCAGGAGGCATATTTTCTGGGGTTGAATTGCAGCCTGCATTTCTCAGTATAGTGGCTTAATATTGTTTGTAGCAAAGGAATATGTTTTTTTGATGGTAGGATGATCATTACATCATCCATGTAGGCAAACGTGTTGAATTCTCTGTTTAAATTGGGTATAAAGAGACCTGGTAGATTTTTTTCTAAATCCATAAGGAGAGGATTTATATATGCGATGAAGCATAGGGCACTGAGGGGGAAACCCTGAGGGAGAGCTTGTGTCGGTTTAAATCCAGAGGTGATGTTACCATCCATAGTGATAACAATTTCTCTGTTGTATAGTAAATTGCTTATGATCTGGACAGCAGCTGCAGGAACATTATACTTGGCCAAAATATTTAAGAGTCTGTCTATATGTACTGAGATGAATGCTGCAGCAATGTCCAGTTGAATAGCTATCGGCCCTGACTTCCGGTGGATTCTGACATAATCAATGCTGGAGATTATGTTGCCCATTGCATGTGCAGTAGAGGATCCCTTCTTGGCATATTGGTTGTTAGATATGTGCTTTAAGACATTTGGTTGGATGAGGTCTTTGATCACAGACTCTACAATTTTAATTAGAAGGGGTGTCATGGAAATAGGTCTGAGGTTTGAGAGATCCATAACCTGATTTTTTTTTATAAATGGAACCAGCGCCACTGGGTAAAGATTAGGTATCACTCTATTACCAGTTGCTAGGTAATCCACCATCTTTTTCATTATGGGAACTGCAAATTGATTGAGGTGTAGGATTAGGAATTTGGGAATCCCATGTAATCCAGTATGTACACCATCTGGAAGGGAAGATATTTTCTGTTGAAGTAGGTTTTCTGTGATCCCATGTGGCACCTGTGGATCAACTTCAGACCAGGATTGTGTGCCATTGAAGATTGTGGTTTGCATTCTTTGCTGGAAGTGTTCTTTTGTTGTGTTCATCATGGGTGTTCCCAGCAAAGTTTTCCCATTTGCAATGATGGAGGTGGGGGTGGTTTTGTTATTTTCCCCTCCAAGTGCCCATCTCAAGTAACCTTTTGTCCAGTAGTGTTGTTGAGATAAATAGCTTTTGGCTCTCCTAATGGATGGGTATTTTGCCAGGGATTTTTGTCTTGATTGGTATAGGTTTTTAAGACTATATATATCTTGTGTTTTAATAGGTTGACTTTGGAGCATCTGAAGCTGATTCTCTATTTGCAGAAGATTTCGGAAGAGGCCATTAGGGCCTTTGGCTTTCATGGTGTGGTGTTTTAATATTGTCTGTAGGATGCCTACAAATGAAAACCAGGCTTCTTCAGCTGGTCTTGAAAGGATGTTGATTTTGTGAAAATATATATAAGATTCGGACACTATGGTCTCTGTAATATTTGATTTTGTTACCATCCGCATGGTTTTGTGAAGAGCCTCTGGAGTTGGGAGGCCAGCCATGGTTTCAAGAGTAACTACAAGGGCTATATGGTCCCAAAACGAAACTGGTAAAAGTTTTGCATTTAGATGAAAGTGTAAATCTGGCAAATAATATAATAGATCTATTAGGGTTTGGTAGGATTTGGTGTAAAAGGAGTAGGATCCAGGAGGAAGGAATCCTTCCCCACACATCAAGTTTCTGTTTATCAGTGGAAGAAATTTTATGTTAAAGTGACCATATGTGGTGTTAAAATCTCCCAATATAAGTAGAGAGCCTGATTTGTTGCTAAGGATAGCATTTAAAGTCTGAATGATTTTGTGATAGATAGTAGGATTGTTTGAAGTGTATATATAAGCTAGATTTATGCTGTAGACCCAATAGTCTATTTCTAATAAGATTAAGTTGTTATCCAAGTAGAAAATACAGAATTTGTTTGGAGGAAATTTTTTGTTAATTAATACTCCAACCCCTCCAGCTGCTGAATGTCCAACTGAAAATTTAGTGAAGCCCATGGTGGCAATTATTGTTTCTATTTTATTGTCAGTGTTATTATGGAATTTGGTTTCCCCCATTAGAAGGATGTGGGGAGAGTTAATACTTATCCAATTTCTAATTGCGTGAGCACGGGCCAATGAGTTGAGGCCATGAACATTAATCCCTGCAATTTTATAGTTCATAATATAGTGTCCCCGCCCCCTCAGCCGGCCCATGGTCTTGGGGAGAATTTGGTAGTAAATGACTATAATTATTTTCTTGATCTGATGCTTCTTCCAATGAGAGTTGAAGTTGATTTGATTCCATGAGTACTGGAAGGTCCTCATTTTCCATAGAATCTGGTAATTCCAAATAGGGATTATCTTCCATTGGTGCTGAATCAGTATCAGAGTGCTCAGAGGTTTTCCTTTTCTTTTTTTTCCATGACACTCTGTGTTTATTTTGTGATTCTTGTGAATCTTGTTTTAATGTGGGTAGTTCATCTGAGCTTGATTTATCTGGAACATCTGATTTTCATTTATTAATATTTGGTATAGTTTGTCATGTTGACTCTACTTCTTGTGAAAGATCCTGATTCCAATATCCAGACAAACCATCCTTTTCCCCCAGGTTTGGAGTCTTGGTGTGTGATGTGTTGAGTTTTTTCCTTGGTTTATTGGTTTTGCTACTTTTTTTTTGAGGATTTTGTTTACTTTGTGACTTTCTAGGTGATTGGGTGTTATTTTTGTCTATTTTGATTCTGGTGTCTGTTTCTTCTATTGGAAGTGACTTCAAGTCTGAAGAATTGCCAAGCATTGATTCATAGCCTTTTTTCCAATGTTGTACTGTTTATTGGTTGAATATTATCTGTGTATTGGTTTAAAATGAGATGAGATGTTCTTGATGTAGTTGTTTGTTTATCATTTCTGTTTTTGGTTTGTATTGTTGTGGGATTCCATTTCAGTTTGTTGGGAAAGGTTATCATCTTGATCTTCATCTCTAGATATTATGTGGTCTGGTGTTATATTTGTGGGAGTTATTTCTATAGATTCAGTATAGTTTGATGTTGCAGACCTGTGTTTATCAGTGTGGTTTTCAATATTATTGTCTGTTTTAGGTGATTGTTGGGTGTCTATAGTTGTTGTTGTTTCTATATTCATTCTACTGCAGCGGTGAAACTTGCCTTTCTTTTGATTGCATATAGTGCAGATATGTGCCAAACAGTCTTTTATAAAGTGTGTCCTTTGTAAACAGTGAAAGCACTGAGGCCGCACCCCCCTGAATGTTAGGACCATTGGTGAACCTCTTGCGTTAACTACAGTAGGGATGTCAGTGGGAGAAACGTTTTTTTCATGGCTAGTGAGAAGATTGCTGTGTTTGATATTATGTTTCCATCCAAGATGGGGTCTGGGAGGAATTTAAATTTTGAAACAGTGCCGTAGGGATTGAGGATATTTTGGAGCTCTTGTTCAGTAAATCTCGTTAGGCAGTTTTTGATTTTCCCTTGTAGTATAATAGGTCTGTTCATTTCTACAGTGCAAAGTATTTTATTTCCCAGTATTTTAATATTGTTTTTAAATTGGAGCCTGTCTGCCCATGTCTTAAATTCTATTGCCACATATCTGTCATTAGGGTGAGTTGGTATTTGATAAATTCCCAACTCTGAATCATGTTGTTTAATTATGGAATATAAATGCTCCATGGGGAATTTGTATAATGATAAGTTTTCATTCGTTACTGCTAGGATTAGAGTTTTGTCATTGTAATAATTTTGGAAAGATTTATAGAGCATGTTTGGAATAGTTTTGTTGAAATTATCGTTTATGTTTTTATGTATTTTGTCGGTAATATTATTATAATCTAATATCTTAATTGATTGGGGATGTTGATTATCTTCTGTTGTGATTTCTCTTTCATATTCCGATATGCCTATAAGCATTTCATTAATATTGCCGGCCGAGTTAGTCTCCGCGGTTTTAACATCTTTGTTGATACTTAAAGCGTTAGCGTAGGATATAGATTTTTTTGGAAGGGTTTGTGAGTCTGTTATGAAATGTTCGAACGATGTAGATATTAAAGGTTCATCTAGTTTGAAATTTTCATTTGTTTGTGAATGTGTTTTGTTGATTTTGTTTTTATGTATTATTTCATTTTTTTCACCCGAAATACTGTTGACAGTCTCTGGTGTTACAGCAGCGAATTTGGTGACCTCTGGTGATTTAAAAGATTTTTTTTCACTTTCTTCGGATAGATTTTGCTGATATTTTTTTTGTTCCAAATTATTTTGCAAGTGTTTCATGGTTGTGGATGAATTATGTTTATTTATGTCTCCTAAAGGAGTTTGGGAAATATGGTGAGTGTTGTTACTGTTTTTGTATGTATTATTAATATTGGCTGTTATTTCGCCCGATGCGAGACCAACGCTATTGCTTATAACTGACAAGTTTGTATAATTTCTTGCATTTTAATGTTGTTAGTAATTATTTGGTGCTTACTATTGATAATGGGAAGGTTTTTGATCTCAGATGGAGCCTGAGATTTGTTATTATAGCTAGGTGGATTTCGGCCATCGTTTCCATTGAACGACTGAGTGTCACATTTTAAGCTTGAATTGTTATGTATATTATCTATATCATTGTCGCATTCCATTTTTAAATATATAAAACTTCTCTTACCTTGTATTTAGGGGTTTGGAATGGGGTTTGACACCCCCTTTCCTGCTGATTTCAATTTTTTTAGGAGAGCTATTGTTCACGTTGCTTGCTGTTTAAAAACCGGAAGCAGTTCGACAGATAAAGATTAATATCATAAAATAACATTTAATGTAATAATTGGAAATGAAAATAGTGGCAAAAGGCAAACATTTCTCTCAAAATAAGAATTAATTGTTTCAGTATTCAATTTATAAAGATAAGCTGATTATTATCAAGATAAAAGAGAATAGTTATTGTTAAGAAATGGGTCAACAATAATAATAACAATAAAATCGCTTTATTGCTGACCGTTCATAAGAAGTTCAAGTTTGGAGTCACAGACTAATCTGCAGAGTCCATCTCTCAACCACAATATCAACTCACACAAGGCAGTATCGAAAGTAAAAATTCCGCAAGAAGAATTACAATTAATTCTAGATTTGCATTTTATTAAATATTCTTTGAAAGATTTTAAAAAGTATGTTTAGATCCCAAAATAAAACAAAAAAGTCTTTTAAATATTTTAAATCTTTACTTTTTAATATAAAAACATTCAAATTTTATATATAAAGTTATAAATAGTTTTTATCAGTTAAAAAATTTGTTAAAAAATACAAAAAATACTGTAGTTTATATATATATACCTTTTATCGTTGCATATTTTAAAGTTAGCAGCGATCAAAACAACAACGATAATAAAAAAAAAAACAAGTGTTTATTTTAACATTTAAATAAATAATCGGTAGGAGAAAATGAGGTTTTTTAAAAACAATTTAGAGAAGAATTTAAAAAGTATTTTTATAAATATATAATCTTTAGAATTTAAGCTAATTTTTTTAATAGAAGTTATATAAATGCATTCAAAATATCTATTCACTAACCAGTAAATAATATAAATAAACAACAAATAGGATAACTGTGTTTAATATATATATTTCTTTACCCATAGCTCTACTGATATGCATATCCTTTCCTTGCTTGACAATTATCAATTACTCTTGATTTTTACATACATGTAGGCACATTTTCTGAATACAAATTTATAGTAACAATGAACTATCTGTGATAATAATTCTAGAAATCCTCCATTTTAGAATTATAAAATGTTTTACCTATGTAAACATATTCGAAACATAAACTCATAAATTAACATACTTAGAAATATATAAACAAACATCAGTAGATATAAACTATAAGGAAAATAAAGAATTTTTAAGAAAATTTGTTTGCATTGAAGTGTATATGAAAGAACTGTTATAAGCAATATATAGATATAAACACCAATTACAATATTCGAAACATTCATTGTTTGATTATTATACCATATAAATAACTGACCAATCACTGCACAGCATACATGACTTTGGGAAAATCTCTCTTATCTGTTGCCTATGATTGCCATAGATTTCCTAAAATATAAAAATTTGATTTTTTACTTGAATAACATTAATAAATTCACCAATATGATGTTAAAGCATTAACAATAATCAAGAAACTTTCAAAGAAGATAAAAAGTAAATACAGAAAAGTTATATAATATTTATTTTATTAATTAAACTCTGATGAAGAATTTAAGATTTAAAAATATAAGGAAAAAATTAACTTATTAGAAATGTTACCAAAATCACACTTTTCTTTATGTTTGCCGTAATATCCTATAAATACAATTTATCCAAACTTTAAACACTTTTTAGCAAAACTCTTTATTTGTACATACACCTACATTGCTCTGAAGAAGACTGCAAGTCAGTCAAAATGTAGGTGTATGTACAAATAAAGAGTTTTGCTAAAAAGTGTTTGAAGTTTGGATAAATTGTATTTATTTAGAAATGTATGGAAATCTTGAATAGATGTTAAATCCAATACCAGTGCTTGAAACTTTTATGTTTCATCAATATATTTAAAAAAATCACCAATTACTTTGCAATATGCATTGCATCTTGGAATTCTCTTTTATCAATTGACTAAATAATTGCTAATCTTCTGTACAATACAGAGCAATATTCATATATTAGTAATATAAAATCAACTGTCTCAATATTAAAACATTAATAATTAATGCAATGTTCTATAATTTAGTCTATTTCAATATGATTGGTCAAATTTTACATCAGTGATCCAACAAAGAATGTTTCAAGCATTATAATTGGAGTTCACTTTCATGTAAGTTGATTTAAAAATACAATCATATGGTAATCCAGCAAAGAATGTTTTCATTATATGTGGAATTTAGATTCATCCAAGTTGATTTAAAAGTACAATCTTTAACTTAGTTATTATAAACAACAATATTGAGCAGAATTAATAAAAAAAAGTTATTTGCTATGAACAAAAACTAATTGTTTTTAAGATAATTATGTAATGTAAATATCTTGAATATTAAGAGCAATTGGTTCCCCTAAACTTCTCATAAATCAAAAATCTACAAAAATAAGCAGTTATAATGGTTTCCTTTGGTAAATAATTTAACTTATTAATCACATATTTAAAATATGCTACAAACTTTGAATATCTGATTAATTGTTTTAAACATAACCACAGCAACATTTAAATTTTGAAAAAAGAAAGTAATGACTACTGAATAAATAATTTACATTATTCAACTTTTGAGTGCTCGGAAGTTGAATTTACAGTTGCATAAAAAAAGTCACTACTTTAATAAATTTTACAGTATTAAAAAAATCCAATAACGGTATATAAATATAACATATAAAAGTATAAACCAATTGCTGCAATTTTTTTAAAACAGTAATTTTAAAAATTTTGTGATTAACATTATCAAATCATGTTGATAAGCAGAATATCTTGTTAAATTATGATTTATTAAATTAAAATTAAAAATATACAAAAAAATAATAATATGCATTTTAAATTTGATTTTGATGCACTTCAGGTTATGAGATTGATTTTTTTATTTTTATAATTACATGATGAGTAAAACTGAATATTTTGATTATGTATACATGTGTATAAAATGTATTAATTGTATGATTATATATTTGGATATTGTAACTCTGATGATGGCTACAGGATAGTCAAAACTATAAGAATAAAATTGTGATATGTTGAAGTGTATAAGGAAGTTGGAAATTTGGTTAAATAATAGTCTATAATTTTTTTAAGTCTAATTAAAGAAAAATTAAATTAATATATTATAGAACTTACTTTTATATTTATATCTGATGTAATTAGTTGATTACTATAATTTTGATATTGCAAAATATAATTTTTTTTTTCTGAGATTATTCTATGTACAAAAAAAGCATTTGAATAAGATAATAAATACATTGTGTCATTACATTTTGGCACTATCTGCAATTTTCCAAAGATTACAAAAATATGGTGGCTCTATAAGGGTGCTACTAGGCATGTAGCCTAGCACCAGATTGCAAAGAATATTCAACAATTATAGTGATTATTTATTTACTTACGACAATCACCAAATATATTTTAAAATATAATATTACTCAGACTTTATTTGAACCAAATGGATATTAAATTAATAAATTAATAAACTAAATTAAAACAAAGATACTTGAGTATGGTTATAAACTTTTATTATATTAATTTTTCACCTTAAATACTTATTCGCCTTTTTTTTATACATTCTAAACTGACTCGAATCTTTTGATAAAAGACAAATATAAACTTAATTTTAATTTAAATCCTTTTTCATTTTAAATTCCACATATTATTAACATTTTATAGCTTTCCTGAGGCAACACACAACTCCTATAAATGACAGGACCCAGGTTTATTCTGCAGATCTGTCCAAATAGGTGTGCCTTAGTTGACTTATAGTTAATAATGAGCCTTTATTAAGCACCAATTTAAATCCCCACCTCTCTGTTATATAATTGAATTTTAAGCTTAAGTGTATATAATTGAATTTTAAGCTTAAGTGATTGGTGTAAGTATCCATGGTTTGATTATAGCCATTGGGGCATCCTTTTTACATAACTGAATTCCCTCTCCCCATTTGTCTTTTAAGATCGAGTAGAACATTTTGAGGAAACTAATCTCATATACTTTATTTTAATACAACAAAAAAAAATGCATAAAAATATACACAAATAATAATAAATACATTTTAAAAAATCCATCACTATATCTCTCCCCAATTTCAATTAATTTAAAATAAATAAAAATTCCCATTAATAGTCCCACACTCTATTGTTGAAACATTTTAACAGTTAATGGAGTCTAGATCTATTACACCAACATTTAACAAAGAGTTCTTTAAGAAAATTTTATAATTACCCTGATTTATCAGTGGTACAACTTTCTCCAATGGTTACAATTCTCATATAAGTTTTCTTGAGATGACTGGTGTGAATCCTCCACTGTTCCATTAGTTTTCTTTTGATTTCCTCAGCTAGCTCTGCACACATCTTTACTGCCCTTGGTTGACATTCACACAATTAGCTTCAGGTAGTTATTGGGACATAATTCTCCAAGGGAAAAGTTATAAAGTCCCTTAGCTGGAAAACATTTTCTTGGTACTATTACTTAATATTTTAATTTCTCTTTTCTGTGCTTTATAGATATATGAGTACACATCAAAATGCCAAGTAAATGCCAAGTAAGTCAAACAAAAGGAAACTTTTTAATTTATGTTTTTTTTTTCATGAACTGGATTCACACCTGATATTTTATTTTTAGACATTTTTACCAATCCAATTTTTATCTTTTTTTAGTCATTTTTTTTCCGATTAGTGAAACATTCTAGATTAATTAGCATAATAGATTATCAAATACTTTCAATATCTAAAGTTTAAACAATAGAACTAATTACCAACAAAATCTAATCTTTTTTTCATTACCCCAACCTATCTTTCCAAGAATTACAATTAAAAAAAGAAAAACCTTTTACTAAAAAAACTTTCAAGATCTTATTTTTATTTTGATTCAATTTATTTCAATAAATAATTAAACTGAAGGAATGCTGATTCCTTCAAGATAAATAATAAAACTTAAAATAATATTTCAAATTTTTTTATTTTAAACTAAAATAACAGATATGAAATTTTAATAAAATAAAACATATGGATATATATATATGAGCTGGCAGAAAATACCATTTAATATTATTGCAATGATTTAATATAAATAAGGTGATTAACCCATTCAGTTTCAATTTATTTTATTGGCCAAGTGAGGTAAAACGCTAAACTTTTGACTGGTCAATTACAGAATCAGCAGTAAAATATATATTCATCTTTTAATATTATATTCATTGTAGTTTCATTTGTAAAAAGCAAATTAATAATTTGTCAGAAAATGAAAGTGAACAAAAGTTTTTTCAAAAATAAATTTCTGTTTATAATTATAAAAATCTTTTATATCGGCAAATGTAAAAAGAACGTTAGTAACCTATTAAAAATGTTGCTTACATCAATGATTTTCTTTCTCAATTTATGTTTGTGCTAAAGTAAATAATTTTTACTAAAATCTTACTATTTTCCTAAAATAATTTTATTTTTAGCATATTTTACCAAAATACATGATAATATGTAAATAAATGCCAGAAAAATATTCTAAAACATTAATTTTTATTTGAAAATCAAATAAAGAGCTTGGGGCAATATAAACTATTGACAGGTGTGAAAATTGTTGTTAGCTCTGGTTTCTTTTTCAATTTACATTCCTGTAAAAGTATACAATTTGTTACTAAAATCTTACTGTTTTTTTTTTAAAAATAATCATGTTTTCAGTATATTTTATGAAAATAATTTATAATATGTAAAAAAATACTAAAAAAACACTTTAAAACATTCGTTTCATTTTGAAATGCAAAACAAAGAAGTTGGATGATGAAAAATTATTGACAAGCCTTAAATGACCTCCAACCAATCATCATCTACAAAAGACCACCCTTCTACCATTGTTAAAGTTTAAATGTCAAATATATTGATTTTTTACCTGTAAAATAATTTGAGAGAGGGCAGCATCTTATGGTACTTTTTTAAAGCTTTAAAATGGGTGCAAATTCTTTACCGTAGTGTTAAAAATGACTGAATTTGAGCAACTTGAAGCCATGATCATTTTTAACCAAACAAGGAAATGAATCAGTTAACCTCCAGTCTTGCACTTTTACAAATTTACATGCATGAGCATTAATTTAGAAGTGTAAGTAGACCACTTATGCTTAGCACTTACCATTATATAATCCAACCTTTGCCCACTATGCTGAAATTAGGGCTTTAACCTATTATGTGCTGAATTATAATTTAATAAATGAATTGTAAAACTTATTCATTCTGTAACAGGAAAGAAATAGAATCTTATTTTAACCAAGTTGGCAGATATAATGAAAACCTTTAAGCATAAGTGGTTCACTTATGTTTTTTAAACTAATACTCACAGGTGAGTTCATGTAAATTTGTAAAAGTGGAAGACAGAAGATTAGTCCCTTATTTATATTACATATCCTTAATAATGGTCAAACATAAATTTGTCCATAATATTGTTTTCAATAATTAATAATAGTTCAACACAATTGTGTTGAACTATTATATTACATATGTAATTTGTGCTATATAAATAGATTATTGATTACAATGATTTAAATAAAAATTGGGTAAATAAAACATGTTTTAGATAATGTATATATATTTAAAGTTATTTTTAGTAAATTTTATAATAGTTTATACTCAAAGTTTATTTTTAATTATATATTAAATAAAATTTATATATATATTTCTTCTACTGCTATTTTTTATGTTTGTGATAAAAGTCTTTGTCTTGAATTTTAGTGTATTGAATAAAAATTAAGTAAATAAATTATATTTTATCCTACTTTTAGTAAACTTTAATATTATGTATTATCAAATTTTTTTTAATTATGTAGTAAATGATAATTTTATATTAGTTTTTTTTAAAGTAAATTTTTTCATTATATTTTATGATAACATTAAAATCCCATAATTCCAGTTGTACTACAAAATAACTACCAATTAGAAAATGGGTACATCTTTAAAAACAAAATGACAATTTCGAAAGACCACATTAATGATTAGTTTCTTGATTAAATAACTGATGATGAGTATCTACTTTTATAACATTATTTATTTATTTGAAAATAATTCTTTCATCACAATGTTATACCAAATAAATATACATAATATGTGATTTAAAAATTAAGACATTTATTATTATTTCTGCCTATTGTGTAGTCCAATAAACAAAATAATCAGATTAACATTATGAAGCTTTTAATTACTAAACCTATTTATACAAGTAGGGGGATTTGAAGTTATTATTTTGCTATATTTGTTTTCTAATCGATTTCAAGTAACTGATACACATGATCACATACTTGTGAAAAAAATAAATGATTCCCGATATACATATTTTATGCAGAACCAGTACTCATCAGTTAGATCAGATCATAATCTCTCACATATATATACAACATGCTCAGTTTATATTAATTTAACAATTTCATAAGCTTTACTTGACTGTCTTCAACCTTCTTACACCTCCAATTATTATACCATCCATTTCATTGAAAAACTGACAATGGAATGCTCAAAGCCCTTATTGGATTTGATATTGTGGTCACAGCCACATAGACATCACACCAATGTAACTCCTAATATTGCTAGACCAATACATATTTGTATATATTATTTATCAATTAAGTAAAATGATAATTAAATGTTTAATCAATTTGTAAAATTTAATATACTTTAATTTAGAATAAAGAAATAAAACCAATATATTCCCTTTTTTAAAAATAAAAAATAATGAAATGCTTTATTTCAGAAGTTCATATAATATTCAATTATCACAATCAACATAGGTAAAACCATAATCAGATCTCTTAAGCTCCAGATTTTTTTATTCTTCTATTTGCACTAAACCACAAGCTTTTTTACAATGAAAAATTATATAAAATTTGTGCATAAGAACATATTTTATCATAATTTTTATGACAATTTCCTCTACATGTTATTGAAATAGTTAAGATTTTACTTCATTAATGCTTAAATAAATTAATATATATATGTGCTCTGCACACAGTTAATGAAGCTATTAATAAATTGTCAAAATTTTTACTGCCAAGTGCTTTCGGGACAGTCTACAGTCCCATATTCATGGCAAGTTATTCTGTTAATCTTATTGAAAAGTAATTAATTTATAGAGTGCACAGAGAGCTTATGTAAATGGAAATTTAGATTAAAGTTAAGATGGCCACTCTTATCCTTACAAAAGTCACTATCTTGTGTCATGGTTTGGAAGATCCCTCTATCAGCAAAATGTGCTTGATTATTGCAAATTTTAAAGCACATTGAATACAGGTTAGGGCCTGTTCAGATTATCTACATGTTATTACAATATTCATTTCTTGATCAATATTTTAAAGAAGAAAATTATGTAATCTGCAACAACTACAACTGGTATGTAAAAGTGCTCTAAATTTTCATATATCATAATTTCATAGAATTTTTAAAACTAAGCAGCTGTACATTTTCAGACCTTCCTAGGTATATTGTAATTTGCAAAAATCAAATTATTGAATTTAACTCACTTAGTATAAACTTTAGTTCTTTTTTAATTTTAGAGGTATCTCATACTGCTTGTAGTCTAAATGTAAGTACATTTTCTCTGTCTTATACAAATTATGGCTATTTTTCTCCTTTTTAAAAACATATTATAATACTTATCATAAATAATGCTTAAAATAACAAAAAAACATTTATAACAGATTGTAAGTAAACAATTAAGTAATTCCAGTCAGAAGGTTTTCTAAAAAAAAAAAGTAATTTTTCCAGTTTTGCAATTTTATGGTTATATTTTTTAATACAAATATTATAGTATTTATTGTAAATAATGCTTGTAATAAAAGAAAATGAAATTTGAAACAATAACTATATAAAAAAACGTTTCTTAGGAATGGTATAAGATACCACTTATAGTATTTATTATAAAACCATATTGTAGACATTTTAGGTTATTAAAAACAACAATCTATGAGATCAGTTCATTTTATTATCAAAGAAAATATATAGTTGTATTTATAAAAATAATATTTAAATAGTACATCATACAATATGAGCCATTATTATCATTGTCTATAAATTCTTGTCAGTCAAAACAAACTATTAAAATAAAATAAAAAAAACATCCCATTTCTGTTCAAATAAAAGCAAAAGCAAATTATTTAAATAAAATGAAAGATAAAATTGTGGAATAATATAGCACATCTGGATATACCATTTAATACAATATGAAAAGAAAAACATACAAAAATGGTAAAAAAACAATAAACATTCTTTTATATTTTCTTGATTAACAAATGAGAAAGGAAATTATGAATCATTAGTGAATAAAATAATATTTAAAAACCTTATTATAATGTAGTGTATGTTATATACATACACAAATCATATCATAATGGTGTTTTTTATATATTTTTAAAAAAGTAAAAAGAGTGATAAGGGAAAATATATCCAAGTGTTAATAAGAATTATACACACACATGTATTGAATCGACATTTGTACTCATATTTTTAGATAAACATTTAAAACTGATTGAGCAAAATCAGTAATTATTTTCTTTGCTTCCTTAACGTATAACCTAGATTTGTTGGTCTTTAATCTTTAACAGTGTAAACATTAATATCTTTTATTGTCACAATCACATTATTAAAATGTAGTAAGAAATCAAGTGTCAATCATTGCATATTAAATAGCTGAAAAATAATAAATTATGATTGATAAGTATTATTATTTTAAAAGATAGTGAGATATTTAGACAAATTGTTTCTGTTGATGGAAACACGTCAAAGACAATTGTCTTGAAAAGTATAAAATTCTGAAGTAATAATTTTACTTTAAAACGTTATTCTTTAAATCTTTTCAAATTGTATCATTTTATTAAAGCCTCTGGAGAATAATTAACATGCTGTCTTAAATAAAATAGGAATCTGAGGAACTTCATTTCTTGTAGAGATCCATTATCCTTGTTCTAAAAGAAAAATTCTTGAAAAACTTTCAAAAATCTATGAGAAAAATGAGATTACACACAGCATAATAGAATAATGGATTAATGGATTACACTATAAACTTTTAAGAAGAAATGCTAACAAAAATACAAAACATATTACTGGATTCATCGAAAAATGTTCCAGTTCCATCTATTCAAACTAAAATACCCAAATTAGTTATATAATAATTGCAATAAAAATGGTATAACCAAGAGAGATTACACTGGATTTCCCAAGAAATAATAGAATAATACAAAATATAAAGCAATTTTTCAAACTGAATATTCAAATAATGCTCCAACATTAATGCAGAATACTACATGAAAAGAAATTTATTGGAATAAATATTTTAATGGTAGCAGTCTCATTAAAATCATTGGAGTCTAATGGACACTTAAAAAATACTAATTATTTCATGAATGATATCAAAAATAATAACATTAATGAAAAAAATTGATATTCTTTTATATTATTTTTTGGGATTATTCTATAATTTATTACTATAATTACATTTGTATTATTATAATAATAATTATGAAATT
The DNA here is from genome assembly GCA_028023455.1 of Epiperipatus broadwayi. Lineage (NCBI taxonomy): Eukaryota > Metazoa > Onychophora > Udeonychophora > Euonychophora > Peripatidae > Epiperipatus > Epiperipatus broadwayi. Next base: position 7,229,954 of record JAQFVV010012424.1, read on the forward strand.
TATGAGTAGGGGAAGATATTATTGTCAATATTTGTGTTTTTATATTTTCTTATAAAAGAATAAAGATCATGTATGCAAGAATTATATATTAGAACATACATTATAAACCTCTTATAGTAAGTAAATATCAATCCTGAACTATTAACCCATACTTGTAGCTTTTTGTGATAGATAATAAAGAGAGTAATTTTTTCAGATTATTATTATTATTATTATTATTATTATTATTATTATTATTATTATTATTATTATTATTATTATTATTATTATTATTATTATTATTATTATTATTATTATTATTATTATTATTATTATTATTATTATTATTATTATTATTATTATTATTATTTCAAGTTGTCTCTGTTAATTTTCCTATTGATGCTCATCATCCACCTTTTGAGTTTTATATTAATGTTTGTCACTCAAAGATTAATTTTTCTAATATTTCAAGAAAGGATTATGGGAAGGGTAATTATTTTGATTTTTGTAGAAACTTTTCTAAAGTTAATTGGAATTTTTTGTATTCTTTTAATGATGTAAATCTTTGCTTGGATGAGTTTTTAAAGATTCTTAATGGTTTTATTGATTTGTATATTCCCAATAAGCGACCTTTTTATAAGGGTTTTCCTCGTTGGTTTTCATGCGATCTTATTAAAATTATTAAAAGGAAGTCTTATCATAGTAGACTTTATTATAAAACACAGAATATCTTTTTTTATAATAATTTTATTAATTTCAGAAGATTGGTGAAGCATGTTTATAAAAGAGATTTGAAGAATTATATTAGAAGAATTGAGGTTAATATTTCATCTAACCCTAAAGAATTTTGGGATTTCATTAAAAAGTCTGGTTTGGGTAGAAAAAAGGTTCAAGCTACTCAAGGTTTCACTTTAAGTGCAAATGACTTTTCAAAACATTTTGCTGATGTATATTCATCACATGATGCAATATCTTCAAATATTGCATTATTTTGTAATTCTTCAACTGTTCATTGTATGATTGACCATATTTCTAAGGATGATGTTGTTATGGCTATTAAGCGACTTAAAATTCATTCTAGTTTGGGAATTGATAATATTCCTTCATTTATTTACAAAGGGCTAGCTGAATTTATTGCAGTTCCTCTTGCATTTATTTTTAATTTATCACTGAATTCTTGTGTTTTTCCTAATGTGCTTAAGTGTGCCAAAATGGTCCCAATTTTTAAGAATGGTTCACGTGATTGTCTTAATAACTATAGACCTATTTCTGTTTTACATACTATTGCTAGAATTTTTGAGAGGTGTGTTTATAATAAAATTATTTTAGATGTTAGTAAACTCATTTCTTCTTCACAGCATGGTTTTATACCTAATAGATCCGTAGAAACTAATTTGTTAACAATTTATGATCATATAGCTCATGCAATTGAGGACCAGCAGAGACTTGATGTTGTTTATTTTGATTTATCAAAAGCTTTTGATAAAGTAGACCACAGTATTCTTCTTCGCAAATTATATCAAATGGGTTTTTCTACTAAGCTTGTTTATTGGTTTCAATCCTTTCTTCATGGTTGTACTGCATATATTAAATTTAATAATACTATTTCATCTAAGTTTAAATGTAATTTTGGAGTTCCTCAGGGTAGTATTTTAGCACCTATGCTTTTTAACATTTATATGAATGACCTTAAGGATTGCTTAAAATCTTCTTATCTTTTGTCGGATGCAGATGACTGTAAAATCTTTAGAAGAATCACATCTGTGTTTGATTGCACTCTTCTTCAAAAGGATATAGATAATTTTAGTGCTTGGTGTGATTTAAATAATATGATTGTTAATTTCAGTAAATGTTCCTTAGTCTCGTATTCTAAAAAATCTGAAGTTTTGCATTTTTCTTATTTTATTAATTGTCACAAAATTATTTTCGTTGCTCTCCCAAAAAGATTTGGGAGTTATATTTTCTAGTAATGGATCCTTTCTTCCTCATTTGGAAATGATTATTGGTAAAGCTTTAAAAATTATAGGTACTATTCTAAGGTTTGGTCATCATTTCAGTGGTGATACAAAATTTAAATTATTTTTATCATTGGTTCTTCCCATCATTGAATATTGTTCAGTCATTTTGAATCCTAGCTCTAAACAGGGATGTAACTTATTACAATCAGTGAGTAATAAGTTTTTTAAATATGTTTCTTTGGGAAATAAAACTGTTGTTCATCTTTCTTCTAGAAGACAATATAGAGATCTTAAATATCTTTATAAACTTGTTAATAAAATAGTTCTTTTATCTGACACAATTTCTACTGTTGTAATTAGATCTCATGTGCATGATACTCGGTCTGCTTCTGTTTGTTACATTAAAACTTGTCATTCCAATGTTCTTAGATTTTCTCCTTTATTTAGACTGCCATATTTATATAATCAGATTTGTAGTAATAATAATTACTTCAATTTAGATTATAATCAATTTTGTTATGTTATTAAATTTAAATGTCATATTTGATTGGTTTAACTTGATTTTGTTTATATATATATATATGTTAAATTGTTTTATTATTATTATTTTGTTACGCGCTTTATATTTATCCCTTTTATTTATTTGTTATTATTAATGTTTTAATAATAATTGTTTATATGCTGATATTTAATTTTACTTTAGATTTTTAAATGTGTTAATTATCTTTTATTGAAATATGGCACATAATTATATTAATAATTTGTCATTTAAACTCATTTATGTATTTATATATTTGTTATGGTGCAATACTGTAATTGGCTTTATGCTGTAGTTTTGTACGGTAAATAAATGAATTGAATTGAATTGAATTGAATTATTATTATTATTATTATTATTATTATTATTATTATTATTATTATTATTATTATTATTATTATTATTATTATTATTATTATTATTATTATTATTATTATTATTATTATTATTATTGTATAGTGTTTACTATTTACCTTATCCCCGGTTTTGGGCAGTTCTTGCTATGGGATTATTTTCACTTTTTTTTTTGCTTTTGATAAAAAATTTAACTAATTGCATATTAAAAAAGTTCTAATATAAAATAAATTTTAAACTCATCTTCTATTTTAATGTGTGCTTGTATTATAAGAATGTTTTCTAAATTTTCATAATTCAAATGGCAAAGTGATATTTAGTTTTAGATTCAAACTGCATCTTGTGCTTACCTTTATTGAATGAATCAATGGCTATATCACTACTTGAAGAAAGTTTGAGATCATTATCACTTATGTATTTCTACTTGTTGGTGTCTGGAAAAAAAAATAGTCTCCATCATTTTTATATATAATTGTTAAATAATTTGCTAGTAAAAGTCAATAGCTATAGATTATTAAGATATTTGTTTAAACAATCATACCACTATCTGTATTTGTTTTACTTTATGCATTAATAAATCATAATTATACATGGATTTTATTTAAGAAGAATGCATGAAATGTAATTGTGCTAAATTTCTGTTCCATTCTCATGGATAGCTAGCCTAAAGCTATTTTATCTCCATTTTCTAATTGTATATCACAACCATATCTACTTATAATTACACTTTTATTACTTATTAATTTTATAAAATTAATTTGCTGTCATAAATAACTTGATTGTTTACTTGATTAATAATTTACATTAGCATTATAGGTAAGATCATCTATTTTATTTTATGTAGGTCCATTCATGGCCTGCATGCCCAAATGCATTACTTTTAGTGGCTGTGCTCTGATATTTAACTAATGATTAAGGACAAGGCATCTTATCATCTGCATAATAAATATATTTGATCTAAACCCCATTTCATTTCAATACATTCAGACTTTATATTTATCCACAAGAGGTCATTGTTGAAAAAAAAAGTATTTGGGAGAATGAATAACATTATATATATATATGAAAAACAAAAAACAAGTTAAAAACTTGCTAACACTTGTATTTATGTCAACAGATGGCATTCTACCAAAAACACCGTCAAGTGTTTGTTTACATAAACATCAGAGCATGCATTCACTATCTCTAACTTTAATTCCACTTTCAGATCATGATTTCAAGCTATTTCCTATTGTCAGTGAAAGACAGGAATTTTAGAAACTAGATCTAAACACAAACTCTGAGCGTTTATAAAACAGTTTCTATTCAGCTTGCAAGTGTGAATCTTTTAGACACATAATGTCTTTAAACTCAGCATAGCAAGCCAGATAACTACATGGATCTGTTCTCAGTTCAGCATCACCACATAATAGCAGCCTCTGCAATATATATCATTGCTAGAAAGACCTCAAAGGTACATTTATGAAAAACAAAAAAACCAAGTTAAAAACTTGCTAATGCTTGTATTTATGTCAACAGATGGCATTCTACCAAAAACACCGTCAAGCGTTTGTTTACATAAATGTCAGAGCATGCATTCACTATCTCTAACTTTAATTCCACTTTCAGATCATGATTTCAAGCTATTTGCTATCGTCATTGAAAGACAGAAATTTTAGAAACTAGATCTAAACACAAACTCCGAGCGTTTATGAAACAGTTTCTATTCAGCCTGCAAGCGTGAATCTTTTAGACACATAATATCTTCAAACTCAGCATAGCAAGCCAGATAGCTACATGGGTCTGATCTCAGTTCAGCATCACCACATAGTAGAAGCCTCTGCAATATATATCATTGCTAGAAAGACCTCAAAGGTACATTTATGAAAAACAAAAAACAAGTTAAAAACTTGCTAATGCTTGTATTTATGTCAACAGATGGCATTCTACCAAAAACACCGTCAAGCGTTTGTTTACATAAACATCAGAGCATGCATTCACTATCTCTAACTTCAATTCCACTTTCAGATCATGATTTCAAGCTATTTGCTATCGTCATTGAAAGACAGGAATTTTAGAAACTAGATCTAAACACAAACTCTGAGAGTTTATGAAACAGTTTCTATTCAGCTTGCAAGCGTGAATCTTTTAGACACATAATATCTTCAAACTCAGCATAGCAAGCCAGATAGCTACATGGATCTGTTCTCAGTTCAGCATCACCACATAGTAGAAGCCTCTGCAATATATATCATTGCTAGAAAGACCTCAAAGGTACATTTATGAAAAACAAAAGACCAAGTTAAAAACTTGCTAATGCTTGTATTTATGTCAACAGATGGCATTCTACCAAAAACACCGTCAAGCATTTGTTTACATAAACATCAGAGCAACAAGCCACATCTAGTTTCTAAAATTCCTGTCTTTCACTGACGATAGCAAATAGCTTGAAATCATGATCTGAAAGTCGAATTAAAGTTAGAGATAGTGAATGCATGCTCTGATGTTTATGTAAACAAACGCTTGATGGTGTTTTTGGTAGAATGCCATCTGTTGACATAAATACAAGCATTAGCTAGTTTTTAACTTGTTTTTTGTTTTTCATCAATGTACCTTTGAGGTCTTTCTAGCAATGATATATATTGCAGAGGCTTCTACTATGTGGTGATGCTGAGCTGAGATCAGACCCATGTAGCTATCTGGCTTGCTATGCTGAGTTTGAAGACATTACGTGTCTAAAAGATTCACGCTTGCAAGCTGAATAGAAACTGTTTCATAAACGCTCAGAGTTTGTGTTTAGATCTAGTTTCTAAAATTCCTGTCTTTCACTGATGATAGCAAATAGCTTGAAATCATGATCTGAAAGTGGAATTAAAGTTAGAGATAGTGAATGCATGCTCTGACATTTATGTAAACAAACGCTTGACCGTGTTTTTGGTAGACCGCCATCTGTTGACATATATATATATATTTATTAAATGTTTTCATGGTTGTATGATGTAGATAAATGGTTTTACCCAAAAAATAATTTATATATTGTAACCTTCTGAATGAGCCAAGAAACAAACTTTAATTAATCATACTGTATCAATGGTGAATAACGCACTTAACTAAAAAAAATAATGAAATAGTGCTAAAATTTTTAAAAATTTATGTTAATGGTCTATAACATTATGTGAGAGTTGCTTATGGGTGTTAGTTGAGAGTTTTATAATTATTTAGTATTATTATATTTGAGGAAATATTTAATGATAGAAATGGGGGGGGGGATGAATTATTACAGGAGTTGTTAATGTGTAAATTAAGTTGATGCAAATTTGTTTTATATATTTGTAGAATAGTGGTTGGTATTTATTTAGATGGTTTTCTGATCTGTTTATTCATTGTCACACCCATCTATTATAGATATCATATATTATAACACAGCAAATGTACAGTCACTTTTTCTTTTAAAATATATATGTTCTACAATAATATCAGCAAATTAAAAATCCTTCTCCTTTTTCTTTTCAAAAACTTTATTTTCTTATATCAATACTGAACATACATATATATTTATATAGTACAAAACTCCAATGTTTCAACCATTTTTATCTTCGTACAGTCATTTTCAAGGATCTGCAACAACAATATGAAATGCAATATGAAAGAGTAATAAAAAATAGCAGTGGGAGAGAGATGTAAGTAAAATATAAGTATGTATGTTTAATATGTTTGTTACTGTTTATGTTAATGTAAGATGAAGATATTTATGTAATTGAAGTTTCTTTATAAATATGTATTTCATATTGTTGTTGCAGATCTTTGAAAATGACTGTATGTAGATAAAAACAGTTGAAACATTGGAGTTTTGTGTTATATATATATATATATATGTATGTTCAGTATTGATATATATATATATATGTATGTTCAGTATTGATATAAGAAAATAAAATTTTTGAAAAGAAAAAGGAGAAGGATTTTTAATTTGCTGATACCATTATAAGTAGTATCATCAGTCATATATGTTTAACCAATAGCCATATAAGTTATATTTTAGTCAAAACAATTTAATATTCATATAACAGCATATGTGTGTGCATGTATGTCTGTGTTATCTTCCAATTTCATTTTCATATTTAATTACAGTACATAATTTTACATTTTATAATAAAACACCTAAAATTACTGCAAATATCTCTGATAACAGGTGCATGTATATTTTGAGTGATTAATAGATCTCTGGATTAGTGAATTATTTGACAAACTAAATTGTGTTATCAATTACTTTATTCAATGGCTAATTAATGCTTATTTATTTTATAAGTGTATAAATTATTTTTTTTTGTTTTATTCAGTTTGATTTAATTTAGAAAATCAAATGATTTTTTTTAAAGAAAAGATTTCTTGAATATTTGTTACTTAATTATTTGAGTGTGAAGGGTGGAGCTAACATTTGGAGGATAAGGTGACCTCTTGATTGATAGAAAGATGTATTTAAGTGATAGTAATAAAAAAGATTCTTCTTCTGACACTTCTTCTATGTACATGGTTTTTCCCAATCTCTTTCAGAAATCAAGTCAGTTAAACTCCAAAGTGTAATTTTTTTAACAGTATTATTTTATAAAATTCAGTATGGGAATTTTAACTACCAGACAGCTTTAAGAAAGAATGTCCGGCTAATTTTTTTTACAAGGTATATTTTCTTCATTCTCCACTTAGTTGTATTTTAAATTAACACAATTGTTTGAAATGTATTTATATGCTTATAACCTAAATCTACTTTATTTACCTATGTTTTCTATTGTTAAGGAGAAAATGAAATTGCATGAACTTTATAATCTTTTAAGGAAATTTGTGCAGGACTGTTTAACAAAGCCTAGCATAGACTCTAAGTTTAAATTCTCTTCTAATTATATAAAAGTTAAGTTAAAATGAGAGAATGTGTGTATAATTTATCGTGTTATATTTCAAACTACTATGTGATAATAACTATGCATATTATTCATGTTTCTGAAATATTTTATTTTAAAGAAAATGAATGTGTGGTTTACAAAGAACTAACCAATAATTAGTATTTATTTAATGGGTACCTGACTTAAGTTGAGTAGAAGGACATTAATATTATATATTTCTTATTCTCTTTCAGTATGTGGACATGTCATAAAAGAAAAATATTGTTATCTAAGGAATTTAAAATTTTCCATGAACAATTAGCAGTGGACCAAAATAATTATATTCATGCTAACTTATGAAGTTTATGGGAAGCCAATGTTCTCTTGGAAGACTGCTAAATTTATTACTAAGTTGGAAATTTCCAGAATTAAATGGTCAATATCAAACAAATATGTAGCTGAAATTATCTATCTATTATCTCTGTTATTATAAAAAGTTTATTACTCGTGCATTGTTTTAGTGAGTTCAATAAGCTATTACTAAGAACATTTGAGATTGCTTAATTAAATCTAAAATTGTAAATGTTTATCCTATAGGAATTTGTCTTCATGTTTTATTAGCACATACTCATTTGAAATCATCATTCTTATCTTCGCATCATTCAGGATACTTTATGTTAAAGACTCTGCAAGTGAATATTTGTTAAGTGAAAGAAGAGTAACTATTTTTTTTTGTTTGTTGTTATTGATATATCAAAGACAGATAGATAGGTATTTGTTTATTTATTTTGTGCTATTTCCTTGACTTCAATAACATCTTGGATAGCATATTACAAGTCACAATATGCTGGTAATCAATTATTATTTAAATGTAATTTCTTATGTGGGTTATATATACACCTTTCATGTGTTTTATTGAAGAGAGGTATTTCTCTATTTAATGTCTCAAAGTGAGCAATTGGCTTAGAGAATAGTAAATGTATGAAAGATAAATATTGTTGTCAGAAATAGTGAAGCCCCATTGTCAATAATTAATGCAATTTAAAATTTTAAAACAGCTAATAGTTTATCATAAACTAAAAGTTTTTATTTTCAGTTCACTATTTACTTTAGTGTAACATTTGTCTACTATATAATTTGAAATCATTTACATGCTCTTATTCATATGTATGTGTATCCATCTCATGCAGTCTATTTCATATATAATTAGTAAATATTCAGTCTTATGACTTTGTTTCTCTCTGTTGATTTTGGATAACGTCATATGCTAAAAGAATTGAAAGAATTAAGGACCAATCTGTGTGTGAATTTATTTTCTAATGTTAGAATTAAATGTATTAAGTAGCTGTGAGAAAGCAAGTTACTAATGATATGTTCTGTGTTGATTGGGATTGAGGACTCTCTCCCTTAATATGTCTAAATATTTGGCATGAGTGAAGTATATTTCCAGAGTATGTGTTTATGCATTATATAAATGATATTTTATAAAGTTAAATATTGTGTTTCACCTTTATTCTGGTGGTGAGACTGAGTTCCACAACAATGGTACACCTCAAAGTTAGGTGGGGAGTCATTATTTGTCATTAGATTTATTAGTCAAGAAGCTTGTTTATTCCTCATGTGCTTAATTTTTTTTGAATATATCTTTTTGTTATTATAGGATCATAGCTATATGTAATATAATTGGTGGTTAAATAAATGATAAGATTAAATTCTTTATGGAATATTGTACCGGTCAGAATTGTATGTTCATCTAACAAGAATTAGGATCTAAGCAAAAGTACCTAGAGTTCAATCATATACGAGATACACAGGTCAGGGATACTCATGAACTCCACCCTATTGCCCACCTCCCAAATCTATCACATTACAAACAACATTTCTGATGATAGCAACCTACTTTCCAATTATCTCCGGCCCAGAGGGTTCAGCAGAGACACAAGAGATTTAAGCTTAACTAAATGATAACGCAAAGTAATAAGAGATGTGTACTCATGAACCAATAAAATCTCCAAAAGATAGGTTATTAAATATAAATTTATTTAACATGAAATTAATATTAGAAATCGATTTATATGTGAACAGCCAGATATAGAGATTTACAATGACTTAGAACCTTAATTATACAAAGAATACCTGATCTAGGTTTCACCAATGGTCACCTATGCATTCCATACTAACCTTAATGGCATAAAGGGTTTGATGGATATGCATACTAAACATATATGGTAAGAAATTTATTATATGAACCGATGTGGCTTAATATGCTAATATGATTTAACGGGTTTCTATTATTCACGCTATGACATTCTTCAATCATGAAAACTGTAACGGATTGCAATGGCCATACCTGGCTATTAGATCGAGTAATGACATGATTTCCAATTACATAAAATATAACAAAATTCAATAGTTGTGAGTGGGCTTTTATTCTAACCATCACATTTTAAACAATAAATGATCTAGCGAGCTTGGATTACATCTGGATTTTATTAAGAGTTACATTAACTATAAATCAGTTATTTTGGGACATTACGAGATGATTCATCATTTATTATTTACAAAGAGAATGAGGAAAAACATAATTACTTTAACATGGTCATATGACTTGGCATTTATGGTTTTATTAATAATCAATGTAACGTGTTTAATAGTGGTTAACGAAGGGTGGATAGCGCTAATAAGCGATAACTTATATAAAAGGGCAAATTTAATCTATTTTATAATGAGAACTTTGGGAAGGCTTAGGAGAATCACATCATTATGGCTTACAGACATTTAAAATATATGAGGGAGTATGAACGATAACGTGCGGACCGAATGATAACGCTTGAGAGGACGAGAAGCTTCATCAACTTGACAACGAAGAATATAGGCTTATCTGCACTTGTGACGGATAGCATCCAAAGTGGTTGGCAAGATACCATGGTTCCGATTTGTCGAATGTTAACCCATAGCAGCGCTTACTGAACCAACACAATCTGTGGGAGTCGGGACCTCCACACTCCGCCAAGAATTGTGCTATATGGATTCCAAGAATGAGAGAGAGTATGATAAAGCAACTTTTGATTTGTGAACACTATCATCTGGACACGTGGTGAAGGCTTTCAGGTTTGTCTTAACCCTGATTTATATGGCCTTAAATGGTAATCAAGCCTAGTGTAATGAAATAATTATATCCAAGTGATCCCAAAAAGGGGGCATACACTTTACTTAAAGAACTTATTTGATATATTAATAATAGAATATATAAAACCAAATTAAGAATCCCTTCGTTAAACGCATATTAATCCACCCGAAAAATAAGTTACTTAAATCATCATTAGATGGCGGGCTACTTATCAAATGAATCATCATTTAGAAATACATATCTGAATTAGATTTATTTATTACTCAATTTCTATAATACTAATCAATAGCGTGAAATAATAGTACATAATATATTTAAATCTTGTCAAATGGCATAATATTAATTAATAAAACACAATTTAGGAGTACTTCTCAATCAGGTGAATTTTATAGCATGGTAAGAAAACTTACGTTTACGGTTAAATATTCCTTAATTGCGGAATAGCAAAAATACAATAGGATTGATTCGCCAGATTGAGTTATTAGCATATTAAATTTGGTATGATTTGCACAATATTAAATAACGAAAAACCGCCACATTTAAAATAAAAATACAATAAGAATGAAAACCTAGTATTCAAGTTTAGAGAGTAAAATACAATTTAAATATAAAAGCAATAAGAAATCAAAAAGAGGTCATTATTTAAGCATTTAATCAGTGTAGCATTACCGATGGGAAAAACAAGCAATTACATTTTTACATTACAAAGAGTACAAAACTAAAAATGTTTAATAAGACATACATTAGGTGGTTGGAATTAATCTTATCGAAGTTGAAATTTACGTTTTATAGTTAAAAGGATTATTAAGACGAAAACATTAGAGTTCAGTTTTGCGGCAGGGAATTACCTTTCTTTTCGATGACTTTACAACCGTGTGCACATGTGTTGGTTCCATGTTTGACGAAATCTAGTTAATTTAGCAGTATTTTGACAAAATTATCATTTCAGTCCGTTCTTTATGTAGCATACAGTTCATTCTGGCAGTATTTTGGCTACGATAGCTTACAAGTATTTTGGCATTGGATAGATCTTGGAAGGACCGGGGAAGCAAATCTAGATTCTACTCACTCGTCATTTTGTGGTTCTGAGTGATGTAACTTCCCCCAGCAACAGAGTTAGAAATTAATATGTAAATCTCTTTAGTTAGGAAATGCGGTGGTATTTATACTCGTTTGTTACTGCCTTTGGGTAATCCCCGGATGTGTTAACGGTTACAATGATACAGCAAATTTTGAAATACAAACAAGATCAAATTCGAGAGAGTTGGTCTTAATCTATTTTAGGATGAAAATAGACATGCGGAATAAATGTTAAGTAACATGAAATTTAAATAAATCTGTATCAGAATGAAAACAGATTCCTTCGGAATTTAAAATACGGTAAGCCTTTTATTTAATACACTCGCATTACACTCTTGAACTTTCTCTCTATTAGAATATATATAAATAAAAATATACATAGTATAACACTTTTAATTATTAAGTTTTATCTGTTACACACACATACGCATGACTGTTTACCGTAATAGAAATATATAATTTATATGCCTATTAACTTTAGACAAGTAGAAGTTTACAGAGACATAAACAATCATGTGCATTGGTATACCTTCACTCCCTAGTGGTTTATAATTAAATGATTGGGTTTGAACCCATGTTTGCAGGTCTCAAACATCACCAGAAAATGAAGCCAAATGTGTGCAACAGATTTGAGTGCTTCAATATTAAAGCAGAAATAGTGTTATATTTGTTGGCTGGTTTATGGCATTATCCATATTATGACACTTATTTAGTAACTCATAAGCAAACCAAAGAGATGTAAATATATTGATTCTATCTAAATTATAGCATAAGATGTGTCACACATGTAATGCAAATAACCTTGCAGACATGAGAGTATAGTACTATTAAATTTAAACATCAGAAATTAAAGATTCTAGATTATGTCATGTTAATTTACTGCAAGCTTTAAATCATCAAATCATCAGAATGATTAATTTTTATTTTGAATGTGTGAAAAGTATAGTTATTTAAAAGGATTATTTGATTGAGTTATTTAAGGTTACTCTCTTGACAGCCAAAGTTATTAATTAGTTTTATTCCAATAAATGATAGTGTGATCTCTCCAACTTGTATATTGTAGCCCTTAATAAGATATTTATTTATCCAGTGTTGTTTGCTAATAAAAGATGTTAGAGTTAATTAACAGCCTAAATATATTCGAAGTTAGAATATGAGGGCATTATTTTATTTGTTTATTCCTGTCTTATAAATGTCTAATCAATAAATAATATAGTGTAATAGAAAGAGATATCGAATCCAGATTGGAAAATGTATTTGTAAATTTAGGAATTAAAACAAATAGTTCCAATGTGAATCAATTATATTTATTTTGATTGCAAAATGTAAATAAATGTTTTATTTATTTATTCAAAACTTTGTCTCGAGTTGTTATTATGTGCATTCATATTCTAGTTTCCACATTCCACATATCTATTACAACATAAATGCACTACTTTATAAATTTGATAATGAACATACTTAAATTTGATAATATTGTTCTCTTGATCCAAACATTATATGAAATACTTTAACCACTTGGTAAACTTATGAAGAAGGTTGTATACTCAGTTTATTATTTAGACAATGATGTGAGATTAAAAGGTACCCTGTTTCCTTCTTTATCTATTTGCTAATCCAGTGAAACATCATTCAACTCATTTCATTATTTTTTTTTATTATAATAGTTATAAGTTATTGTATAATAGAATTTCTTTAATCAAATTGTATTAAAGATTCTCTGAGATCTTATTTTATAGTTCCAACTTAATATTAATTTAGCTATTCAAATTAAGATGTGCTAGATAGTAGAGTTACTTAATATCATATTTTTCTTTAAAAGTTATATTGTAGCTAATATAAGAATGTATTTAGATGATGGAAGAGATCAAATTTAATTTATAGTTTATTAGCTTGAATAAATAAAACTTTATTGATTTCTATCCTTTAGTTGATTAACAAATGAGGCCTATATTTTATTTTAATGATCAATAGTATTTCTTCCTTCATTTATTTATTTATATTCTATATATTTTTGACTTTCTACAACCCTCCACTGAGCTAAGCTATAAATCAGGCATAAATAGAAGAGTCTCAATACTAATTTAAAGCAAAATGAAGTTAATTTATTCTCTTTATTAATAGAATTGGTGCTCTGGGCATTTGTTCATATAATGTGCAGGATCGGTGTTATGTAGTGGGGTTATAATATATATATTATGATGTATACATGTTTCCACCTAGTGTATAAATAATTAAATAAAGAAACAATTAAAGGTCATGTATTTAATAAAAACAATATTTATTGTTTTGAATAAATGTGAAATAAGTGAACCGTTTATTTATTAAATTTAAAAAATTAAATATTTTGTTTAAATTATTGTTGATCATAACAATGTCTTATTAGAATTAGAAGAGAGTTACATAATCACAAGTCAGTGTTTTATAAAAGGATGACTGCATTTTGTGATACTATAGCTACAGAAATGATTTTAGCAAGAAGACACAGATTTTTTTGTTTAAAAAATTGTGTTTATTTTACTTTACTTTTTATGAATATATTCAGAACATATAGCAAAGAAATATGCACTATGAATAAGACAATTTAGAGAGGGAATGAGCTCTCCATTCATTGATATCTTTATAATTAAAATGGATCTCACAAACACTATCCTGACCACCATAGAGTTAAGATAATTGAATTCACCTTGGATTGTAAAGTCAATAGAAATAATAATTGGATATCATCTAATGATTTAAATTGCTTTTGGATCCCAATAATTGTTTTGATAGCAAAAGGATACCAAAGAAATATCAAGTAATGGAATATCAGCTGGAGTCATATACATACAAAACTGTGGTAATGGATGCTAATGAAAATCTTCTTTTAAATTGACTCTGTCAGATGTTTCATTTTAAAAAATAAATATATATATAATAATAATTTTAATGATAAACATTTATTAAAGTTTTATTTATTTATTAATAATTTCCATTAGTATAACCTACTTGGCATTTGTTATCATTTAAATAATATGAGAAATATTTTTTTAAAAAGAAAAAGTAACAATATTAAAACTTTTATTACTTGTTTAAAGAATTTATCGTTAAGCCTTTTATGACTGTATGCTTTAATGATTTAAAAATGTATATCACATCTATTAATTGCAATCTTAAGAAGGATGATAGGTAAATTATAGAAAAATATAATAGGATATTAGATTACAATTGGTAAGTTGGATTTATGATCTTTATTTTTGCCACATTAGTTAATTTCAATAAATTTATATTATTAACCTAAGTCCTTTGTACCTATTTGCACCAGTCATTGTAAATTATTTTATTACACAATTTATTTTACAATTAAGATAATTCATTGTATATCCCACACTATACTTTATCATCAAGTGAGTCATCTTTTATTGAACTTCATCTTTTTTTCTAAGCAGATGTACTTATTATGGACTATTGGCACCATACAAATTTATGAGACTATTGTAAATGTAAATTTAAACTATGATAGAGCCATTTGTGAATTATATATTTATTTGTCTATTTTAGTTATATATTTAGTTGCCTAAGTACAATATTTATGTAATATATTTATGAGTATTCAAATGTTTAGTGGGTAAGTGGAGAAAAACAGCTTAGTTCACAATTTTATTTATTATATATGGTTGTCCAAATCTATGAGGCACTTGAAGGCCAGTTATCCCTTCTCAATTATATTTTTTGTTATATTCATGATTAACAAAATTTGCAAGCAATTCAGTGAACAGGACTTATTTTATATTTACATTTTGGTAGTCTTTATTAGTTTTCCTTTACATGTGGCTCATCCAACAAGGAAATATTGATATTCATAATTCAATCTTGCCCTTTTTAGCCTTGTTCTCATATGTTTTTAGAATATTTATTTCTTCACAATATATATAATAAATTGATAAATATTTTTAACCAATAAAATATTTTAGATTTTGACATACTTCTCCAGACTAGTAATGAATCTAAACTATGAACTCAATGTAAAATCTCCAGATAATTTTTCCATTTTATATGTATATCATAAAAAGTTCTTGTTCAAATCTTTCAAATATATAGTCAGCATAGAAATAATTGTTAGATACTTCTATTTATATGTTGTAATTACAAACAATATGATTATGGAAATTGAATGTTTCATATTTGGCTATATTTAAGATATAAGTAGAAAAGTCTGACTATTGTTTTTGTATGAATGTTTAGATATTTCAAGTCTGTTTCATCTGATAAGAGTTGCTTTTGAAATACATGTACAGTGAAGGAAATTAGTCCAAAAAATTTTATATTAAGCAATAATTTAAGATTCTTTACAAATGTAGATGAGAGATTGGCAAATCTGAAACATATGACTGATATATACATTAAAATAAATATTTTCATGGATTGTTATTATAATATAAAAGAGAAATGAGATTATATCCATGTAAACAGAGATAACTTTTAGCTTTTGATATTGCCAAGAAACTCAATTACTATTAATTGACAATCCTTGAGGCTAAACAAGTTTTCTCATTAACTTATAATAGTCTCTTTTGTTGGAGTTTTTAATAAAATTATAAGTTCTTCATTATTTCTCTATATTCATATTTTACTACTAACATAAATGTAAAAAATTAAAACAATGTTAAGATTAATTCATTTTATTTTTAATCCAAGTAAAAAAAGAAATAAAAATATTTATCTAACTTATGTATACCATTTATGCACTCATTTAAAAAAAAGAAATATTTCAACCATTATTAAACCAATTATAATAGATTCTACATGTAAATAGAGGAATTTGAACTCAGGATATTTCAGTGTATTCATTTTCCACTCCATTTCAAGTAATCAATTACACATGACCACACAATGCTAAAAAGATACATGATATCCAATATATCTATTTCATTCAAAACCAGCACTCATCAGTTGGGCCAGATCATAAACTCCCATATGTATATACAATCAGTACTCAGTTTATATTTAGTTAGCAATTTCTCAAACTTGAATGGACAGGCTTCAATCTTGTTTCCCTGAAGTTCAAATTCTTTTATTTACATATATAAGAAACATTCAGTATAAACAAAATTACATACTGCGTTAGAAATATATTTTATAAAAACTCAAATTATGAAATCTTAATTCAGTTTGAAAAAGTTAAAAGGATAATTCATATATTACTCCTTTTGAAAATGACCATTTAACAGCTGATTGATAATTGTAAGGGAGATAAAAATGTTTAAAACAATTGTGTTTATTACTCACTGTCTCTCACATTTTTTTAAAAAAAATTCATTTATAAAACAATTCTTTAAAAAGATACACATTCAATCTGGGCTGGCCCATAGGTGAAGCAATTGACTCAAATACTGAACTGAAATAAGTATCAAAATGAGATATATTGAAAAATATACATTTTTATAATAAATAATTTTTTTTTATTTAATGCATATTTTTCATTATTATATATATTCATTGTTTTATTTAGCAAACCATATTAAATTCTTACTAATAACCTTTTCAATAATTCTAAACGATGCAGTGTTTAGGGTTTGCCTTGGTTCCAAAATTGATTGACCAAACTCAGCATTCAATATCTTTTTATGCATAAAATAATCAAATGTTATGTTTCAGTAAGTAATAGATGGCTCTGTATTCCAGTTGTATTCTCTCCAGCATGTAACTGTTTCATAATAGAAGAGCTGTAGAAACAAAGATTTCAACAATGCAAACCTCTGAAGTGGATTGTTTTGAATTCTGAATCATAAGATTTTTTGGCATATAAAGATGATGAAAGACAGCGAGTAAGTTTCTTTAAATGATTAATCATTATTCATTGTTTTCTTTTAGTGATCTTGATGACAGCTAACCGGCCTTAGTGATTCCTATTGGCTAACAGGAAAAAAAAAAGATCACGTGACTAATTTTAATGAAAGTTCTAATTCAGATCAACTTTTGATTTTTAATAGAAAAATGTTTTCATCTTGTAAAGACATTGTTTTTTTTTCCTCAACAATAGCTTTTTAAAACTTGGATTAGACAGGTATTGGTATTCAGTACTAGTTTGATTTTTGATGTCTGAGTTTCCGTTCATCGTTAAAAGGTCTTTCCTATGTTGACAAGTAACAAACAACCTACTTGCAATGACAGAAACATATCCGGAAAAAAAAAGAAGAATATTTTATTAATAAATAAAGAGTTTTTACTTTTTACTCTTTTCTATTTTTTTTCTGCCTGACCTTTAAAACTTGTATGAAGTGATATGTATAAGAGATTCTTAAAATCAATTCCATTTCAACAATTTTTTATATTAAAGCTTCTTATAAACTAAAATATATTTTTTCCCCGTTTTTTTTTTTTTTTTAAAAAAAAGCAATAAAAACCTAACAATGTAATATTTGCAAAGGCAAAAACAAATATTATTTGAAAGCTGAAAACAGTTTAACTATTTCTAAATGTTTTTGTTTATATTCGTCTCACAATTTTGTATAAACTTTATCGATAATAAACTGGCCTTCTTTGTGTGCAAAATACACTCATAAATCACGCTCTTTCCCCCCTCTAACACGCACGCACACAGACAACGTATTAAACAACTTTAGTTCTATTATTGACAAAATCATCTCCGACAAAAAGGTAATTATGCAATACGCAATTAAATGTTCAATTAAATTTTGACTGTGTAATTTAAATTTTGAATAAAGTATTAAATAATCACCTGGTGAACACATAATGTTTTTGTTTTTTTCTTCAACTTATTAGAGATGTTTGCTTATGTTATAGTTACGTCTATCAGAATTATTTACATATTCTTTGACGATGCTCTTTGTAATCTTAAAAAAAGGAAAGACAACTGTACTTGATACCTGGAAGACTTTTTAAATATAATAGTGATATATTACCTTCAAAAATATTTAGAATTTTAAGCAGGATATGAGCTTATGAAGTTGTATTTAAAGATGCTTCTACTGCTGAATCTTATAATATATATAAAAACTTAAATACAATAATTATTTACTATATCAAACATACTTTCAAAACATTTGTTGAATAAGCTGTTTCTAATCATACAACAATAGCACTAGAGATTCAGTGTGGGTTTAGAGAATCAACAAACATGGTTTTATTGCCAGACAATAAAGAAAGTATCAGAAACAAGACATCCAACAAGTATATGATACTATGTGAAACTTAATTGGTCTCTGACCATAAAGTACTGATATTATATAGATTTACTAATTTTTAACAGCATGTAAATAACTTTTACTACTGCTTTACTACTGCTTAAAAGTTAAGTGATTCATTTAAGTTTTTTAAACTCTTACTGGCGGGCGAATGCGCGGAGATTTATAATATTTAAGAAATAGCGCATTATCGGAGATTGACTTCTGTTTGAATAATACTGCTTAAGTATATAACTGTAGGATTATAATCACACCACAGAACCTTCTCTTTCTAATACATTACTCAGAATCATTTGTAAGCAGACTCATAAATCATTTTACTACATTTTCATATACCATTGTCAAACTCACTCCACTCGCAACTTTGACACCAACCACCTCAGATAAATACAATAATGATTATTACTAATCATTTCCTAAACTAGAGATTATCTCTAGCACAGATATAAGCTTTAAACCTCAGTTAAAGATTAATATATCTGATTTTTTAATTTTAAACATACGCACACAGGGAGTTATTCACCTTTCTCTTTCCCATGTGTAATGTCTTTATAAATATATTAAACAACCTCTATAATTTCCCATTACCTTTAAATTCATATAAATAAAGATACATAATGTACAAATACAATTTTACTTTTCAATTATCAATGCCCATTTATTCCGTCTGATAAATGGAGACTTCCTCTTTCATCTGATCTCCAATGGCATATATTATAAACAAATCAACATTGATATCTGAAAAGGCTGAAACTTATTATTAGCAGCGATCTTCGTTCACAAATTAAACAAGATATGTACTTATAGCCAATAATTATTTTCAAGTTTTATGACTGTGTTTTTTTTGGAACTGTCTATAGGCAACTTAATGAATTAAGAATCAATGAAATTTGAGAGTATAATTTTTAATTTGACAATCATCAAAAATGGCAAGAAGTTTAATCCATTATGTTGCTTTGACATATATTTAAATAAATCATATCATATAATATAATCTAAAATATCTTTACATAACAGGAAAAATATATATAATACAAATAATAGAGGATCTAATCTCAGACTTTCAAAATCCCTTTAGATCATCCACTCGATCTTATAAAACTAACACACATAATCACATACATACAAAAAAGATAAATGATATCCAATGTATGTATTTCATACTGAACAAATACTCATCAGTTGGTTGGAACATCATCTCATATGTGCTTGGTTTATATTAAGATTCAAATCCTATTTAATTACATCTAGCTTAAAATATAAACATTATACATGTATTTAATTAATACAAATAATAATCCACATAAAAACTCTTTTTGGAAAACATTAATTTTTGCCCTTTTCAATGTGTTGAACTTATTTTACAATTATGTGCAATACTCTATGGTTGCTCATTTACTGGAGTCAGTAATCTCTCAGTCACTATGCCCAGAGTAACCTGTTAGCTATCCCTTCCCTTTCCATTCCAACCCTTAGTTTTTCCCATATTTTTTTTATCCTGCTCTATTCCATTCCACAACATCATCTTTATCCATTCTGTGGCCTTTATATCTGGAGCCTCCTTATCTTTTTCCAAACCCAGCATAAAAACCCAAGAACCCACTTTCTGTATACTCACATTGTTTATATTTACTTTCCCATAATCTCATTATTTGTATTCTTTCTGTTTGTAAGCATTTACATTCAATTAACAGATGCCTAATATTTTCCATGCCTTCCCTACATAACTTGCAACTAAATCATCCACATTCCTCCATTTATGTTTATATTCCTTTGTTGTTAATGATCCTGTTCAAGTCTTAAACAGTAAACTACTTTCCTTGCTATTATCATAAATAAGCTCACACCCAATATTCTATTTATTTCTATAAATATTTAAAAAACTCTCCATGCTATTTCTCCATCTCTCTAATTCCCTATTTTTTTTTTTATTAATGCAGCTATTCTTCTATCTCATTCTTTGCCACTATAACACTTACAATTCTTCTAACCCAATCATCATATTTGTACAAGTATACTGATATGTCTTTATTAAAATCTTCTGCATATTGTACAACCTTTTTCATCCATCTTGTTTTCTGTCCTTTACTCGTAATCCAATTAAATACTATTTTGGCTATTCTCTTACTATTCATAAATTTCAATCTACCAAACATTTTGATTTTTCTTTTTGCATCTCTTATATAAAAATTGACCATCCCATTTCTCTTTGAATTTCTTTCTTTGCCATCCACACATCTGCATCTAATGCATGTCTTCCTATTTCTCTTTGTTTTGAAATAATCTAACACTCCTTTACTAACACATAACACATCATTACCATAAGTTAATGCTGATAATGTCACTCCCTTCCATACAATTCTTGCTACATCATATTTATTATATGAAAACACTGTTAATTTCTTTATTAGTCCCTTTCTTTGCTTCATTTATCATTTTTTTCCCATTTATCCAAGCAATTTCTCTGATTATTTAAGACAATTCCCAAATAATTATACCTATTCATCATATTTAACTTTATATCCCCCAATAAAAAAATCTTTTCTCTTTTCCCAGCTTTTATTATCATTGCTTTAGATTTTAATTCATTGAATTTAATCCCTATCTCTTTATCCACCCTTGCACACATCTTCAGCATAACCTCCATATTTTTTCTACTTTCTGTGCATATTTTTTCTACTTTCTGTGCACAATAAGATATTATCAGCAAATAAAAGACCTGATAATAAATGCACTTCCTTGCCATCTATTAATGGTATTTTTACCCCTCTTCTAGTCTTTCTATTGCTCTTTTCATTTTGCTCAAATAAAAGCAAAATAGGTTACATAGAGCATCCTTGTCTTAGTCCCATACCATTTTTAACTTTAACTGATTCTATACTTCCTTATTGATATGTATAGTAATTATTTTCATATAATCTTTTAATAAAATCCACTATAGCTTCATTAATTCCAAAATTTACTAAACTTATCCATGGTTTATTTTTATTTGCTCTATCATATGCCTTCTCTATATCTATGAGGATCATTTATAAGTGTCTACTTGTATTCCTACTCATATCTATAAGTTCTGTGGTTACAAATAAACTATCACCTATACACCAATCTGATGTGAAACATCCTTGCATTTCTCACACTATATTATTATTATTATTATTATTATTATTATTATTATTATTATTATTATTATTATTATTATTATTATTATTATTATTATTATTATTATTATTATTATTATTATTATTATTATTATTATTATTATTATTATTATTATTATTATTATTATTATTATTATTATTATTATTATTATTATTATTATTATTATTATTATTATTATTATTATTATTATTATTATTATTATTATTATTATTATTATTATTATTATTTTCCATGTGTCATAGCATCAGCTGGGAAGTGAACCCGCTAACCCAGGACAACTGCTTGTAAGGCAGCGGTGCTGATCACTCGACCACCAACACTTGACTATATTATTTTTTTTTGCATCCATTTTCCCACCTTTCCAGCCAATATATATTCAAAATTTTATATAACTCTGATGTTATAGCTATCATTTTATAATTGTTTAACTTTCTATGGTCCTTACCATTTCTTTTAAATAATAGCCTTATTCTTGTATTATTCCAGATATATGGAAATTCTGTTTGCTGTGCCATCTTATTAAAACATGACAATAGATTTCGTTTTGCCCTATTTCCCAAATTCATCACCATCTCTATTGCCATTCATCTAAACCTCTTTCCACTTTTCAATTTCTTCCCTGCCTTATTCAATTCATTTTTTGTAAAACTGATATTTCTATTACTATGTGCTTTTATGTTTATTATCACTCTTTCCTTCACACCTAACATCTCTTCTATATCCATTACATACTTATTTAAGATTGTCTCTAAATTTTCTCTAGAGCCACACTCTTTTTCCTTATCATTTAGTAACACTATTTCCCTCTCTCCTATATTTCTTTTAATATATTTTCAAAATTTTTTACACCCATCTCTTCCAATTTTATTAATATCGTTTAATAATTTACTATTTAATTTCATTCTCTATAATTATCTATTTTAGCCAATTTAGTTTTCTCATTAAATATTAACATATTTTTCACTTTTTGTTTTTAATAGCATATTTATATTCTTTGCATGCTTTTTTTCTTTTTTTTACACTTTTACTAATTCTCACTTTTCTCTTACTTTTATTCTTCTAAATATTTTCACCTAAAATCCTATTTGCCACTTTTTCTACTTCTCCGCATAAGTCTGTATATTCATCCCCAATAAACTCTTCTATGATTTCTTCTACTTTTATTTTATATTCTTCTAACTTATTCTTATCATTCATTCTCCATCCACATATTTCATTATCCTTTCTACTTTTATTACTATTTCTCTTCATTATCAAACACTTTAATTTTCCATACGTTATTCATTCCCTCTTTTTCTATTAATACATAATCTATAGCATGAAATATATTATTTCTAGACCATGTATATTGTCCCTCATAAATATTTGATAAATTTCAATGTTCAAATTCATTCTCTGACAAAAGTTTTTCAAATGCTATTTATTTTTGTTTTTCATATCATCAATTTCTTCAATATGCCCATTCATATCCCCTATAATCATTATTTTTTCTTTTTTAAAACTCTGTATATCCTTAACTAGGCATTCATATATGCTATTGTTTCACTCCATAATAGTCTGAATATCTCAAGTAACCATATACACTATAGCCACCATTCATTCTTGTCTTACTAATCTTATTTCAAACCCCAAATGTTCTTGGCACTTTACAGTATTTCAATATTTTTTTTTACTTAATTCCTATACCTCTACTCCTTTTTTCTTTTTCTTTTCTATTTATACCCTGTCTTACAAAATCTTCCAGTGTAGATTATTCTATTTCTCTTAGATGTGTTTCCACAACTGTTATTACTCAAGCTCTTCATTTTTAACTGCTTTGTTTAATTCCAGCCATTTTCCTGGTCTCTTACCACTTTGCATATTCAAATATCCAATTTTAACAACTTCCTTAATACTCTTTTATAAATTCTTTTGATTCTTTCTTCTCTATTACATTTGTAATTAATTTAACATTAGTTTTACAGATCTGCTCTCTCTCCACATCTACATTTATATCCAAATCAACTTCCCTTTGTTTACTTCTTACATCCATGTATTCTTAACCTTCTTTTTGATAATTCAATTTATATTGCATACATAGTGACATCTATACAACCCTCAATTATCCATTGAGCACACACGTCAAAAAGGCAAACAATTACCAATATATGTATTTTGTGCTAAACCAGCACTTATCAGTTGATCCAGATTATCATCTCCACACATATATACAAGCAGATTTTTCAATGACATGAATGGCTGAAGAGTTGTGGGGTGGAGTGGATTGAAGCCTGTCCATTAAAGTATAAAGATTGGCTTTCTTAATATAAGCTGGGCATTGATTGTATATATGTGTGGAGATGAAAATCTGGATCAACTGACAATTGCTGGTTTAGGATGAAATATGTATATTGGTGATTATTTATCTTTTCAATGTGTGTGATCAATTGTATCAGCAGTATGAGATAGTGTGGATAATTGAGGGTTGTATATACTCTGAGTTCAAACCCTTTATATATTACATATTGGGGTGCAGGTATGAAAAAACCTGTACTGTAGAAAAAAATTCATATATTAAAATTAATTAGAACAAAAATAATTGTATGGATATATATAAAACATTAATTTATTTAACTTATAATTGGCTAATGATAAATGAATGGAAAATTATATAGCACACATTTTTACAGGTTTTTTTTACTGCCTTGGACATATTGCATTATTGTTATTATAGGTTATAGTTAATTTTATATAAAATATAGATGTCGCTATGTATGCATGTAGATTGTGATCTTGTGATGTTTAGTGGTTTAATACCAATCTAATATTGTTGACAGACTGAATTTTAAAATGCACGATAATGATAAGTTTTCAATGATGGGGAATATACTTTTTGAGAATAGGCTAAAATTAATGTTCTCTAAAAATCAACAAATGAAGAATGAAATCTTACTTTTTTTGATTGTCTAACTAAAACTTGCATTTTTTAAAATGTTGCCTTTATAAGCAAACAGAAAATATTATAAATGATGTTTAATATATGTTAATTTCATTCCAAAAACTAGAAACAAATTCCTATGCTTAGTAGCAAACTCCATATAGTAGTGACACCTAGTTCAGGTTTGTGCATAAAATCCCTATCTAATGCCTACTTATCCAATATCCCCAAACTAGTTTCTAGCTTGTGGCTTTCATCAGTGAGGAGCCTTGGATCTGAGAGCACTGCACCTAGATCTTAGAATGTAATACAATCCTCCAGCAACCACCTTTTGCCTCTTTAGTTAACTATAAAATTTATGAGCCCAAAATGAAAACACAGTAATGTTTCCAATCCTAGTTCTTTTGCTTGTATAGTCATATAGATCTGAACTCAGTCCAGTATCAATACATTTTGGTGGCTTTGGATTTTTAAAGACCATAGTCACCATTATATCCTATGGGCAGGGTAGGTATAAAACCATCAAAATATCACAAGATCACCATTTCATATGCTTACACAGGCTTTTAATAACTGTAGCAGACTTTTCATACAATAATGCCATCAAGTGTAGGTCTTGGTGATCAAAGGACGTGAGAGGGTTTATTAATGAAGCCCCTATTTGGTAGCTGCTAATCCTGCATCCCCAGACTAATTTCTGGCTTGTGGCTTTCTTCAGTGAGGAGCCTTGTATCAAGCAGCCATGTTTATTTATTTAATTAATTATAAGGCTACGAGTCAAAGATGCCACAAGCTTGAAAGTAATTTGGGGAATGTTGAATGGGTAGGCATTAGATAGGGATTTTATGCACGGATCTTTTTTCATCTACTGATTGCTGGGGCTTGCACTGGTGGCGCTAATGTGTAGAGAGTCTGCTATAACAAAGTTATGGGAGAATAGGTATGAACAAAGTGACTATACAGAAAGTGAGTTATTAGCTTTTATGCATGGTTTGCGAAAAGATAAGGGGGATTTAGATTTAAAGGCCATAGAATTGACAAAGATTATGTTGTGGTAATGGGATGGGGCAGAATATGGGAAGACTTAGAGTGGGGAATGGAAAATAAAGTGGCTAACAGGTTTATCTGGGCATAGTTGCTGAGATATTCTTGACTTCGTTTAAGGAGAAGCCAAATACATCACATCACATCACATGTAATTGTAAAATAGTTCCAACACATTGAAAAGATCAAAAATTAATATTTGCCAAAAAGAGCTTTCATGTTATTATTATTGTTATTATATATATTATATATATATTATTGCTGTTATATAAAGATATTTTATATTATATTGTATGATTTATTTAAATTTTTAATTTGAATCTGTTAAAAGTAAATACAGGAGTCACCTTCTTAACAGTAGGCTAATAATTATGCTAGGATACTTATTGTTTTGAATGCAACATAAAAAGACTGTTTTATTAATTAAAATTTAATACGCTTCAACGTTCTGCTGCTGATTTTAAGAAGTTAAATTATAAGGAGACTTCGTCACAAAGAAATAACTACCACAATTAATTTTAACCAAACCATTATTTTACCCAATTTATTGTATAAAAATGAGATTTGAACAGTTTACCAACACAATACAAAAGCATTGGAAATTTTTTTTAAATAGTCTGTAATTTTTTTAAACAATGACAAGATTCTAATCCTAATCAAAATGTTTGTTGATATATTGAATGTGATACTGTATAGTCCATTATGGAAATTCACATTTTTGTTGGATCGGACATGTAAAATGAATGACCAATACAAAACTTCTTAGGAAAGTGGTTTCCTATAAAATTCATGATAGATTTTTAAGCACCATTTGTGTTGCGAAACTTCCTAGAAAGTGGTTTGCTATGAATTTGATGGTAGTTTTTTTTTGGGAGAGGTAAGCACCGTTTGTGTTATAAAGGTTATCTCAAAGACAGTCTTAAAGAAATGCAATAATGATTGTCTTCATTGGGAATTTATGGAATACAGTAGAATATATTGGCAACCAATAATATTCATAATGATAAGGTATTTTAGAATTTTTTTTCTGCAGATGTTTTTGACAGTATTGCAAAATATCTAATAAACAGAATACAATGTTAATGTATTTGTAGTTCTTATGTTAATTTATATAGTCATTGCATAATTCATCATCTAAATTATTATTTTTATTTCTTATTTTCCCCTTTTATGATTTTGGAACTAAAGTGGCTATACTCAATAAGAGTATCCACTTCTGCTGATGATGATGTAAAAATAAGTTCTGGTTTAAATTGGAACATCAGTCAGGAACAAAATAGATATTAGCTAATACAAGTAGCAGTAAGAATGGGAAATAAAACATTATCTAACTCTTTTTCAATAGAGGATAAATAAGAAAAAAAATCTTTTTTTAAAAAAGGTACTGTAGAAATGGATATATAATATACTTTCCAATATTAAAAATAAAATTGATTTGATTTTTAAAAAGGATAAAATTCTAAGGCTGTGACAGTAGTTGGTAGTTGTAATATTGATGGTGGTCTGACATTATAGTCAATTGAACCTAAACGTTAACCATGTATTTAAAAATTTTCACCAATCACATATTTTTTTAAATTTTTTATATTAGAAGCATATTTTACTATTTCTGTTTTATATATATAAGTAAAAAGTTTGAACTAAGGATTTTTTTAGGCTATTTATCCTTTACTCCATATCAAGCAACCATTACACATGGCCACACATATAAAAAAAGATATATAAGAAACAGTCAGTATAAGCAAATTACATACTGCCGTAAATTTACACATAACTGTTTTAAGATTGTATAGATTGAAAATTAATTAGAAACAGGATTGGTAACAACATTAAACAATGGAACACAGCTGCATATGAAAAAATCTGAAGTTGTTATTAAGAAAGTTAAACAGCAAAGTAAAAAAATATAAATAAGACAAAACCAGCATCTTATTTTAAAATTGATGGTGATGGCGTAGAGAAATTATTAGATTTTAAAAAATCATTTATCAGTAATAAAAAAAGCTAGTAGGTAAGAGATTAACAATATTTCATGACCTCTCATATAATCACTTTAATGATTATTCAAACTTACAGTAGATGGCTGTAAGTGAAAATACTAGAGTTGAGACAGGTTTATCTGGACATAGTGACTGAGAGAATTGTGACTTCAATAAAGGAGGAGCTATAGCATATCAGCATCACATCACATGGAATATTAATTTCAGATTGAAGCCACTGGATAGAATTGCCAGAAAATTCTTGGGGATAATTTTTTTTAAGAAAATGATCAGAATTGTTCAAACTGTGAAGCAAAAGTAATGATACATCTGGATTGGATTGCTGGTGATTACTTTTGAAGTTATTATAAATTTGGCAAAAATAATAACAAAAATTATATGATGCTGAAGTTTAATATCCAAAAGACCAAGACAATTTAATTGTTTAACAAATGGAACAATTAAAACAATTTAAAAACCTATCAGCAGTAAAATGAGTAGTATCATTGTGACAATATTAATTGCTCCACTATGGAAGTGGAATGACAAAACAGATCGCAATAATATTTATGTAGTGTAACTTTCACTAGAACTATTCTCATGCAAGGTAGAGACCGGTTTCTATACACTTTACATGTTGTGGAGGATTGTAATCATAAACATATGACCAAAGATATGTGAAAAAGATGTATGATGCTTCCACAAGGCATTAAAAGTGGATAGAAACCAGTCTCTACCTTATGTGAGACTGGTATAGTGAAAACAACACTACAAAAATAACTAATAAAAATGTAGATTACAGGGTCATTCTAAAAATATCGCTTATATGATTTGCAGAGGTTGATGCTGACATAATAATAATATATCACCACATGGCCTCTATTTTTATGCTTACACAACATATTAATGCACTAGCAACATTTTTCATATAATATTGCCACAATTCAAGCCATAGAAATCAATAGATGCTACAAGATTTGTGCATCAAAACCCCTAACTTCTGCCTGCTCATCCAATAACCATAGACTACTCTTTAGTTCAAATTTTTCATCAGTGAGAAGCTAGGATTTATACTGAGACTATTGAATGAATAGTAACTAGATAGGAATTTTAATGTAATAACCTTCTAACATTCAAATTTTTCATCAGTGAGAAGCTAGGATTTATACTGAGACTATTGAATGAATAGTAACTAGATAGGAATTTTAATGTAATAACCTTCTAACATCCATTGATTATTATGGCTTCCACTAGATGGCAATATTGTATGAAGAAAATTGCTACTGTGTTAAGTGATTGTGTAAGCATAATAAAATGGTAGCCATGTGATGTTATAGTGGTTTCATGCCCATCCTAACAAAGGATATTGGGTACTATAATAATTAAAAAATATTAAGACACCAAAATATATAGCTACTGAACTGGGTTCAGATCTGAATGATTATACAAATGAATTGTCTTGGATTAGAAACATTATTGTGTTTTCAGTTTGGGTTCATAGTTTTAAATTAATTTAAAAGAAGATAAAAAATGGCTAATGGAAGGATGCATTAAATCCAAAGATCTTGGTGCAATGCTCTCAAATCCAAGGTTCCTTACTGATGAAATTCACGAGAAACTGTTATGATGATATTGGATGAGTAGACATTAGATATGGGTTTTGATGCACTAATCTTCGAGCACCTATTGATTACCATGGCTTACACTAAGTGATAAATTTGTATGGAAAAAGTTTCTACTGTGTTAGCAGTAATATACACCTACATGTACACACAAAACTTTTATGTGCTTTGTCAGAAGTTAAGCTGACATTTTTACAGACATTCAATAAAAGCATTAGAGGTCATCTGCTATTGCAACAAGAATGGTCATTTTCAATCTTAGATAATATAAATGCCCCAATATATTTATCGTTAATTAAAGATTGACATTTATATTTGTGCTAGAAATAATATCTAGTTTAATAAATGATTAGTTATAATCATTACAGTATATGGATGGGATACGTTTAACATTTGTAAATCAAAATGTAATAATTTACTTTTGATAAATACTGAACATATGGTAAGGATTTAAATAAGAGATAGTGATTTGGGCCAATGGATGAATGTTGATTCAGTACAAAATTCATCTTGGAGGTCATTTGTCTTTTATAGTATCTATATTCATGTGTTTTGAGAATGTATGGTAGTGTGGAAGTTATCAAAAACAATTATAAATAGATATTACACATAAAAAAAGAGAAACAGAGTTGATTTACTCTATGGGTATTTAATTTTAAGCCCCTCCCGTAGTGCAAGCTTGGTATTTGTAAATCAAAATGCTATAATTTACTATTGATAATTACTGAACATATGATAAAGATATATGTGAGAGATGGTGACGTGGGCCAATTGATGAGTGCTGAGTCAGCACAAAATGGATCTTGGGGAGGTTTGTCTTTTACAATGTCTTTATTCTTGTGTTTTAACAATCTGAGGTGACATGGAGGTTATCAATATGTATAATAAAATATACACTTGTAAATGTACCCAATTGATCTTTTATCTATCAGATTATAAATTAATTGCAGAAAGTTATGTTTTAATTTATTGGAATATAGTTGGGAACAAAGTTCTAAATTAATTGCAAGAAAATAAAGTCATACATCATGTGACTTAATTTAATAAGCTCCATTGATGACAGCCAATGGATAGAAACAAGTCTGAGGATAGGGATATTTGGAAAAGCTTGTTAAGAGCTATTAACACTCATTATATAACATTTGTAATGCAAACTTATTAAATTAAGTCATGTGATGTGCTTGATTTCCTTGCAATTATGGTCTTGTCTTGATGCTTTGTCGATGTTATATTACTAAAACTATTAATGTATGGAATATCTGAACTTTGTTTAGTCCCATATGACTATTTAAGTTAGATAGCTGGATTTGAAGACATATAGATATCTGAAAATTTCAGATTTTCTACTTAATAGTTAACTATTAAATAAATGCTAGACTTTAATTGGTATTTTTAGATCTAATGTCTGAATATCTTTAGTGCCTCATTAAAGACAGCCAACAGTTAGAAACCAGTCTGGGGATAGGGATATTTGGAAAAGCTTGTTAAAAACTATTAATGATCATTATATATATATATAACATTCTAAATTAATTAATCAATCGCTACATTAATTTTTTTAAAAATAAGAATAGTACTTGTTAGGAATTATGCAATTTTAGAACAGTAGTCAATTTACACTAAAAATGATAAAAAATTGTCTTTATAATAAAGTGAAAGAGACAAAAGATAGATAAAATTATAAAAAAAAGAATTCATAGATATAGACAATTCATTAAAAGTTAAGTATTTTGCAGAAATTGGATGATGACAAATTCAAGCATGATATAAACACTGATTGGTTATTCATCTTGTTTCGGCCAGAGAACATAATATATATATATATAATCAAAACTACCCCAAATCTAAAATTAAACCAGACCAGCATAAAAATAATATTAAAACACAACCTAAGGTTTCACTGCTACAAGCAGACTTCTCAAGTGTAAAGAACTACAAAAAAACCACACATTATATATACTATTAAAAACTACCCACAAATCCATTCACTTCCCATCCACCCTTAATATTAAAAGAACTCTTAAATAAGTTAGTTGCTTCAGAATAATAAATTTTCAATAATAAAGACTCTTTAATTCTTCTTTTGATTTCATTTCTCTCAAAGAAGACAACCTTAAAATCAATAGTGTGGCCTGTATTTTTTTCATGAACATGCAAAGCAGAACTAAGATATCTATTTTTAACTCTACTTTTATGAACCTTTATTCTTTCATTTAAACTCAAACTACTCTGACCTATGTAAACCTTCTTACAAAATAAACAAGGAATAAAATATACCACACCAGGAATAGTCTTTCTATCAAAAACTTCTTTTGTATTATTTAATAAATTATTCAATGTAACACCCCTTTTCCAAGCAATTTTCTTATTTCCAAACATTTTTTTTTTTTTTGTAGTTCTTTACACTTGAGAAGTCTGCTTGTAGCAGTGAAACCTTAGGTTGTGTTTTAATATTATTTTTATGCTGGTCTGGTTTAATTTTAGATTTGGGGTAGTTTTGATTTTATATTGACTAGTTTAGCTTTATGCTTGTAATGTTTATATATATATATATATATTTATGCTTGTAATGTTTATATATATATATATGCATATGTACATCATAATAAAAATAATATGTTATATCAATTTAAAAAGAGTTATAATGATTTAAAAGAAATGAAGATTGATAATATACAATGGATATCTAGTCCATTTATTTCCAATCCACAAGTGAAATTTTTTAAGGATATATATATATATATAAGAATATAAAAAATAGAGTCATATATTACATGATCCCAATTCTTTTTTAAACTTGTAAAAAATAAACAAAGAGCTTTGCTAATTGATCAACAAGCTTTGTGATAAATGCTTAGCAAGAAAGAGCATTTAAAATATCTCTCTCTCTGAAAAACCACACCCAATCCCCTGACCAATGGTTTTATGCTTTTGGCACTCCTCAGACAGGTGCAAGGATAGTTGCAGACACTAGATCTAAAAATACCAATCCAAAGTCAGCATTTAGTGTCTGAAAA
Organism: Epiperipatus broadwayi; assembly: GCA_028023455.1. Lineage (NCBI taxonomy): Eukaryota > Metazoa > Onychophora > Udeonychophora > Euonychophora > Peripatidae > Epiperipatus > Epiperipatus broadwayi. The sequence goes on from JAQFVV010012424.1 coordinate 7,262,774, forward strand.
TTTCAGATTTTCTACTCAATGGTTAACTCTTAGATAAATACTGACTTTGGATTGGTATTTTTAGATCTAGTGTCTAAAACTATCCTAGCACCTCTCTGAGGAGTGCCAAAAGCATGAAACCATATGGTTTTTCAGATGGAGATATTTTAAATGCTTTCTATTGCTAAGCATTTATCACAAAACTTGTTGAGCAATTACCAAAGCTCTTTGTTTATATATAAGAACATGTTTAATGTTTCATTCTATATTCCAAACAATGTTAATAAATTAGTGAATAATTCTAAGGGTATCCTACCTGTCAAGCAGAAAAGTAATATCATATAGCAAGTTTTTGTGACTGTATGTTATCATATAGAGGTGAATCGAGGTGCAGTATTGAGAAGAGATTAAAGGAGCATGAATTGTTATATAAGCACATAAAAAGTAAGAATAATGGTGATTTAATGACTGTATCAGTTTTCTTTGATCATGAAAAAACATGTAAATATAAATTTAAATTTGATTTTGAAAGTGTGAAAATTCTTCATGAAGAGAGAAACCATAATAAAAAATTAACAAGGCAATTTTTATAAATAGGAATAAAATGCATTATAGACAAGCTGCTAACATTAAAATACGGGATTCATGGGATTTAAATTGATGTTTGCTTCCGCATTGTTTATAATAGTTTATCACCGTTAAATTTACTATTTTTATTATGATTACAATTTTGTTTTAATTAACGGTCATTTTATTTATATTGCATATATATGTAAAATTACTACTGTTGGAACTTTGTTAAACAAATGCCAAATACTTTTTACATTAAAATACAAAAAAAAAAAAAAAAGTCACTTAATTTTACATATTTGTGAAATATTTATATATACTTTTTATTTTCACATAAAGATTTTTCTTTTTTCTGACGTTATTTGGTAAAACTATTTTTTAAATATTTTTTGTCAAATTTATTTTTTCATATTCAAATAATATGTTTAGAATGATGTATTATTATAATTAAAACTCAGTGAAGACCATTTTTCTTTAAAAAAGAGATCAAAAGGAATTAAATAAATAGTTTTAACTCAATAAAATTATCTACGTAAAATATTTAAATCTTTTTAAGGTGTATTGATTTATACGCTAGTTATAAAAAGTGAATTTAAAAAAAAAAAAATGAAAGAGAGAGAGAGAGAGAAATAGAGAAAAAACCTTTCATATCAGTATATAAATCATTCACTTTTTTTCCTTCAGTTAAATGCAAACACGACAAATTTAATGTATTTTTTTTTTAAACCTTTCTTTCACACTTCCACATATAACATACATCCAGTTATTTTACGTCTCTAAAATAATAAATTTGTTATAACAAAAATAAATGCAGGATTATATCTATTAGTCTCTCAATATTACTCGTAATCACTTATCATCATCGTCGTCAACGACCACTTGCAAACGAGTATATTCTAATTCCAAAAGAAAAAAAATCCACTTGAGATGAGTTTTGTGATGACTGCACAAGCCAATTTATAAACCATAAATATGTCCACATATAGAACTCTTCTGCTTATTTAATGTTTTTAATACATCAAGGGAAAAAATGTGTAGATTAGAGATTAATCTTTTGTCAAGCCTTTACAAGCCAATTTTCGGACTACAGATATGCCCATATACTGAACACGCTGGTTCAGTAATTTGTTTATTTGATATATTGCAGTGCTCTCTTAAATATCTCCAGTTAACTTTTCTATCTGAAATATTTCAACACCATGTTTAATTGGAGTTCTCCATTGTATTACCATATCATCAGCCATATTTTACTAATGAAGACAATCATTATACATATATAATAAATCGAGATTAATACTCCAACAATGGTCTATTAAGTAAATGAATTACTCTCAATCCAAAGCACAAAATAAAACTGCTAGGAAGTGTATATATAATATTAATATCATCTATATTCTTTATTACTTTTTACAATGCTTTTTTACAACTCACTATTGACAGTTTTAATTGTCCCAGCAATGTTCTGAAGAAGATTGAGGGGGCTATTGAAACTGTCAATAGTGAGTTATAAAAAAGCATTATAAAAAGTAATAAAGAATATAGATGATATTAATATTATATGGATTTGGCAATGCAATAAGAAAAATAAAGTTATAAGTTTATATGTATTATACATTTTATTGCTTAAGAAATAACACACATTTATTTACACAGTGTGTCCCAGTGAAGAGGTGATTGGCTCTCTCTATAAACTGCCTACAGTGCCATCTCTGAATCAATGCATGTGTTATGCAACAAAATAATTTAGTTATTACCATAAAAATTTTAAGGCAAGCATGTCTAGATTATGAGTTACAATTAAAAATGTGGCAGGATATTCCATGCCTTAACCCACCACAATGGAACAATATGCTAACAAAATTTTTGGCAAAACTACTATTGAAACATTTGAAATAATTAAAAATCTATATGGCAATGAAGCTATGAGGCCCAGCAATATTTTCAAATGGTTTGTAAGATTTTGTGATAACAGGGAGAGCATTGAAAATGACTCATAAAAGTACAAAACATGCTTTATATTTCATACCATAACACCAGATCCAGACATTGCAGCCAGAATGGAGAGAGCTAATCATATGTCCACTGAAATGCACCATACATTTGTAAACATCAATAAACACAATATTAAAAGTATATAGAAATGGGAATAAACAAGTTATTTGCAATGGACAGTAAATACTTATATCTATCCTTCTTTTTATTAGAAAGATCTCTAAAAAGAAAGCAATTTATTTTTAGAGGGTTGTCTAACAAAGGTAAAGTGGATGTATATATTGACAGTTGTGAATGATTTGCCTATTTCTGCTTCTGTTTCATATACACATATATAAAAATATTTCAATGCATATTGCTAGCTGAAAATTCAAATACAAAATGTTCAAATCACCTTTCCAAATGTTATGCTTTTTTAGCAATACCATCTGTGAATAAATATAAAATCTGGACTTCAATCAAAGCTGTTTGAAGTTCAGACTTTATATTTATTAACAGATGGTATTGCTAAAAAAAAAAAAAAAAACATTTGCGGAGGGGGGAAGTCATTTGAATATTTTGTATATATATATTGTAGAAATTATGAATCAGATCTCTTTAACCAGAACAATAGCACATACTACTTACAAGGTTTTGTATTTATTGACTTACAAAACGATGACTTGCTAAGTACTTTAGCCTAACTGTATTCACAATAGTGATTTTTCAGTAAGTATTTAAAAATTACTAATTATTTTTATTTGATTGAACATTTTTGAATTTTAATCTTAGATATAGATTTTAAATGTTCAGCTATATCGATAATATCTGTTGTATAGATTCCTGATAATTTTAACTGTTCATCTCTTTCCACTCATGCGCAATAATAATAAATTTCGAAGAAATTAAATCAACCTCATTTTTACATTTCAAGTAAGAAGTTGTAGACATTAAAAAATGGCAATGCTAATAACTTCTAAGATGTATTTGAATCAATTAGGTCTAGTCAAAAAAATTCCTTAAAAATAGTTAATAATCATTTAAATATTAATTAAAAAGTGGTTATTTTTAATGAAGAATAAATTCTTGCTATAGAATAAATAAATGCAAAATACATTTATATATTATAGCAATACGTAATGTTTGACAAGTATCTTTATTAACATTTAAATAATACAACAATTTACATTATTTGTAATGTTCTACAATACTAAAAGGCAGAGTGGTATAATAAATATAGCCTGTTGACTTGTGTGTGTATACATTATAACCATAGTAGTCAGCAATTTAATTTAAAGGCTACATAGTAAGATTTAAAGAAGAACGCATATGTACGCACTTGAGCATACACATATATGATATATATTAATAAAATGCGTACTAAATAAATAAAACGATATATGGAAACTGTTATGTAATAAGATTTAAAGAAGAACGCGTGTGTATGCATTTGCGCACACGTATACATGTTATGTATATATTAATAAAATGCGTACTAAATAAAAGAAACTATATGGAAACTGTTATTAAGACTTGTTTCCAAATTATTTTCCAGAAGGTTTGTGATGATGGCGTTTTACTTGTATTTTTATATTAGACTATTTCCATCATCTAATATGAGTATTAAATGTCTTTAGAAAAATTTAACTTTATTTAAATATTCCAAATACATTCAACTGTTAATAATAGCACACCAAACAGGTTAGTATCTGCACAACGTTTCAAGAGGTATTATTCTCCCCTCTTCGACAAGTATTGCTGGCCTGACCAGTCACAGTAATAGCATGGGATTTGAATCTGGACCCTTAGATTCTTGAGTATTGAATTTTAAGATAATGCTCTAACCAACTTGTGCATATACTAACCTGTTTGATGTACTATTACTAACAGTTGAATGTATTTGGAATATTTAAATAAAGTTAATTTTTTCTAAAGACATTCTATACTCATATTAGATGATAGAAATAGTCCAATATAGAAATACCAGTTGTTTCAAAATTGTTTTGGAAAAAGAAAAAAAAAAGAAATCTGATGAATAAAATAAATAAGGTAATTTGCATAATGCTATGTGTCATACATAATTAACAGTCTACAATTCACAGCAGTCCAAAGAGAATCAATTGTTTTCTATCCTGAAAAATATAAGATAAAGAAATTAAAGTGTGCAGTCTAAAGACGAATTTGTTTTTCTGCCAATTGTAATTACACATTTATAAAATAAGTTTTACATCATCATCATCATTTTTCACCATTATCAATTCACTGCAAAGATGAAGGTCTCTCCAAGTTCAGTCCATCTTCTCTGATCTCTAGTCTCTCTTCTCCACATCATCCCAACACACTTCCTCATTTTATCTATTCATCTCACATATGGTCTTTTTCTAAGTCTTTTACAATCTCTTGAAATCCAGTTTAATCTCATCTGTCTATCTATTATCATCTTTTCTAGCAATATGTTCAGCCCAACTCCACTTCAGTTTCTTAATTCTTTCAATGATGTTAATAACACCTATTTGTTATCTCATATGTATTTCACTTTCAATCTCTTATTTTTATGCCTAACATGCATCTTTTCATACTTCATTGAGTGGTCTTAACTCTCTGCATTGTTCTTCTGTTAAGGATCCAAGTCTCTGATCCATAAGTAAGAACTAATAGAACATATTTATTAAAAAACCTTCCTTTTAAAACACATAGTCATATTTCCTTTTAATATTAAGTTATTTCTACCAAAAGCATTCAAAACAAGTTTAATATGATTAATTTCATCCATTATGTTTCTATCTGTAGTAATAATTTGACCAAGGTATTTGTAGTTGTTAACTTCTTCTAACTCATCATTATCAATCTTTATTTTCCTATTTTGAGAAAATGCATTGAACATTACTTTAGTCTTTTTATCATTATTTCAAATTCTACTTTCTTACTTTCATCTGATAACTCTTGCAACATTTCTTGAAGCTCTAATGCATTATTTACAAAAACAACTACATCATCTGCAAAATTTAGATGACCTAAATAATCTCTTAGTTTCCGATTTTCATCCCACAAAATACATCTCCAACTCTTCAGTCATACATATCACTGAAAATCAGATGATGGGATGCTCAAAGCTCTTGATGCTGCCAATATTATAGTTATCCCCATGTTGAATTTAAGTCAATTTGACTCCTCATATGTAGGACCTTAATAAGTCCATTTAAATACATAGAAGAGGGATGGACAGAATACAGACTGAATATATAATATTGAAATACATGTATAGTAAATTAACTTAAGGTAGACATAATTACAGGGAATTTGAACCCAGACTTTCAAGCTCCCTACAGTCATTCATTCTATCCAATTAAGTAACCCACATGACCACATCCATTTGAAAAAGATAAATGATGTCTAATATATGTATTTCATGCTAAATTAGCAGTTATCAGTTAGTTCAGATCATCATTCCCATATATATATAATCAGTGTTTTTTTATGTTAAGATAGCAAATCTACATACTTTAATTGACAGGCTTCAATCTTCTCCACTCTCCAACTTTTCAGCCTTTCATATCCTTGAAAATCTGATGATGGAATGCTCAAAGCCCTTGATGACACCAATTTTATAACCTTAGATTAACATGGGTATGACTATAATACTGGCATCATCAAGGGCTTTGAGCATTCCATCATCAGATTTTCAGTGATATGGATGACTGAAGAGTTAGAGAGTGGAGATCATTAAAGCCTATCCATTAATGTGTGTAGATTTGCTACCTTAATATAAACTGGGCACTGATTATATATATATATTTGTGTGGTAGATGATGATCCAGACCAACTGATGAGTGTTTGTTCAGCATATATTGGAGATACGTGTATCTTTTTCACATGTATGTGATCATGTATGGCAGTTATATTGGAAAGAGGTGATGACTGTAGGGAGCTTGAAAGTCTGGGTTCAAATTCCCTTTAATTACCTCTAGCTTAAGTATATATACTATACTTGTATTTCAATATAAAAAGAATAATGATTTTAGTTCTTTTCCAAACATAATAAACATTTTATGAATAAAAGAAAATTTGCTTTAATTCCATTTCTAAAACTTGAACGCAATCCTGTTATGGCATTTATGACGGTGTTCATTTTCCAGCTAATTATAATTTCTACATAACCATGATGACATTTGTCTTATCTTGCCTTCTTAAAAACAAACATTTTCAAGTAAAAATCTGACTATATGTTTGTCTTAAATATTTTGCAAAAATAATTATAAATGTATTACAGAAAATATATAATTTCTTATTTTTGACGAGAAACAAAGAAAGAGCAACGTGCAAGTACAGTCCTAAGTGCTCTTAGGGCCCGAGAACAAAGAATCTACAAGTCAAAGGTATTGTGGGTTTGACTATATTAAATTATCTGTGTAATACTGTCAACTTCAGATTATTTTAGTTCCAGCTGCTACCAATAAATGAATGCAAAATTGGAAAAACAACAGATAAGATAATGAATTAAAGATGAGTGACGCAAGCATTCCCACAATGCTCTGTAATTATATTGCTAGGAAAATATTTAACAATTTGTTGTAACTTAGATATTTGAATAGGGTATAAATTTGCTCAACATTTATTGATTTTAGAAATTACAACAACAATAACAATAGCAATAATAACAATAATGATAATAATAATACCAACAACAAAAATAATAATAGTAATAATATTAATAACACCAACAACAATAATAATAGCAACAACAACAATAATAATACACTTATAATAATAATGACAATAATAATAATTACTGTAATAGTAGTAGTAGTAGCAGTAGTAGTAGTGATGGTGGTGGTAGAGTGAATAGGAGTAGAAGTAGCAGTAGCAGTAGTAGCAATAGTAGTAGTAATTCCATGACTATTGTTCAAGAATGCATTAGAAGTTTGAATGTTCAGGAAGTGATGAAATCAGGTTGTGATCCATGGATTTTGAACTCCTGAGACTGTCATCTACCAATGCAAGGCTAATTTGGATAATTAGTTCTAAGTATTATTAAAATAATTCTGTATATTAATTCTAATATTGTGTAATAGGCTGACGGTACATCTGATCACCGTTATCAAAAAAGGAATAAGATTAGTTGATTTTCGCTATAATTTTAACTACAAATTTATTAAACATAATATATATAGTGCAAATAAATTTTACATAAAAAAATATTTTTTCCAAAATAGCATTTTTAAAATTAATCTTATAAGCTGCGCCTGTTTTCAAATTGAAAATAAAAAAAACACCTTGTACAAAAACGGTAACTTCAACTATAAATCCTGTATTGAATTTCATTTCCCTGGAAGCTAACTAATACAGGTTTAAAGTTCTATTTGCAAAGCCAATCAAACACAGCTTAAAGAAAGACAAAAATCTTAGAGCTTTAACAATTTATGGACTGGATAAATTTGCAAATAAATAATACCAAATAAACAAATTAGTATATAGTAGCTGTCAAGTAATATAGAATGTATGTAAAGAAATATATAAAATAAAATATATCTTATAATTTTTAATCTAATAAATAACACTTTCGATTTTAAATTTATATTATATATAACAATATTAATACTATCAATGTTTTCTATATCTAGCAATTCCTAAAGATAAAATTAATAACATTGCTAAAATTTGAGTTTGTTACCATTTTATTACACAAGCAATTGAAAAGATGATTAAGCTCTTAAACAAGCTACTGCGGGGGGGGGGGGGGCGCTTCCAAAAGCTTTCTGATTTTTTATATAGGAAGTGTTAAAAAAGCATTATACATCAGAGTTGCGATTGTTGACTGGTGAGTATTAGATGAATTTCTATCTTTGTTTATTCTATAGATAATATTAGATACCCATTTACAAACGAATACTGGAAGTTAAGCAGTCTTTTACCTGAAAAAAATCTTAAGCTTAATTGAAATTTACAAGTTTTAAGCCTAGATTTGAACCCAAGGTGTAAATATTCCAAATGAACAAACTGCTTCATTACACTGGACAATACTTCATGCAACTGCTATTGTAAGCTGAATAGTTACTGTTTTGTGATTAAACTGCTTTACATTTCAAAATACAGGTCCATGAGGTAAGCAATTGACTAAAAGTTATTTAGTTTTACATATTAATAGTTATTCTGAACTTTTTAAACATTATTAATCCCTATTTTAAGATATATACAGGCATGTAATAGTCAATGCTCACATAGTAGACAATAACAAGTGATTTGTCCCCTAGCTGTGTTAATTCAATTAACAGTAAAAAAATAAAATTGTCTTTTCAGATCCAACAATAAAGTCAAATGTATTTGATATATTTAGATATAACTGGATTCTCATCAATAATTATAGAATAACACATAATTATTGTTCTCATGTGCTTCATAGATAGGATTTATCAGCTACTATGGCTTCACTCCTGAAAAAATACATAAATTCCCTTTATTGACACTGTATTTTTTCTGAGATACCTAATAATGAATGCTGTTGGATGATCCTCATCTCATCATAATTGTTTAAAATCCTATATGTCTGAGGTTTGTCAAATAATGACTCTCTCCAGTGTTTGGCTGCAGCATACAAATGATTGCTGGCACTGACTAATTTTTCTCTTTCATTGAGAAAGCTCAATTCAAACCCTTCTTCCAAACTGTGCAAGTATTCAGACAGATTTTCATAGTAACCCCTCTTAAACACTCTAATAAACTTTAAGATGGGAGAGTTTTTTGTATATATTCTTCTGGTTCTAGGGTTTGGATAGAATGTGATTTATCATATAGAAGTATATATTCAAACATATCTTGATTGGGGTATAGTTTATCATGCTGACTTTTAAAGCATTAGGTACACATATTTAATATGTATGATGAACAAAATATTCTTCTAATATAAATGAATAGGTTTATTTCTTTAAAGCTAGCAAATTAACTTACTTCTTGCCAGATTACATATAATTTAAATCAATTTTTTATCTCAGAGTTCTTATGAAGTTGTAAGTGATCTATGTAAATGTGGATTAACACTAATTATAAAATCACATTCTTAAACATTGCCAAATCTATGACAGCAATGGCAGAATTGAAAGATGTAATAAAACCATTTGCGAATATACTTTTTTATTGGAATCTTCATAGCTCTTGTTTTTATATTTTATTAATAGTTATACTGTTAGAAAATTCATATTTGAAATAATATTTTTTTTAGAAAATTGGCCATTTCTTACTGTTATCTGACATTTTATATGGAAAGTTTTTTAAGATCACAATAGCCAAAGGAATGAATGGTAAATCAACTAAGATATTTAAGGTAAGCTGATATATATTGTCAATTGTTTCTTGGCAATATAAAAAGTAAAGGTTATCTCTGTTTACATGGATAAAATCTCCCTATTTCTGTTTTACATTAAAATACAATCCTTGGAAAATATGTAAGTCAACACACATACACATATATATATATATACAATTGAAATGGAAAATATTTAATTCAACACACACACACATATATATATATATATATAACTGATATATATATACACTTAATCAATTTAAGATATTTTAATGAACACAATATTATTTTAATTCTTTTAGTTTATTACAGGGTTATAAATAAGATCAGTTCTCCTCTCTATATTTTAATTCCAATTATTGTAATATTATCACTTGTTACCACATGATAGTATAAATTAATTTCTACTTCCACATTAACTTTGCCCTTGTGTCTTAATCAATAATGACTTAAGATTCAAAGAGGGTATCAATACAGTTATGCATTTGTCGATTATTTCCAATTTTGCATACCAAGTTCTCACTGATAAAAAGGAAAGGCTAAAAACTGATCCAGAGATAGAAATTAAATTGTACTATTATTTAATAACTACTGAAAAATCAAGCTTACTATAGCTGGCACTAGATTGAAGAGGATCATTTTAACAAAATCTGCTCTAAGCAAATAGAGCAATGGTAAACTACTTTTTAAGATATTTAAACTTTATTTTTTATTTTTTTTTTAAAATATTTTCTTTACCAAATGAATTTGAGTTATAAAATTTGGTTTAATGTATTTTATTAGTATAAAATAAAACATATTTCAGAATAAGAAATTTCTGGAGATGATACAGAATTACTTCACAATATTATGATGGGACTTAAGATTAATATTTAGTAATGACAAATTGATAGATTGATACATAGGTAGATAGATAGACATACAGATACATAGATAGATAGTTAGATAAACAGATAAGTAGATGGACAGATATAGATAGGAAATAATTATATAAGTACAAAATAGACAGATAAGTAAGTAGGTATGTATATAGATAGGTGGTTAGACAGACCAATATATAGATAGATAAGCAGGTGGATAGACAAATAGATAAACACATAGGTAGATTGATAGATAGATAGTAGGTAGGTAGGTGATAGATAGGTGAAACTACAGCTAATTATAGCTTATTGATGTGATTTAAAACAGAAATGTTCTGCAACTTTTAATGAACTATGTAAATTTCAATCAACTTTGAAAAAAATAGAATGGTATCATCAATTATTTTAGCTTTGAAGCTTAGTTCATTGATATGGTTGTAAATCAGAGAATGAAATATGTCTATTGCTGAGTAAATAATTTAAAATCACTATTTACCTATTCAGAGATCTTGGTGGTGCCTCAGTTTTAACAACCTCCAAAAAACAAATAAAATGTCAGTTTTTCAATAAATTTTAGCTCAATGATTTATTAAAAACCTGAAGTTTTATTTGATATTTGGAGTTGTTAAAACTGGGGCACTGCATCAGAGATAAAAAGATAGATGGTATCATTCTATTTTTTTCAAAGTTGATTAATATTTACATAATTCACTGGAAGTTGCCATTACTTCTGTTTTAATTACATATCATTAAGCTATTATTAGTTCCTTTTATTTATTAAACTGGGCCATTGCCTTAATCCTCTGAATAATAAAGTAGTGATTTCAGATTATTTATTCTGTACATAAATTAAAATAATACACAGATTTCATTCTCTGATTTAGCACAAAGTCAATGAGCTAAAGTTAAATACTAACAGAGCTAAAAGGACTGATGGTATCATTTTATATTTTTTGAAGTTGACTGACATTTACATAGCATATTGGAAGTTGCAGTTATGAATAGATAAATAGATAGATAGAAATATAAGAGACAGGTAGGTAGATAGGTAGGAAATGAATATATTGGTAAATAATAACTAGATATGAAAATAGGTGGATATGTAGACTGATAGATAGGTATGTAGCTAAGTAGATAATTAGAAAGACAGATAGATAGGAAATAAATATGTAGATAAATGGATAAGTGAATATATAGATAGATAGACAGATAAATGAGTAGCAAATAAGTATACAAGTAGATAGATAGACAGGTTGCTAATTAGGTAGGTAAGTAGAAAAATAGATAGACAGGTAGATGTATATAAATAAATAAACAGATAGATAAGTAGGTAAGTAGGTAGATATAGATAAGCATATAAGTAATAGCTAGATAAATAGCTAGATCAGTAGACTGATAGACAAACAGATAGATAAATAAGTAAATATGTTGGTAGTTAGATATACAGGCGGATAGATAGATAGATAGATAGATAGATAGATAGATAGATAGATAGATAGATAGATAGATAGATAGATAGATAGATAGATAGATGGATGGATGGATGGATAGATAGATAGATAGATAGATAGATAGATAGATAGATAGATAGATAGATAGATAGATAGATAGATAGATAGATAGATAGATAGATAGATAGATAGATAGATAGATAGATAGATAGATAGATAGATAGATAGATAGGCAATAAGTTTATAAGTAGATAGATGGACATATTGATAGATAGGTGATAGGTAGATAGATAGATGGACAAATAAAAGATAGATAAATAGATAGATAATTTTAACAACCATATAAATATGTGCATGATTAAGCAAATCATATACATTTTATTATCCAATATTTAGCTTTTACTTAATTTTAAATGTTACAGCTATCTTATGATCAGATTCTCATAAACAGGATCAACTTTAAATTTTACAAGTATTGTAAATGTTGCCATCATTAAAATCATGTAAATAAAAATGCCATTAATATCAATCTTTATAAGTAGGCAGAAAACCTGAATTGAATAATCTAGTAACTCTTGCAAATAATACACTTCAAACTTTGAAAGTGTAATTGTTTTTGTATATTGCATAATAAAGACCGTCATAAAATATTCAGAGATATTGCCAAGGTAATCTGAATACTAGTTTGAATATTTTTATCATGAACCGAAAGGAGTGTGTGTGTGTTCTTTTAGCAAACATATTTAAACAATTCTTATTATGATAATTATTAATAATAAATGCAACTGAAATATATAACCGCATAGAAAAGAATTAAATATGATGCTTGAGTAAATGTTTAATTCTTCAGTCCCCCATGCTACCTTTGTGTTAAATTACAAGGACCTATAATTTGTTACATACTCCTTATATTGTCAATGTACATATATATACACACAGTGTGCTCCAGTGAAAAAATGACTTGTGACCTATTCTCTCCAAAATGCATGCAGTGCCAACTTTGAATCAATGCATGACATAATTTAGCTATTTGTCAGCATGTCTGGGTTATGGATTGTGACATGAAATATGACATGTTCATATTTCAATCCACATTAGAGCAATGCTCTAACAATAAATTTTATTTTTAAACTGGAGAAAAGCACTACAGAGATGTTTGAAATGATTCCAACATGTGTGTAGCATAAAATTGTGTCAGAAGCAATTGCTTGACAAGATTTATGATGGTAAGGAGAACATTAAAGATAGAAAACACACCAACACATTTCATGACATATGAGATTCAGATATGTTAATGTCTTTACTCAGAATGGCTACAATGTGATTTTGTAATGTAAATTTTACAAATGAGAATCTCATATCATTCCTAAAAAAATATTTATTTTATATAATTATCATCCCAAATTTGAATTTTTAAAAAAATATAAGCTATTATTTACAATAAGTATTAAAATATATGTATAATTTTTTTTAAAAAAAATATAGCTATATACTCACAAATAGTAAGAAACAAAATTACTTTTGCTTAAAATAGTTTGATTTTTTTCTCCTTACGATTAGTTATTATAATGAAATAAATTTGCTTTTATAAACATTAGTTAAGTGTTAGAATATTTGTCTAAATAAAGTAGAAAATAAATAGTAATAATTTTCAAAAAATGAAGAAAATATATTTCTGTTTTAGACTACAAAAGCTATAACCCACTGTTAAATCTAAAAAAGGGGCATAAAACTTATACTACATGTCAAGCATGGATGGATGAATGGTCAGCACAGCTGCCTTACAAGCAGTTGTCCCGGGTTTGCAAGTTCACTTCCGGGCCGATGCTTTGACACATGAAAAAAAAAAAATGAAAAAAAAAAACTTATACTATATCAATTAAATTCAATCTAATTTAATTTTTGCAAAACAGACACACACCTAGAAAGATACTGAGATGAACACATGCTCAATTAAAAAAATTATATGAAATGAAGACATTTGAAAATTTATACCAGTACCATATATCTGTAGCCATTGTGATTTAAAACTTTACGAAGAATAGCTAAGCTATGTTAATATTATATATATATATATTGATTTAGAGATGACACTACAAAAAGCTTGGACAAAGAATCAGTCTTATTTTTATTGGGACATATATTTAAATAATCCCAGTGCATATTGCTAAACTGAAATAAATATCCAAATATCAAATTACTCCATATGGTTAAGAAATTCAGCACTGCCCTCTGTAAAACAAATATATAAATATATTAGAGTTCATATTTAAAATATTTTTATATATTTATTTCACAGAGGTTGGTGCTGAATTTCTTAATCATGTGGGGTAATTTGATATTTGGATATTTATTTCAGTTTAGCGATATGATATAATTGTGTAAGTGATTTTAAGATTAAAATTACTGTTTAGTTTGTCTATAAATAAAAGTAGTAAATATGTTTTTTTTAGTAGCATGTTCAAGATCATTGCTTATTTAAATTTTTGCTCTTTATTTAAATTAGTTGGTGTTCCAAAGTTTCAAAGTGCTATCATTTTGAACTAGCTATTTTTGAAATTCAAACTCTAATATATTTAGAAATTTATTTAATAAATGGTGGTGCTGAATTTCTTAACTTTGTAAGGTGATTTGATATTTTTATTGTAACCTGAATAAAAGGGAAGAGGGTGTGGAAAAAGAAAAATCAGAATGTGAGAGAGAAGAGGGAGAAGTTGAGAAAATGAGAGAGAGAGTGTGAAATCAGAAAAGAGAGAGGAAAAGATGAAGGAAGAGGAAGATGAGCCAATTGTAACATAAATGAAGAGAAAGAAAGAGTGAGAAGAGAGGATGGGAAGGGAAAGAATGAAAAGGGACAGGGAGTGTTGAGGATAGAGAAGAGAATAAAGAAGAGAGTAGACAAAGATGAAGAGAGAGAGGTTAGGGGAGAGGAAGAGAAAGGGAGAAAGAAATCAGAATGTGAGAGGAGAGGAAAGAGATGAGAGGGTGTGAGAGAGAGAGAGAGAAGAAGAGGAAGATGAGTGGATAAGATAATGAGAAAGCAAGAGAGAGGAGAGGGAAAGAGGGAGAGAAAGAAAGATGAGGAGAAAATAAAAGAAAATAAATAAATAAATAAATAATCAGAGAGACTCTTCAGCTAGACACAACAGGATTACAATAAAATTTACAAAGATGATAATAGATCTATCACAAGATGGAGGAAAAATCATACAATGCTGCCAAACAAACAGAGCATAATAATTTGAAATAAATTATTAAGGAAAATTTCTACTTTTCAAATATTTGTAAGACTCGACCCTCCATCAAATTACATTCTTTGAGTGCAAAAAGTTTGTGAGTATATATATATATATATATATATCTCCTACTAAAATTTCTTATCTCATATTCTGAAATAAACACTATCTTGTTATGGCTTCTGATAGATGATTTGTAATAAATTAAATAAAATAAATACCACAAGATGTGCTCTTCTTCTAGCACAGGGAATAAATAAGAAATCTAATTCTACACTAGTAGCACTGAATGTTGTGATATAGAAAATTATGTAAGTCACTGCACAAAACAACAAGAGTAAATGATCTCAGGATTCCTACTGTAACTTTTGTGAAATGAACTACTATAAAGTTGTCTACTAAGTAAGTAAATGGGTAAAGGAATAGCTAAATGATACCCTGGCTGACTATAGGAGGCAAACACTTACTTAAAGTGACCACGTCCTACTACAAGATAACAATATTTATCAAAATTATAGAAAAGAATAATTACTTAAATATTTACTTACATAATTAAAATATTCAAAATTTAGATTAATTGTGGCACTTTACCCAGGATATCACTCAAGATGGAAGAAAGACAAGAGTGCTTTTTATGTCATTCCATCTTCCCACAGACAACTTTTATAGGCAACTAAATGTAAACTAGACCTTGACATTGAAATAATTACAATAGTGTGTAGTCTAAAATAACATGGACCAACTTCTGGAATGTAAAACCATTTCACCTTATAAAGACAATCTTCTATCTTAGAAGATAACATAGTTTAAAAATACTTCTTAAACAAACTATTACCTTGATATCTGGAAATGTGAAATTATCAGTTACAGTGATTTCATCCAGAAATTACAACTATATGCATAACTTTATCTTATTTCTGTGGATATGAAAGTATTCTATAGGACATTAATTAAATGAAATAATTAACATTGTGAACCCAAGACAATAACATATAAAAAAAATAAGGAGAACTAAATTTATTTTAAATAAATACTTAATATGTTTATTTACAATATAATACAATAAAACAAAATTTACACAAACTTGGAAACATTGCCAAGATAGCATTGTTAATAAATATAGTCATTTGACTAACAGTATTTAAAATTCTTTTGGGTCTTACAAATAAATGCTAAGGCTTCTTAAAAAAATAAATAAATGATTTTACATAAATCACTCTACATAACAGTTTAGTTAAATGAAGAGTTAACACTAGCTAATGTTTATACATCTCCAATATAAGTGATCCCTTAAACAATTTTGGGCATTATAAGTTTATATGTTTTACATAGGATTAATCCTTAGCTCATTAACATATAATTTCTCTTGATTTATTTACTTTAAAATAAAACATTATCAAAATTGATAACCATGATTAATGGACTGATTTGTTAATACCTGACCTTATTAGCTAAATAAATTTAAGCAATAGCTGATATATCTAAAATAAATCTCAAACTACAAATAAATACTCTCTATTGTTTAGGCTTTTGAACTAATGAACACCTAAATGAATGAAATGAAATGTATGACCACTCATCAGAAGTGTCTTGCATACATAAAAACTTAAAGATTACTGTCCACATAACATAAATTATGGAAATATTAAAAGTAAATGACTTACACATCCATCGGTGAAAATTCCAGGTGAATACAGCAATTACATAGCATGTGTGGATTGCACTTATCAACCATATGCTTATAAGTTAAACATTTAAAATTACTAACTGTTGATGGTTGGCTTGTGACTGATTACAGTATTATAATAGCACAATACAGACATTGTAATACCTTTAAGCACTAAAACAACCGGAAGAAACTAAATTCATCAAACTAACTTATCTTGTCATCACATATCTAAAACACAATACAATATCACCTACTATGGTGGAAAACTAGCTTTAAATACATCATGAGTGATAGGCCAAACCCAGGCTCCACAGAGCAAACTAGCATAAATTAATAAATACATCATAATAATGGTGGCTTCCAAACACCTACTTCTGAGGCAAAAGGGATGCCTGGACTTTTGTTGCAACACATCAGGAAAACATGGAAAGACACACCAAGAAATATAGGATGCTCTCCAAGGATCTATGTACCTTATAAATTATGTGATAATAATCACTGGAAATAAGCACTATCACCTCATGGAACAGAATATAATAAAGATGGGAAACTTATCCACTCCATCAAGCACAGTAATGAATATAAACAACACTATAACTAACAATGACAAGATACAAACATCACTATAACTAACTAAAGTCATATTCAAATCTTAATCATACTAGCAATAAGCAGTAACTGAACTATCAAATAGATTTTTTTTAATTCAAAAGACTTCAAAAATTATTAATAAAGAAAATTAATAGCATATGAAATTTTTGGTAGAAATTTTTGGTACAAATTACAATGCACACATGTATGAAATATCAAATATCATAATTATTGTAATAAGTGGACATGAATAATAATGTGAATAAGGTGTGAGAATAATAATTCTCAATGCATAAAAATATTAGCAGTTATAATTACTATTGCATTTATGCAAAATTACAAACAAAAAACTTCTGACAATTAATTACTTGAGCTGTTTAGCATATAACTGAATAAACTACCATACATTAAAAATAATTATAGTGAGAGATAAAATCTCCATTAACTCAAAATAAATAATGTATAATTCAGCTTATTAAGAACATACTAAACATATAGTAAGTATTACCTGTTAATGCGCAGAATATCTGTACATTATGATAAACCCATTAAATTTAAAATTACATAAATTAAATACCTAGCAGACTTGTAATAATGAATGGTATTACATTAAATATAACAAAATCTCAAAGAAACTTTGCATAAAATATATTTTTATGAATAAAAAAAAAAACATTAGTTCATAAGTGAGCTTTCTTCGCATTGAACCATCTGTTAAGTGCATATAATATTAATTCTTACTGCAAAGCTTCTAGTCAAAACTATTATTTCATACATGCAAAAGAATTTCCAAAACAAAACATATACAACAGTTTTTATGTAATATAGTTTTAAAATATAACACATCTAAATATAAGCTATAAGATAAATAAAAATAAATAATAATGAGTTTCGATGGAAAATGACACTGTTGTAATACAATAATTCTTTCAGCTGTTAGACAATTTCAGGATCCTGCAGGTTCATTTAACTAATACTGTAGCTTAAGTTTAACTTTTTTTAAAGAACACATTTTAAGCACTTAGGAACTTATTTGTAGAAAATAATGAGATGTTTCCAGGTTATTAATTAATACATTTTCATAATATAATTTATAAAACATTTATCAATAGAAAATATTTCAGCATATAAGAACATCGTTAGAAATATCTCTACTAACTTCATATTATAGGTTGATAAATTAATATTCTATGTTTCTTTGAATAGCAACTAATTTTTCTTTCTTAAAAATTCAAATTAAAGAGTTTCAGCATAGCAAAACATTTAAAATCTTTTTTTTCAGTATGTGTTTTCTTTAATATACGAAAAACTATTTTAAAGCAGGTTAGTTATTTAAACATTTTTAAGAGTTATTCCTTAACCAGTTCCAATGGCAATTAATAATTTTAGACCTTAAATGAGCAAATTGTTACAATACATTTTTAAACTTTAAATATATAACTTAAATAGTCTGTGCATTTTAATTTTCTTCTTTTAAAGTTTATCCCATTTATGAGATAGCTAAGCAAATAAAAAGTGGAAATTTTTTTTGCATAATTTTGGTTATAAAAGTCATAAATAAATGTAACAACTGCTTAATGTTAAAACTTCTACGATAGCTAATCTTATTAAAATAATTAGTAATAATAATAAAATTTCTTTTAAGCATTGCTATAATAATTAAGAAAGATTAATTATATTTCTGTTATCAAAAGGATGAGGAACTACCTGTAATTTAGCTGATCATTGCTGACTGATTATATTATTTTTACATTTATACTTTTAGAAAAAATAATAAAAAAAATATAAAACTTTAGGACTAAAACTTTATCTTGTGCCAGGATTGAAGCTACTCCAGAAGAAAAGAATGAACAATAAATATGTTAATCAATCGATGACATCATTTTAGTCTAGATATTTTTAAAAAATGACACATGATCTAATGAACTTGGAAGAAAAATTAACAAAGTTTTTTTATAAAAAAATATTGTATAACAAAAAAAAAGTCATATAATTTATTGATTGAACTACCCTAGAATTTTTGAATTAATAAATACTTCATTCACTAAATTACTTTAACTATATTATAATCATCTGTTTACACATTTTTGTTAAAAATGAGTTTAAATAACTCAAAATAAACTACTTTAGCAATGATAAAACATAATTTTTCTGCATTCACACACATACATTTCCACACATGACATGAGAATGACATTTTAAATTTTAAGTTAATCTGCTAATTACTTTTTAAATAACTAATTATAACTTATAATAATTGTCAAATAAAAATATTTAAAGATATTTAATATTAAAATTACTTAACAGACTTTAAAGCTGACTTATAATAAATTCATACTTTAACCCTTATTCTCTCACTACTTGAAAATTTGCAAGTGCTAATTTTAAATTAATTTTACATTCTCTACTCTCTTCTGTCTTATAACTAATTTACTACACTATTAAAATATTATTTTCTGGCACACATTTTGCTATAATCCTATTGTTTTATTAATAAATAAAATTACTAAAAGCAATATAAGTTGTTATGCTTATGACAGTTATGAGAAACATGACTATTTTTTCATACAAACTGTACTAAAAAGGGTTATATGCAACAGAACTATTGTTCATTTTATGCTTTACTCATTAGTTAACTTTTTTTTTATATATTTTAGATCAATTAAACACAGGAGTTTGTTATTTTGAGATTAAGCAATAGGACTAAATGTAAAAACACTTAGTCACAATATATATACACACACTTATATTGTAACCTTTATCATAGCAGTATGGTCACCTAAATATATATATATATATATATATATAAGTATATATTTAGGTATCTTTCTTTCATATATATATATATATATATATATAATGAAAGAAAGAAGGGAGGAGTGAAATAATCATGTGTATAAAACTGTTATATAAAGATTATTTATTTTGTAAATATGCATTGATATATTAACTTAATTAATATTTTCTTTATTAGAAGAATATATTACTTTAGAAATTCATTTGAATGACAGACCCAAAAATTCTAAATAATGTAAGATTGTATGCATATGAAGCTGGTGGTATACGAATGAGATAGAATTGGTTTCTCTATTTGTCACATATTATTGAAGAGGATTTAAACCTGAAATAATAAAGTAATACCATTACACACTCCAGGCCAATAAAAAATGATATAAGTACCGATATAATTGTCTCAGTACTCATTAGTACTATCAAATATGTCTGGTTACCATTACAATATGTTAAAGCCAAATGATTAGACTATAAGCTGATTTAAGGGTTCAATTCAATTATTTATTTAACGTATGTATCACAGCCAAAGTTTAATTAAAGATTGAACATAAAAAAGTGCATAATATAACAAAAAGATTAAGAGAAAATGGAAAAGAAAAAAGTAAGATCACTAATAATAAGTGTCAGATATTATATATATATATATATATAAGACATTTCAAAATTTACTAATATTAATATAAAAAAGTTTTCACTGACAAAATCTAAAATGTAAATGCTGAGAAAATGAAAACTAGGGGAAATTTCAAGGTATTACATCTACAAGTTTCAATAAAGAAATAATTATATTCATAAGTTATATGTTGACAAGAATTAAAATGAAGTTTTGAAAGCATATTATAAGAAATGCTATTTTTGGAAATGACTTAATATGAAAATTTTATATCTCTAGCTCTTTTCCTTGCCAAAAGATATATATTGATATCATACCACATGTTGCAAAATTTAGAAAACTTTTTGAAAGTTAATTGCATTTGATTTATACCTCTTTTTGAATGTGGATCCAAATTCCAAAATAGGAACAACCAAAGTTTATATTTGGTGGAGTATTCAAAACATTACCATTTCTGTAAATACTTTCCACCATTTTGAAAGCTTTACTGAATATTCATTCAACATGTGAGTATAAAAGGAGCCTTATGACACTGAAATCCCTAAGTGTGTTGGCAGAATTTATTTTAAGATTATTAATATAATAATGAAATCTTAGAATAAAATGTTAGGACTTCAGATTTATTAGAATAAAATACAGAAGAGCATTTATCTATGTTGATATACCATTTAGATAAACTTTAATATCATTTTGCAATGATATACAATCATAATTAAAATAGATGCATCTAAAAATCTTGCAATTATCAGCATAATGCAGAAAATAAGAGAATTGTAAAATGGTTGTGAGATCATAAATATATACATTAAAAAGTAAAAGAGCCAAAATACTACCCTGATGTTTTCTAAGATAATGATAATGTGAAGATATTTAGGCATTAAACTTAGCAAAAGTTGCTCTGGCTTTTATGAAGAATTCAAATTAACAAATTAGTTTATTAGTTAGACTAAGGTTATGTAATTTAATAAGAAGGATATTATGATTAACTTTATCAAAGGCTTTACTCATATCAAAATAGATAATAACCAATTGTATGTGCAATGAGATCATAAGTAATAAAACTTCTTACTACTGATTTATTTGGACCAAAACCATGTTGCTCAGGTGGCAATGATTTGCTGATATCATGCAAATAATAATAATAACATAAATGCTTATTTAACTATTTGTGTTTGCTAACAATTATCTTTTATATTAAAATAATTAAATGGTAATATAATTACAAAAACATTTAAAATATTAAAATTAAATTTTTCTTTTATATCATTTGTTATTAATCTTTATTTTTTTTTAAAAAACTGAAATGCTTATATTCCTGGGTCTCATTTTATGTGATAGATAGGTTCTTCAGAAAACGTGCACAAAATAAATCACACAAAAATAGACTTAACTTACTTTGAAAAATGAGGGATACATACTGTAATTTTCCAAAAAATCACATAAAAGCAAAACAACAATGTAAAATTACTTTAAAATTCACATAAAATAAAATATGACTAATAAAAAATTTCAAATTTGAAAAAAATTGATACAAGACAAACTTTTTTTACTTTTTTTATTAACTACAGTATTTAATTTTATTCAAAACAATATATTTTTATTCGTAATTTACATTTTTTTCATACATGTATGGTATTTTAATCATTATCGTTATTTGAAACATCAGATTCATCATGATGTGATGTGATGTGAGGTACTGTAGCTTCTCCTTAAATGAAGTTAAGAGGAAATACAACTAAAACATTTTCCAATCACTGTTGATCCTTCCCATTTTGCTAAGTGATCTAAAATTGAAATTTTTGTTTCCAAAGAAATTCATTTTTTTTGGGTGTTTTTTCCTCTCCATTAGGATAAACTAAAAGTTTAAAATAAAAATAAGAACTTAGACTTATGATAATAAAGATACCGACTCACCACTGTTGGGCAAAATTTATTTAAAACTAACAATTAGAAATTAAATTTTTATTTTTGTTTTTAATTTTTTAATTTTCAATTCCGTTTAAAAATCAAATTTCATCATTTCACATCATATTAATTTCAGATCATGTTACATAATTTTTAAATTGTTAATTACAATTAAAAATCAGATTTTAATTGTCAAATTTAATTGTGCCCACCACTGTTACTCACATTTTAAAAATAAACTTGCGGACACTAAATGATTAATTGATTACATACTCTTTTTATAAAAAGCAAAAATAGAACATGATTTAAAATGCAAAAACAACAACATACATAGTATTTTTCATCTATAACCCTTGAATAGATTTACATTATAGTCCTGTAAAATTTATTACTTGTGGACACTAAATGATTAATTGATTATGTACTCTTTTTTTAAAAAGCAAAAATAGAATGTGATTTAAAATGCAAATACAACAACATATATAGTGTAGGCATCTATAACGTTTGAACAGATTTACATTATAATCTTGTAAAATTTAATGTGTGTATATAGAATAGAAAAATCCTGATTTTAAGTGAATTATGAACTTCTTTATTGCATAAAATCTATTACAGTACTATTATAAAGTGCTGAAAATATTGAAATTATTAGATGGAAGTTGAACTCCGATAATGCACTATTACTTTAAATATGACATGAGTGTGTGAAATTTATAATATTTAAAGTAATATCACATTGTCTGAGCTCAACTTCTAATCTAATAATTTTTATCGCATAAAAGAAAACGGCATACAAAGATATTAAAAAGAAATATGAATTGCATAACTTCAAAATTCCATTAAATAAATCCACATAAAATGAGATCCGGGTATATATTATTTTAAAATATTGGTACTTGTGAGTTTTCAAATAACCCAAGGTGGCATCTTATGTTTTTGATAAATCTACAGTTTTGAGGCCCCCCAAAAATGTTTACAAAAAAAATGCCTGCTAGAAAATGTAATATTTAATAAATTACATTTTATTTTTTAGTACTGTTATTTTTTAAAAAGAAATCATTTTCAAAAAATTAATTTTAATACTTACAGTTTTTTTTTATTAACAGAAAAATGAAAAAAAAAATATAAATACAATATTTACACTTTTATTCATTCATGTTGTCATATGCAAAAATATCATGACCATTAATGCACACTTTTTGGGAAGGCAGGATCTTATACCTTTGTAAACAGTCCTCTGAATCATATTCTGTGATATGAAGGTCCCAAATTTTTATTATTATGACAATTTACCAAAAAAATTACTGACAAACAGAAACACTGAATTGAACCAACATATGACAATGTTAAGAGATTGTCTTCACTTTCCACGTTATAATATACATAATAAAAAATGAAATAAAGCTTCTTAATGAAATTTATCAGAATTTTTTTTTTTTAAATTTAACAATTGATTTATTAATTTTGTTTTAATTTAATAGCTAACACATTATGGGTTGATTATAGGCCCTTGAAACTGTACGTTGGGTGCCATCTTGATTTACTTGAAAACTCACAAGTATTTAGTTTATGTTTAACAGACATTAAGTTTAGTCATTAATATTTTAATTATTAACTACTTATATATCATATTGAGTTTTTATGTATTTGGTTAAAATTGCAATTTTCACAATAAATTGAATTACATAATAATAAATATAAAATTCTCCAATAAAACTGACACTTGATTAAAAAAAATAAAGCTAGAAAATATAATAATTATCATAAAATTAAAAAAATTAAATATTTTAAAGTTATTAAATTTATTATAGGTTTGAGTTTTTCTACATAAAATTTCCATTAAAATAATATAATACTTACCAATCATTATATATATTGATATGAACATTTTCAAGGGTTACAGATATAAATGATATACTTTGTGGCTCATCCATGTATGATTTTTATAATTACTATATCACCAATAAGATCAGAGAAGCTGAAGGGAGCTTGAAAGTTTGGGTTAATAATATATATATTATAATACATTTAATGAGATAAAACATATTATTGCATTAGATTATAGTTTATTCCTTAATATGTTTATATATATTTATTATTTAAGAGAGAAGAGAATAAACGTAAACAGTAATTATCTCTATGGTTACTTTGCATAATGAAAATATCCAAGAATCAGAAAATTTAGTGTATTTATATTTTATCCTTAAAAATAATGATAGAGATATGTTGCTTTAAATTTTTTTTATAACCAAAGAAAATATTGCACTCTTAATGAATGATTAATATTTTGTATTACAAGTTGTTTATGGCTTTATTGCAGAAAATATATCTATAATAAGTATTTATAAATATTAGCAATGCAAAATAAGTCGAGTGAATTATATAAGTGTAATCTTAAAAGGAATAAATTAATAACTTAATGTTGCCCATCCCATCTTCAGAGAATATTTGTCTGACCTACAGTGAATGTTAAAATATGAAATCGTAACTTTTTTAAATAAAAATTTTAGTGGTAAAATTATTCGCATTTTATTACTTTTTTAATTTTTTTAAAAAATTATTCTGTAATATTTCTATATCTATATTGTAAGGTACTTGAGTTCAGACTTTCAAACTCGCTACAAATATCCACTCCATTTTATATAACAGATACACATGATCACATACATGTAAAAACGGTAAATGATCTTCAATGATATAGATGGTTGAAAAGTTAGAGGATGGAGAGGATTGAAACTTGTCCATTAAAATTTGAAGATTTGCTATCTTAATATAAAGTGAGAATTGAATGTATATATGTATGGGAAATGATCTGGACTAACTGATGAGTGCTGGTTCAGCACAAAATACGTCTATTGGAGATCATTTATCTTTTTCACATGTATGTGGTCATGTGTATCGGGTGTATAAGATGGAGAGGATAGCTATAAGTAGGTTGAAAGTCTGACTTCAATCCTTTACAATTACATTAAGTTTAGTATAGACAATATGCATGTATTTATATGTTATCTACATAAATTGCTATAAAATATTTTTGTATTTTCACAAAACATAGAGCAGATTACTTTATTGGAATTCAACCTATGTTGAAAAAAAATTATATATATATGTAAATTAATTAGTAAATAGAATCACCGTTATATATATCAAGGTAAATTCACAACAAGATATACTGATGTACAGCAACCAAAACAAGATATATTGATGTGCCACAACCATTTAGAGCGGTTCTGCAGGCTAAATGAAAATAATAGCAAACATCTCCAAGCTACCATTAATCAAAGTATATATAAAAGCACATTGGCAGGATTAAATAAAAATTAAAATCTAATGATTTATTCAATAAAGAAAAAACTATTTTAAATTTATAATAGAGTAACATTTTTGAATTTATATATATTACACTTTAATTTACAAGTATCAAATTATCTTGTCAACAAAAACTGCCTCTAAACGCATTAATGATTACTATTAATCAGTTATTAATCTAGTGATTATTTCTAGACAGATATAAAATTTAAACTTAGATAAAAATTAATGTTTTTGTTTTTTATTAAACATAAACTTATAGAATAAATCCATTTTGTCTCGATATTTTTTATATATACTTGAAATTGAAAGATGTAAATAAAAATCATCTAATGTGTGATGGAATGGAATTTTTAATATGTATATAAATTTACATTACACATAAAAAAAGAAAGGTGAAGTTGAGATATTTTATGTGTCTATGTTTTATTAAAGGAGACATATATTATATTTAATTGAGATTTAAAATTGTATATCTGATCTAGGGTTAATCTCTAGAACAATAAATAATTAATAATAATCATTAATGCATTTATCTAAAGTAGTCAGTGTCAAAGTTGTTCATTCAGAAAGTTTGATACTTATAAAATGTATTGTAATAATTTGGTAAATGATGAAACTGTTTGTAAAAGATTGTGATGTGGATCAGTTGATGAGTAGTGCTTCATCATGATGTGCTTCTTGGAGTTAATTTATCTTTTTCAGACAATTTTGTTCACATGCTTCACGAATATATGGCAAAGTAGAAGTTCTAAGTATATATACACATGTAAGTAGAGATATTTGAACTTAGGATTTTTTAGGCTATATTCATTCTCCATTCCATCTTAAGCAAATGATACACATGCCCACATAGTGTGATAAAGATAAATAACCCCCAATTTATGTATTTCATGCAGAACCAGCACTCATCATTTGGACTAGATCATAATCACCCACACATCATGCAATCAGTGCTTGGTTTAAGGTACTTGAACTCGACTCTCAGGCTCCCTAAAGTTATGCACTCTATCTTATACAAATGATACCCTTGACCACATACACGTGAAAAAGATAAATGATTTTCAATATTTCATGCTGAACTAGCATTCATCAGTTAATCCAGATCACCATCTCTCCCATAAAAATACAATCACTGCTCAGTTATATTAAGATAGTAAATCTTCAAACTTTAATGGATAAACTTCAATTTTTTCCACCCTCCTACGCTTTAGCTATCCATATCATTAAAATTCAGATAATGGAACATTCAAAGCCCTTGTTGATGCTAATATTATTGTCATATCGATGCTGACTTTGAGTTACTCTGATCCTTCACCTATAGAATCTTAATATGTCCATTTAATTAAACAGAAGAAGGGTGGACAGAATACAGGCAGAATATGTAATATTCAAGTAATAAGTATATTATCTATACTAAATTCAATGTAATTATAAGAGACTTGAATTAAGACTTTCAAGCTCCCTACAGCTATGCATTCAATCTTATACAACTGATTTACTTGACAACATAAATGTGAAAAAGAAATGATCAATATACATATTTTGTGTTAAACCAGCTCTCATCAGATTTTCAATGATATTGATGGCTGAAGAGTTGGAGAATGGAGAAGATTGAAGCTTGTTCATTAAAGTTTGAAGATTTGCTATTTTAATATAACTGATCACTGATTGTACATATGTGTGGGAGATGGTGATCTGGACCAACTGATAAGTGCTGGTTCAGCAGGAAATACATATATTGGAGATTATTTATCTTTTTTACATGTATGTATTTCATTCCAATATCAGCCTTTCAAGCTAATTGAGCACGCACCTTTTGAGTGTTAAATAAATGAATACTCTCCTCTTCAATCCAAGATATAGTATTTATGCAGGAATAAA
Organism: Epiperipatus broadwayi; assembly: GCA_028023455.1. NCBI lineage: Eukaryota > Metazoa > Onychophora > Udeonychophora > Euonychophora > Peripatidae > Epiperipatus > Epiperipatus broadwayi. The sequence goes on from JAQFVV010012424.1 coordinate 7,290,905, forward strand.
AAGAATCCCTCTTATTCCTACGACTCAAATTCTTTTATATGAGCAAATCTGAAGAACTGTTAAAGAGAGCATGAGTAGATTCTCATTTTAAATTACTATTTACGATGTTTTTTGGCTGAATGACGTCGGTGTAATTACTTAGAATTTACTAAACGTCATTCTTACAGAAACTTAATTATGAGTAAATAAGCAAATATTTTATCTAGCACCGTGCTTGCAATTATATTTCATTCCAATATCAGCCTTTCAAGCTAATTGAGCACGTGCCTTTTGAGTGTTAAATAAATGAATACTCTCCTCTTCAATCTAAGATTTACTCATAATTAAGTTTCAGTAAGAATGACGTTTAGTAAATTCTAAGTAATTACACTGATCTCATTCAGCCAAAAAACATCGTAAATAGTAATTTAAAGTGAGAATCTACTCACACTCTCTTTAACAGTTTTTCAGATTTGCTCATATAAAAGAATTTGAGTCGTAGGAATAAGAGGGATTCTTTTTATTCCTGCATAAATACTATATCTTGGATTGAAGAGGAGAGTATTTATTTATTTAACACTCAAAAGGCGCGTGCTCAATTAGTTTGAAAGGCTGATATTGGAATGAAATATAATTGCAAGCATGGCACTAGATAAAATATTTGCTTATTTACATGTATGTAGTAAAGTGTATCAGTTATATAAGATGGAGTGCATAGTTGTAGGGAGTTTGAAAGCCTGAGTTCAAGTCCCTTATAATTACATTAAATATAGTATAGATATACTTATATTTGAATATTATATATATATATAGAAATATATTCAATACTTTGATTTTGTTAAGGTCAAGTTGATCAATTATTGGTTTTTAAATCTTACTGCATGATATAAGAAATATAAAATGTTTTGACTGAACATTTTAAAATCAAATTGGTTTTTAAATTTTTATTTTGATTCGTATATAAAAAAAGGGAATTTAAAAACATTTTTTAAAAACATTTAAATACAGGTACTGTATATTGAAATATACTGAACCTGAGATGTAATTAAAGGCGATTTGGACATGACTTTCAAGTGCTCTCCAGCTATCCACTCTCTTCAGTAACTGATACACTTGACCACATACATGTAAAAAAGATAAATGATCTCCATCAGTTTGTCCAGATCATAATATCCCACAAATATATATATATATAATCAGTGCTCAGTTTATATTAAGATAGCAAATCTTCATAGTTTAATGGACAGGCATCACTCTTTTCTACCCTCTAACTTTTCAGCCATCTATATTATTGAAAATCTGATGATGGAAATGTTCAAAACCTCTGTTGATGTTATTGGCAACAATATTGGCATCTACAGGAGCTTTGAACATTCATCATCAGATTTTCAATAATATAGATGGCTGAAAAGTTGGAAAGTGGAGAAGAATGAAGCCTATTCATTAAAGTTTGAAGATTTGCTATCTTAATATAAACTGAGCACTGATTATATGTGTGTGGGAGATTATGATCTGACCCAATTGATGAGTTCTGGTTATTTTTTCACATGTATGTGGTCATATATATATATATCAGATATTTAAGTAAGTGGAAAGCTGAAAGGATCTTGAAAGTCTGTGTTCAAATTCTCTTTAATTACATTTTTTTTTTAAATAAAAAGGAGTTATATTAAATTTGAAAATCAAGAACTTCCCCATTTCAATATGCATAGTGTTTTCTTCAAGACGTTCCAGTGATTTAAGTTGATGTTAAGTTAATATTTCTTTAATTATTTATCAAATTCTCTCTCATAGTTTTAAATAATTTATGCATAATTTATCATTACATTAATTAAAACACTAAATCACCATGGTTTGAATATGGAAGCTTTAAATGGAATGCTTTATAAATAACCAAAACTTTAAGCCCACACAAAAATGATATCGCATTAAGAGAAAAAAATAATATAATGGAAAACATCTATGCGATCTACAATCACTTTAGAGAATGAATAGAAGGATTAAGGTGCTTTATTCAGTTTATCCCCAGTATAGATTTAGAAAGAAGATCTAGGATTATGTTAGAAGCTTACATAGTTTATACTATAAATTTTTATAAGCCTCAATGTTCATAATGCTAATATAGATTAGTACTGTAAATAATAATCACTCACCTATAAGATAAAATGTAAATATACCAATTTCCTACTGATATAGTTTATTGTTGTTATATGTTAATAAATAATAATCATAACTTTTAAATCTCTATAATTGAAAGGAAGTAACTACCTTCCACTGAGTTATGTAACATCAAAACTACAAAGATAGAATGATACCAGTTTATCTTTAAACTCTGTTATCTTATAGTTTTGAAATCATGGAGTGATTTTGATCTATTGTTTTTTATGCACAGACTAAGTGATCAGGAGTTAACATTAATATATGCAGAGGGTCAAGAACGAGTCTTACTTGAACCTGTGAATATTAGATGAAATACTAATTGTAATAATAAATAATAATTGCTGTGTATTCAAAATACAAGCATTCTGAATACCAACAAACAAAATAATAAATAATAAGAATAGCGAACAGTCTGCTATTCTCGCAACCCAAATATATATATAGTTCCCTATGGTTAACTTCCCCTGAAGAGGTATGGCTACACCCATAACATACTATACACGTGTATAGTTTACTTTGGTTAACTTCCCCCAATGAGGTATTGCTACACACAAAACACAATCTATATATATATATATAGTTCTCTTTGGTCCCCCCCCCCCGGACGAATTTTAAGACTGGCTGCTTTCAAGATAGTTTCCATTGGCCTCAGTTTCCCAACCACTTTGCCCTGATCCAGTTTAGCCGCACATGAACACATCTGGCTTCATTGTAAAGCTCTGTGACCATCATTATGAGCTTCTTTTAGCTGAATCACTTTCTTTTTTCGGCAACAATCTGCTTGGTAAACTCACTGGAAATCCACTGGGGAATCAACTCTTCATATCTAGCTGCTATCCAAACAGTTTCCTCTGGCTTTGGTTTCCCAAACTCTTTGGGCCTGTTCAGTTCCTGCCTGTGAACACCTTTTTACTGAGAACTGCACACTCCCTAAAACTACTGTCACATCTCTCACCAACACGAACTGAAAAATGAATGACACACCTTGTTGCTTACTCTATTTATAATTTTTAATTACTCACACAATTAATTACTTTCTTCCAATATACAGTAATGTTTTTAGGTCTATAACTAATTAAATGGTGTCTTAGGAATTCATTTCCATATAAAGTGATTTATAGTCTACATCAAGAAATATTTGTAATCAGCAAATATTTCTTGAAATTTGCTGTGTACAGCCACTCACTCGGCTTAACCATCAGGTAAATAGACAGCAGAAACCAAATAATTATACAAATAGTTTAATAGAATTAACAGTCAGATAAATAATAATACATATATATAGTTATAAGACAATTAAGTTTAACTTACGAACGCTGGCCATGAAGGCATACAAAAAAACATAATATAGACCGGTGAGGCTGCAAAGTTCCTAGGTCCACTTTTTAACCTTCAGTGGTGGAATTCACTGGGTTTGTTCCATTGCTAAGTTAAAACTCTTGACCTTCATGTGCATTCAATGAGTTCTCTACTACAAGTGCTGCTTAGTTATTTTTTGTTCCTTCTTTTTTCTTGTTAAGGAATGTTTCAGAAACCAATTAATTTTCAGCTATTGTCTACTTTTAGTAATCAGCACTTTTAATCTAGCTGCTTAATTAGTTTCTGATCTGAAGCGCTTATCTTTAATAGCGAACCAAATTTAATTACAAAATTCCTGTCTATTTCTTTTAATAAAACTTATTTTAATAAAACATTAATTATTATATACGTATAATTTTCTTTTAACAAAACATTATTATACATGGATATAGCACCCCCACCACTTCAGAAATTATGGTTTCTGAAGTCTTACATAGTCTTTTAAGTAAGCGGGTTCTTTTCTTGTTCTTGAAGATCTGCGTGGAGATGTTTTCTCTTCTAATGGCGTTTTGTTAGTCTCTTGATCATCGTATTTCTCTTCTACTGGTGTTTCATTGGCTCCTTCAGTTTCTTGATCATCGGAATTCTCTTCGCATTTGGGAATGTGTGGTGCTGCAATACTTCACTAATTCTTCTCGATGTCTCACATGTTTTATATGCTTGCGCATTGTTTTTCCAGTTTCTGTCTCTACAAGTATTATTTGTTTTGACAGTATTTCTTTTATGAAGGCCTTCACCCAGTGTTTCCTGATAACGTCTCTAACCCAGACTTTTTCTTCTTTGGAGTAAATAGTATCTCCAGTGTTGCTTTCGTAATGTGTAAAGTTTTGTTCTGGGTGGATTAATGATAGTTTCGTGCGTAGTTTCCATCCGAAAATTAATTCTGCAGATTTTCCTGTAGCACACGGAGTACTATGTTGATATAAAAAGGCAGAATGTAAGGTGTCTTGTATATTTGCAGTGCCTTCCTTCCGTAACATTTGCTTCAAAGTTTGTACTGCCTTTTCTGCAATACCATTGGACTCCGGGTGATATGGGGGCATGGCTAAGTGTTTAATTCCCCATTCTGTGAGAAATTCTTCAAATTTAATGGATGCGAAACTGGTACCATTGTCAGACACAATTGTTTCAGGAATCCCATGAAAAGCAAAAATCTTCTTCAGTTTTGCGATTGTTTCTTCAGTACTGGTGTTTTTCACTACTCTATATTCCGTCCACTTTGAATAAGCGTCGATCACTACCAAAAATATAAAGCTGTGAAATGGTCCAGCATGGTCAACGTGAATATGGCTCCATGCTCTTTCAGCTGCTGGCCAAGCAGCATATTTTTTCTCATGCATATTTGCATTTACTTGGCAACTTTCACATGATTTCACATATTTCTATATATCAATATTTATTGCGAGCCACCATATGTAACTACGATCCAGAGCTTTAGCCCACACTATTCCAGGATGACCTTGATGAATTAAGTGAAGAATCTTATTCCGCCCACTGCTCGGTATCAACACTCTATCATCCATTAAAATACATCCCTTGTTTATGGACAATCTTTGTCTTACATCCCATAAAGTTTTATGTAGTCTCTCGGGCTGACTTTGTGGCCAGCCTTTGCTGATCCATTTACTTAAGTGTTTATATCCATTGTCAGCTTTAGTCCAATTAGCTACCTTTTCACTGGTTATTAATTCGTTGTTCCAATTATCAATATAGTTAATAGTTTGGTCATCTTTTTGTAGTTCAGCTTTAATGGGCATTTTTGACAGTGCGTCTGCATGTTTAATGATCTTTCCTCTTTTGAAATTTAGATCAAAATCATAGCCTGACAACAGATTAACCCAACGTAACATTCTAGGGCTTAGATGATCAGGTGCAGTTTTATTTTTTGCTAATAATCCCAACAGCGGTTTATGATCGGTAAAGATTTTAAACTGTCGACCATACAAATATTGGTGAAACTTTTTTATTGCAAATATGATAGCCAATGCCTCTTTATCTAGTTGACTATAATTTTGCTCAGCTTTTGTTAATATTCTTGAAGCATAGATGATTAGTCGCTTGCCGTCAGCTACTGTATGGCTTAAGACTGCCCCTACTCCAACTTCGGATGCATCTGTTGTCAATATCAATTCGAGGCTACTGTTGTAATATACTAATAAGCTGTTTGACATTAATAATTCTTTAGTGTCGCAAAAAGCTTTTTCTTGGGTTTGATCCCAAATCCATTTTTGGTTCTTTTTTAATAAATTGTATAGCGGTTTTGCTATGTGAGCTTTCCCTTTAAAAAAAACTTCAAAATAATTAAGAAGTCCTAAGAAAGCTTGAAGTTCTTTAACATTTCTGGGTCTTCGTGCTTCCTTTACGGCTGCAATTTTTTGAAGGTCGGGTCTTTTTCCCTTTTTTGAGATTATGTGTCCCAGGAATTTTAATTCAGTTGCCATCCAGATACATTTGTCTGCGTTTATTTTAGCTCCGAAACTACATAACTTGTCGCAAACTTTTAAAACTCGTTCACGTAATTCCTCTTCTGAATTGGCCATGATCAAAATGTCATCAAAATACGGTGTTACACCATCTAATTGCTGGAACAGCATGTCTATTTTGGCCTGGAAAATATTTGGTGCAACCGTAATTCCATAAGGCAATCTATTATACTTAAACAATCCCTTATGTGTTGTAATAGTTAGCAATTCTGATATGCGTTCAGAAACTGATATCTGGTGAAATGCGGCCTTTAAATCAATTTTAGCATAGTGAGTTGCCTTTTGCATATTTGCCAGTATTTCTCTGACATTAGGTACAGGGTACTGACTTTTAGTGAGGTTTTTATTTATTGTGGTCCTATAATCTCCGCAAATGTGAATCTGCCCATTTGGTTTAGTTATAACCACGATTGGAGTCGCCATTCCGTTTTCTTGACTGGCGTTAATACCCTCTTACTAGTCTGCAGATAACGGGGGTCGTGCCACCTTGTAGCTCTATGTTTATAGGCGTCGTAATAATTTTTCCCTCATCACTTTTAAATAATTCACAATATTTATTTCTCATTTCTTGCTCAATAGCAACTTTATTTATTACACATATCTCTATTCCCAAAGCATCAAACCATTCCCTACCAATAATAGGATTTAGACCGCCTTGTACTATATATAATGGTAGTGTTCGAACCTTACTATTTAATTCAATCTGAGCCATCACCTTCCCTAATATTTTCATACTATTTCCGCTAGCGTCTTTTGCTCATAAACTTGTCTTCATTAATAAAGGAGGATTTTTTCGATTTTTCGCTACTTTCTCCCAGTCTTCAAGTGTCATCATTGACACGCCTGCTCCGCTGTCAATTTCCATTTTTACTGGTGTCTTTAATAAATTAACTGTCAGCATAAACTGACTTCTGTATCCAATCTGTGTATTGTAAATATCACATTTTTTTTTATTTTCGACTTTACAAGTTGGCGAGCTGCCACGATCCTTTTCTCCTTTATTTCAACATACTTTCTGCAAATGCCCAACTTTACCACAAGTCCTACAATGTTCCTTATTATATTTACACTTACGAGCCATGTGGCCTTTTTTTCCACAGCAATAACACACTATCTCATATGTTTTGCTCTTAATAGGTTGGGACTAATTTTTAGTTTTCCGAATATACGCATTACCGTCATTTTTGTGGGTAAAATTTCTAAATTCTTCTGATTGGTCGAGTACTATTTCGTGGGCTACTCCCATTTTGGTTGCTTTGTCATACGTTAACTCTCTTGAGGCCAGTAACTGCTGCCTAAGCCTATCATCTGACATGCCCCAAAGTAATTGCTCAAGCAGATTATCCTCTAAGGCATCACCATAACTGCAACTTTTAGCAAGTTTTCTTAGAGCTTGATCATAATCTCGTATACGCTCTCCCTTGTTTTGCCTTCGGTTTCTGAAGTGTAGTCTTGCGACATGCTTCGAAGGCTAAGGACTGAAAAAATTATTTAATTTCCCAGTAACTACATTATATGGCAAATTCTCTGGCTCTTCGTGATCACAGAGTCTATTTGCTATTTCGATTACTTGTTGCCCGGCATAACACAATAACGTGGCAACTTTAATGGGGTCGCTTGTTGTACCATTAATCAAAAATAGTTTCTCGATTCTCTTAAGATAAATTGGCCAATCAAAAGGGTTATTAATGTTGAACTCGTTAATTGTTACCTGAGGCACTGATGTCATCATTTTCTATTTTGCTTTTTTTTTTTTTTTGAAAAAAAAATTTTTATTTCGCTACGAGATAACTATTAAACACGCTTACTGAGACAAATTTCTATTAATACACTTACTAAAACAAATTTTTCCGACTACCAATTCTATATTCACCTGGACTTCGATTCTCAATTTCCTTATAGCTTTCTCTATGTTATACAATTCAATTTGAATCCACTACTGTTTCTAAATTGCACCAGATTTTTCTACTGGAACGTATCCTGTCGATTAATTGTGCCAATTTTCTGCTGTGTACAGCCACTCACTCGGCTTAACCATCAGGTAAATAGACAGCAGAAACCAAATGATTATACAAATAGTTTAATAGAATTAACAGTCGGATAAATAATAATACATATATATAGTTATAAGACAATTAAGTTTAACTTACGAACGCTGGCCATGAAGGCATACAAAAAAACATAATATAGACCGGTGAGGCCTGCAAAGTTCCTAGGTCCACTTTTTAAACTTCAGTGGTGGAATTCACTGGGTTTGTTCCGTTGCTAAGTTAAAACTCTTGACCTTCGTGTGCATTCAATGAGTTCTCCGCTACAAGTGCTGCTTAGTTATTTTTTGTTCCTTCTTTTTTCTTGTTAAGGAATGTTTCAGAAACCAATTAATTTTCAGCTATTGTCTACTTTTAGTAATCAGCACTTTTAATCTAGCTGCTTAATTAGTTTCTGATCTGAAGCGCTTATCTTTAATAGCGAACCAAATTTAATTACAAAATTCCTGTCCATTTCTTTTAATAAAACTTATTTTAATAAAACATTAATTATTATATACGTATAATTTTCTTTTAACAAAACATTATTATACACGTATATAGCAGAATTTATCGATGCAATGTTCTTATCGCAATTAACATAAATTATTTCATTAAATTTATCGCTTATCAGTTAGCGATCTAAATATATTTCTCTAATATATTTTCTACTTTTTTTGGAGTGCACAAACTCAGACTAATATAAATATTTTTACAAAATATAACAATAACTATAAATTTTAAATATCTGTAATTGAAGTGGAAATAAGTATATAGTATTTCCTCATCACTAGATTACAAGTAAAAGTAATTTACTTCATTGTGGAGTATTGTTATTTTGTTCTAGGCAATATTTGAATTCTTTCATTTTTTGCAATTATAGATTATAAATGTTTAAGCTATTACTATAAATCTTCAATTGAAATGTAATATACAGCAAAGATAAAAATTAAATGCTTAGCTTTAAATACAACCGAATAATGTAATATCAATAAAAATAGCAACTTTAAACTAAATGGAAGAAAAGGCATTTCTAGTTTTGAATGTCGTCAGTAATAAAACTGAATAATATCATAGCTAATTTATTAAACATTAAATACGATTTAAATTACTTATAAAATTATCAGGAACATTACTGGAACTGTTGTATTTCTATATTGAACTATTTACATAATCTAATATGAGTACTGAATGTCTTTAGAAAAAATTAGCTTTATTTAAATATTCCAAAGACATCCAACTCTTAGTAATAGCACACAGGTTAGAATATGCACAGTGTTTCAAGAGGTATTATTCTCCCTCTTCTTCAGATATTGCTAGCTTGACAAGTGACAGTACTAGCATGGGAATCAAACTTGGGCCCATAGATTATTGAGTATTGAATTTTAAGGTAATGCTCTAGCAAACTGAGCAATCCTGCCAAAGGTAACAGTCAGTCAAAATTTCATGTACTTATCTATGCAGTTCCTCCTGATTTCTCCACTTTTTCCTAAGAACAAAGTTGATCAACCCAGAGTGACTATACATAAAGTATGAAAACCACTAGTTAAATTTATTGTCAGGAAAAAGTGGAGAAATCAGAAAAAATCTCATAGATAAGTATATATAATTTCTATTGATTGTTGCCTTTGGCAGGATGGCTCATTTGATTAGAGCATTACCTTAAAATTCAATACTCAAGAATGTAAGGATCCAAGTTTGATTCCCATGCTAGTACTGTCACTGGTCAGACCAACAACACCTGAAAAAGAGGGGAGAATAATACCTCTCAAAATGTTTTGCATATATTAATCTGTGTTCTATTACTAACAGTTGAATGTATTTGGAATATTTAAATAAAGCTAAATTTTTTAAAGACATTTAATACCTATATTAGATTATGAAAATAGTTCAATATATAAATACAACTAAAACACCAACATCACATGTCTTCGTGAAAACATTCCAGGAACTGTATTTTGATATTTGTATTTATTTATAAATTGATAATTCTAACAGTATAAATATAAATGTTGCCTACTACATGGTATTTTCAAGTTCAATTGTTTAGTTATTAGATTCTCTAAGTAATCCAGTATTTTCATACTAAAGTTGAAGAAACAAAAGCTGAAGCTAAAAATCAAGAGGAGAGAGAATATAAATCTCTGCATTCGCCAAACCATGACCAAAATTACCTCAATCTAATTGCTTCAGTAGATAGAATGCAAATATTATTATAATTCATCTGTACTTTAAAATTTTATTAGGTTATAAAAAATAAAAGATTAAAATCAAAAGATGATACACAAAGTAAATAAGAAGATAAAAAAAAAAACAAGAAAAAAAATAAAATGAAAAAAAATGAAAGAAAGTATAAATAAAATATTTAAAAAAAGATTACTATAAAGATAAAGAAAAATATTACAAATTAATAAATTATTGCAAAACTGGAAGAGTAAATGAAAGGAATTATTGATACATTGGAAAATGTAAAATTAGAGAAGAAAAGTGAGAGTCAAATATAATCACAGCATTGAAACAGCATATGAAAAAAAGTAACTAAAAATATTCAAATACAAATAGAAAAAATGAAAAGAAAGTAAGTGATCAACTAAGTAGATGTATTTAAAAAATCCAGATATAAAAAAAAAGAGAAGACCTACAAAAAAGTGACAGAATAGTTCAAGCAAAAACAGTTTACAAATAGATCAAAGAACAGAGAAGAATTACTGATGAAATTATAAAGTAATATATTGTCCAGGAAACTCAGAAACAAGTAAAAGACTTGGATAAGAGATTACAACATATACATATGTAATAATCAATAAATTTTACAAGTGCAGTGTTTAGATTATAATTATATAGAAGGTAATGATCCTTCGTCACTAGCATACATTAAACAATGATGTAAAAACTGCCAGGATATTCTTGTCTCAGCCACAAAATAGAAACTTTAAGAAAATAAGAATGACTGTCTTACTTTCGAACTCAAGTGCATTTATATGAGTCAATTATATAAATCATTCATTTTAATTCTATTTCTTTTTTTTTAATAATTCTTATTAGCACTGCTGAAATATTATAATTTACTTTGCACTAAAATTAGAAGATGCTTAAATTATGTAATAATCAATAAATTTTACAAGAGTAGTGTTGAGATTTCAATTATATAAAAAGTAATCATGCCTCCATTAAACAGGGATAATTATCTTCTATATGATTACAATCTAAACATTGTGTTTCTAAAATTTATTGATTATTACATAATTTAACATCTAATATTAGAACAGAATCAACTATAATATTTCAGAAGTGCTAATAAAAATATTTAAAAAAATGTATTTAAAGTGAATGATTTATATATTCAAACTCTCACTTCTAGATACTTAAGATTGGCTCATATAAGTGGATTTGATTTCGAAAATAAGACAGAGTCATTGTCTCTATCTTGTATTTGGGGTGAGAGAATGCTGATAGTTTTAACATCACTGTTTAATGGCACTAATGAAGAGGGTTGACAAGTTTGTTAAATTAGGTCATGTGACATATGACTTAATTTCTTTGTAATATACATATTTGTATATTCCCTTTTTGCTTTACTTCCCATTTTTTTTAGGATTGATGTCTGTTAATTTTACATGTGTATATATTAACAGACATCAAACCTAAAACAAATTAAGAGGTAAAACAAAAAAGATAGCTGAACTTCTGAAATAGAAAGCATGCCAAAAGCAATGAATAAGTTTTTAAGGATTAAGATGTTTAGAGAAGATTTACATAAACGGTCCTATAGAAAAGCCTTGAAAAATACACAAATTGGATTTAAGTCACAATCACTTATAGGAAGTATCTGGATGATTGATTATTTTTTTCATGATGAAATAAATTGTGATATTCCAGGAGAAACAGAATAACAAAATATTTTAAAGATGAAAACAAAACAGACATTTGAAACTTTAAATTTTAGGTTTTAAATAGTACCAGTCAAAAGTGTTGTTAACGTGGATTTTATTATCATATCTGGCTGGTAAATACTATTTTATTATTTGGTTGTTGTGTTACTCCTAGCAAAATTAATTCCAAAAGTGACTACTGCTACTCTTAAACATTCATAATCTAATATAATGAGCATGTTAATAGCTCTAAACAAGCTTTTTTGATAAATTAGCACCACAAATGAGAGAAATTAGAGCTATTAGTATGCTCATTATATTAGATTTGTTTTACAAGTGTATTAAGTTAAGTCATGTGTGTGACTTGATTTTATTGCATTCATAAATATATAAAAAAGTATTAAACATGGCTTTTATTATTCAAGAAATGTCTCTCTCTCTGACATATTTGATACATGATAAACTTCTAAACTCAGTACATACTTAATATGTACATATGGATAAACATGAATGTAAAAGCAACTGATTTTAAAAATGCATTTCAGAAGTGCTAGTCTCATAAATTGAATTATAATAGTTTTCTGTGAATCAATACTAAGCTCTAATGATGAAGATATAAGCAAAAATATGGGCCAACTGATGAGGCTGCTTCTGCTGGAAATACAGCTTGGAAATCAATTTTATTAAGAGAGTATTGAATTTAGAAATTGTTCTGTACAATGCACATAATCAGAAAAAAGTGGGAGATGTTTAATGATTAATATTCATACTGGAATTTAATAATTTCTCTATCAATTTTAAATTGACTTTATAGTTTATATTCGGACTAGAAATTAAACTAATGGTTTAGAGTCTAAAAAAATTATTAGTTTATAAGCATTACTATTTATCCTAGAAATTATCATCAGAATGAATACGAAATGTCACACATGTAAATTGTTGTTGTTTGCTGTGGATGAATCCTAAACTATGATAATGAGGATATGTTATGGTCAAGGACCCAAGACACCTGATAAAGATTATCTCTATCAGAAATGATTACCTTTTTATTTACCCATATACTGACTGCAGAAGTTTTATTATGTATATAATATTGATATAAATTATTCAAAATATTAATGCATTTAATTAACGAAAAAAAAAAATCTCAAAATTGTAAATGTAAAAAAAAAAAAAAAAAAAGGAATCAAATGACTTCATGGCTCAAGAGTTTGTAAGATGTTCAACTATTGGAAATAGTAGCAGTGGATTCAAACTAGGGACTGTACAATTAGAGACTGGCCCTCTACTATTTTACACATTAAACTATAAAAGGCAATAAATCTAAGTATACTAAAGCAGTACTCATCATATGTAAAACTATCAAAGTAGAAGTTATTGTAAATCCACCAAGCTATGCATAAATTAATACAAATCCTTCAAAAGATGAACAATTATAGAATAGATCTACTTGTATTTCAGTTTGAATGATACTTAAGCATTAAATATATTGACATGTTTCAATACAGAGTGTGAATTCTGTATATTAACATGATTTCATTGTGACACGAGATTCTGAAATCACAACTAATCAGAAGATAAAGGTCATGCCTCAGTTTTTGCAACTCCTGAATATTAAACAAAATATATGTTAATATATGTGAATATAAATAATAATAGCTCAATGTATATAAATATTAAAGCAGAAATTAGCATAACTCTCCAGCAAGCTGTATATAAACTAAACAAATTCATCAATAAATTTAAAAGTACAGAATGGAATCATCTGTACTTTAGTTTAAATTATTCTTGAGTGTTTCATTTATTGACATGTTACAACACAGAGTATGAATTATATACATTAACATGATATCAGAATAACATCAGAAAATCTGATATTCTTATAACCAATCAGAAGATAAAAGTTGTACCTCATTTTTAACAATCCCTGAATAAAAAATGAAAAATAAGTTAATACATTTACATATGAATCATAATAGCTCAACATAAATGAAATTAAAACTGAAGTTACTACAAACCTCCAGGGAGTTATATATAAACTGAGAGCTATATATAAACGGAACAAGTTTGTCAATAAATGGAAAAGTACAGAGTGAACCCACTGGTACATTAGCTTGGATAATACTTAAGCATCCAGTTTATTGATGTACTGCAATGCAGAATATGAATTCTGTGTATTAATGTGAATTCAGTACCAACCTAACTTTTACTTTTATTTTATTTACATAACCTATTATTATTTATATGTACATTTTTAAAATGATATTTCATGTCATACTCAGTGTTAAAACAATAGCAACTCTTTTTTACAATAGTACCACCTAGTGCAAAGCCATAATAATCAATGAAACCTTCTAGCAGCCATTTATTACAATGGATTGCACTGGGTGGAGTCACTATGTGGAGAGAGTTACTACTGTTTTAACAGCTTGTGTATGCATAAGAAATGGTAACCATATAATGTTTTAATGGTTTAATATTCAGGGTTGTTAAAAAAGATGTGGCACTTATCTTCTGATTGTTTATAGTGATTTCACAATGGCTTACGGTTGCGCAAAATTACATTAATATGTATAGAAGTCACATTCTGCATTGTAACGTAAACAAACTGAATGCTTAAATATCACCTGAGCTAAAATACAGGTGGGTCCATTCTGTACTCATTCAATGTGGATGGGTGTGTATTAGTTTATACATAGCTCGCTGAAGGTTTAGAGTATTTTCCACTTCAATTTTATTTATGTTAAGCTATTATTATTTATAAATATAAAGCTATTTATTTTAAATAAATAATCTACAAATTTACTTTGTAAAATCATTAGAGAAATAAGAAAATCTAATAAAAGAAATATGTTAAGAATAAAATATTAACTGATGTTAAAAGGTTACTTCTCATTTTTCTTTTTCAAACTATAAAACAAAGTAAGTAAATCGTTACTACTTTACAGAAATTGAACGCTTTAAAAAAGAATTAGAACATATTACATATTGAGGAATTTTTCAAAAAGGCTTTTTTACAGTTAATATTATTAATTCAGCAGAAAAAAGATGCAATATTGCTAACTGCTTTTGTAATCTAAATTTGTTTTTAACTTTACAACAGTAAGTAGGATTGATTTAAATAATGTACAAAATATATATTTATATTGGTATAAATCAAATACTTGTATGTAATCTAACTTTTTTTAAAAAATAAATATTATTATTATCTGAATTATTAATTTTTATAGAATTTTCAATTAATGAAAACATATCTTACAAAATAATATTTAAATTAACACCTGTGAAAAAATAAATTGTTTAATTTATTATCATTATTTGAATATATTGTACTAATTATTTTAAAAGTAATGGAAAATTATATTACGCGCGCACACACACCCATATATAAACTGTTCAAATCACCCTTCCAAACGTAGTCTTTTCAGTAAACGCCCTCTGTGAATAAATATAATCTGAACATTAGATTTGGCTGTTCAAAATTGAAACTTTATATTTTTAATTCACAGAGGACGGCACTGCTGAAAAGAGAAGATTTGGGAGGGTGTCATCTTTGTATTGAATTTTCACCTAGCAATATGCACTGTGATATTTTCATATATATACATTATATTTACTTTAAAAAATATTAAATTTTTGCTGAAACTTTGACAAATTATGTTCAAATTTTATTCCATAACTTTTAAAATAAAATATAATAAGATCAGAATGCTTTATCAAAATCTGAAGATTCTACAGCTTGTAATAATAAAAAAACATTAAACAAAAAGTAAAAAAAATCAATTTTTGATATTTAAATAAAGAAGAAAAATAATTCTTTTGATGAAATTCATCTAGATTTCCATGGTAGACTCCATCTAGATTATAAGAATTATCTAAGACATTCTAAAAAAATGAAATATGTCTGATGTTTCCAGTGGAAAAATATGGCGGAGAATCGAATACATTGGAGAGTCCCAATTAGACAGTGTATTGAAATATTTCAGAAGGATAAGTTTTCTGCTGAAGAAATTAAAAGACTCTAAAATATCAAGCAAAAACAAACGAAGCAACACCCCCCCTCTCTGCGTATATATATATGCGCGCATATTTGTGTTCCACAGGTTGGACTCTATATCGTCATCACCACAAAACTTACTTCTAAGACAGTTTTTTCCCTCTCTTATTTTTTAGGATTATGCACTAGCTGTACTCATTTATGAGCATCTGTTTTTTATTATTATTATTATTATTATTATTATTATTATTATTATTATTATTATTATTATTATTATTATTATTATTATTATTATTATTATTATTATTATTATTATTATTATTATTATTATTTTTAAAAAAAACGTCCATTTATACTGAGTTTGTTTATATAGTAGCAGTTATTCTACTGAAATATTTATAAATAATTTATTTTACAGAGTGGTTAATAATCAAAAAGTGAGATTTGGATGCATGTAATAGGTTTTTTTATATATGTATATTTTACAGGCACCTCTATTAAGTTTATTGGATTAAGTTCCTCCAACAATGACAATCTAGATCTTCAAACATTTTTTTTTATTAAATAGGGCATTAAATTTTATGCGATACAAATTTTCATATTTTGTCATTTAATAGAAAATAAATTTATTACTTTTGGGTTTGTAATAACTTTAGTGGGTCTTTAGTAAAATATTTCTGAAGCATAATAAACTGATCTCACATCATTTGAAGCTTACAAAAAGAATAAAAAATTCTTAAGAAAAAAAATTGATATAATATGTTTTTGTTCAATTTGTTTATAAGAAAACTTAGCAGATCTAATCATTGCTCCGTTGGCAGACTGTTATAGATCAAAATTTGATTATCATTGTCGATGAGTGTGAAATTGTATGTGATTAGAAAATTGTGAATATTTTACTGGATGTTTTTTATTTCCCTTGGCAATGATTTGTTGGTATATACAAAGCTATATTATGTGCTGCAAATTAATTGTAATTCAAGTATCACAGTCGATTAGAATTTTATCAACTTTAGAAAAAGCATGACTTTGCTCACAACGACTGATATGAACATTTAATAAATGCTTTTGTATTTAGATTATGGTTCTCTGTTCCTCTTCTTTGTCCACTTTATAGATTATTTGGTTAAATGTGGTATCAGAAAAGCAGACGAATTATGTGAGGTATAGATGTTTTTATACTTCAATAAGGGTCTAGATATTCAAATCTTGAACATCGAAACAGTATCTTTCTTTCTAATTACACTAATGTCTGCCCATTATGTTGTTGCTGTAATTTTAAAGTTAAAATTTCATTTTAAATGTACCAAGTGCAAAGCTAATAATTGTAGCGACTCATCCAAACCCAAATGAATACATAAAATGCTGTATTTATGTAATAAAAAAGAAACAGATGATTTAGTTTTTTTCTTCAAATATATTGAAAGAGGAGATAGATTAATAATATTAATCATAATACTCAAAAAATATTTATCTATATCTAAACAAATGGTTTACCTTTTATATGCTCATTGTCTAAATTATGTTAATTGTAAATAAATTTGTTAAATATATGATTTTAAATTAAAGACTGTCATTTGTAATTTTTCTTTATTCAGTTCTCAATTTGTCACATACTCATACATTATATACTCTGCAGTAGAATATTATATGTATTCCCTCTGAGTTTGAACTCCAGGATTAATGGAAGTTCAAAATGGAAAAAAGAGATGAGTACATAGGTAGATTTTTTTTTACATATGTTTGTGTGTTAACACATCATCTCCTAAAAATGAGATCGGAGTAGATTTGTCTATATATATGGAAATCCCAGATATACTTTTTCACCCACTGTGACAGCCTGTCAAGTCTCTCTCAGGTATGTTCAGGAGCCATTCCATTCTAAAGCTAGTTAAATATTCAATATGAGTAAATTATCAATTCACAAAATGGCTAAAATAGGGATTTTCTCCTTAAATTGCTAAAGTTACATGTCCATGCTATTTAGTGAAGAGTAAAAAAGCATTATATCTGTGGGTAGAAGAAAAGAAACACTGTTTTAGAAAGTAATGATATACTGTGTCAAAAAGTGTTACCATGAGGATATTTCAACAAACAGTATGTATCCACTAAGTACAGTAGCACTACAGCAATAAATGATTAAAATAATGAGTGTACTAATAGCTCTAACAAGATTTATGGATAAATACAACAAATTAAGTCATGTGATTTATGACTTCATTTTATTTATGATCATATAAATTCAGAAAGAGAGCAATTTTTAATGAGCATGTAAATAATTTTGCTGTTCCTTAAATATGTGACACTGAGAATATAAATCTATTCAGGAACAAACAAGACTGAATACATTGCTGAGATAATTCCCAAGATTGTGAATTATCTTAGAAACATATTTGAGCTTGTTTGTTTAATAAACAGGTTTAAATTATGGCAGAGTATGACTTTTAAAAAAAAATTATGCACCGTATCTTCTGCATTTCAACATCATCAATTTTCATCTAAAGAATAACAAAGAAAAAATATATTATGTTTCATTTATATTTTTTAAGAAAGAGTCATTGAGTGAACACAGTTACATATGCAGTGCAATGCATATATGTGTATTTTTTTCCAGTTTATTATACCCTTAACTATTCATAACTGCATTATTCTATTTTTTGATGATTATTTTTACTGATGTCTTAATATATATTTTCATAAATATGTATATAAGTGCTGTGTGGTTTGCTACACTGATAGAATAGTGGATTTTGGAACACCAGATGCATGTTTCATGTCATAATTCTGTCACTTCTGATGCTTGATTATTTTATGAACTCCTGAGTAATAACAATTTGACTTTATGCATATTAAGATTGTGTATATTTTTAAAATTATTTTATAGATGTAAATACATCCATATCCTGCAGGGTTTGGTGCAGTGGTAGAGTAGCATACTTTGGGGCTGAAGATTGATGAAACCATGACTTAGTTCTATAAATTCTGATGTTTAAACTTCTTATAAATTATTGATAATAAACCACAAGGTGAAGAGACAATTGATTTAAAAACTGGACATCTATTCTATTATAAAGGTACAAATATTGGAAATACAAATGGAGTAGGATTCATTATAAATAAAAAGTGGAAGAACAATATTGTGGATATTGATGGTGTATTGGACAGAGTGGCAAGATTAGTTATACAATTTAATAGCATATACCAAATGCAGATAGTTCAGGTTTATGCCCCAACATGTTCTCATAGTGATGAAGTAGTACAGGATTTTTATATGGATGCACAAAAGGCTTTTGATCATGGAGAACAACATTTTAAAATTGTTATGGGAGACTTTAATGCTAGAATTGGTAAACAAATGAAAGATGAAAGTGCTGTAGATAATTTTGGTTATGGAAATAGAAATGAGAGAGGATATAGACTTGTGAAGTTTGCAGGAAAAGAAAAACTTTATATTATGAATTCTTTTTTTGAGAAAAATGTTAAAAGGAAATGGACATCGAAGCATCCAAATGCAGGTATAGCAGAATTGGATTATATTTTGAGTAACAGAAAATACATATTTCAAGATTGTAATGTTCTTAATAAATTTAACACAGGAAGTGATCATTGATTAGTAAGATGTAAGATACATCTTAATGCAAAACTAGAGAGACAAAAATTATTAAGAAAAACAATATTTACAGTTGATATTTCTAATCTTTAGAAGCATTCTAATGAATTTAAATTAAAATTTACAAATAAGTTTCAAATATTAGTAGATTTTGAACATGATTCAGATTTGAATGAAATTAATATGAAAATAACTGATGCACTTTTAAAAACTGCAACAAAGATAGTTGGTACAAAAAAGCAAAAATTGGCCAATAAAATTTCTATTGAGACTTGAGAATTTATGAAGAAAAGAAGGAATGTAAAGATATACAAAAATGATGCATTAAAAAGCATTAAATACCTCGAATTCTGTAAAATGGTGCAGAAAAAAGTTGAAAATAATATAAAAAAGTATAACTGGAAACTAGCAAGAAAAGCTGTAAAAGAGAATAAAAGTCTCAAGAGTGTAAAACAACATTTTGGTATTGGTAGGAAATTTATTTTTACAATAAGAAAAAAAGATGGAAACAGAGAAATGACATTATAAAATGAATACAAGACTTTTATCAAGAATTATATAGTAATAAAGACCAAGTACCTCCTATATCTATTATATCTTCCAAATTGCCCAGAATTTTAAAAGAAAAAGTGATACATGCTATTAAATTTATGAAGAAAGGTAAGGCTCCAGGTAATGATGGAATTATAATTGATATATTAAAAAAAGCAGGTGAAGAAATAGAATTTTTTTTTGCAAAGTTATATACCAAAGGTTTAAATGATAAAGATGTACCAGATGATTGGAAGAATGCAGTATTAATATTAATTTTTAAAAGATGTACCAGATGATTAGAAGAATGCAGTATTAGTATTAATTTTTAAAAAAGGTAATAAAGGAGATATTAGATATTACAGACCTATCAGCCTTTTATCAGTTTTATACACAATTTTTACCAAGATAATTATAACTCATCTACGAGAACATTGGATTTCCACCAACCAAAAGAACAAGCTGGATTTAAAAGTGGTTTAAGTACAGTAGATCATATCCAAATATTGACAGAAACTATAGAAAGGACAAATAAATATGAGTTGCCATTATGTTTTGGATTTGTAGAATATGAAATGGCATTTGATTCTATAAACATTTTTTTCAGTGATTAAAGCATTGGATCGTCAAGGTATAGATCCAGGATATTGTCATATTTTAAAGAATATTTATAAAAATGGAATAGCAACAATTAGATTACATAATGATACTAGAAAAGTTAACATTGAGAAGGGTGTAAGACAGGGTGACTCCATATCTCCAAAACTTTTTACAGCAGTGCTTCTGCAAGTATTTTGTGGATTAAAATGGGAAGCTAAAGGAGTGAAAGTAAATAGAGATTATTTAAGTCATTTAGATTTTGCAGATGATGTAGTTGTTTTTGCAAATAATGCTTTACAACTGCAGGAAATGTTGCAGGAGTTATTAGATGAAAGTAGGAAATTATGACTAAAGATAAATGTTAAGAAGACTAAAGTAATGTTCAATGGATTTTCTCAAAATATGAAAATGAAGATTGATTATGATGAGTTAGAAGAAGTTAACAGCTACAAATACCTTAGTCAGATTATTAATACAGATGGAAACATAATGGATAAAATTAATCATAGAATTAAACTTGGAGTGCTTTTCGTAGAAATAACTTGATCCTAAAAGAAAATATGCCTATGTGTTTGAAAAGGAAGACTTTTAACAAATGTGTTTTACCAGTTCTTACTTGTGGATCTGAGACTTGGACACTTAATAGAAGAGCAATACAGAGACTTCAGACCACTCAAAGAATTGTGGAGAGATGCATGTTAGAAGTAACAAGAAGAGATTGAAAACACAATATATGGGTAAGAGAACAAACAGGTGTTACTGACCTTATTGAAAAAATTAAAAAAAATTGAAGTGGAGTTGGGATGGACATATTGCTAGGAGAGATGATCAATTGAAATCTTAAACTGGATTCCAAGAGATTGTAAAAGATCGAGATGAGACATGGATAGATGAAATAAGAAAGCATGCAGGAGTGATGTGGAAAAGAGAAGCTAAAAATCAGAAAAGATGGATTGAACTTGGGGAGACTTCTTCCTACAGTGAATTGGTAATGGTTGATGATGATGATTACATATGTATATATATGTAATACTGCTCAAGTTTGTGTTGACTGATTTCTAATAATTATTTATATATTGGTAATCATCTTTTTCACATGTGTATGATTATGTATATCAGTTGTATGAGATAGATTGGATAGCTAAAGGGAACTTGAAAAGCTGTGTTCAAATTCCCTATATCAATATATATATTGATAAAAGGAGATTGTCATGACAACAGTTTGAAATTGTTGATTGTTATTGATATTGGTCTAAGTTTTGACTGGCTTTTAATGATATAGCATTGGTAGCCTAGTGATTAGTATAGCTGCCTTCCAAGCAGCTGGCCCAGGTTTGCTTCCCGGTCAACACATTTGACATATGAAGAAAAATGGCTGTTTATTATAATAGGATATAATTAGTAAACCAACAAATAATTATGTAAATGATATATATATATATATATATATTACATAGATAGAACACAGTTTGAATGTTATATATAATTGACTATTTGTTAGTCTATTTTAGAACAGATTGTTTACCTGTTTAGTGAGATTTATTTAAACTTCTTTGGATTAATAATTTGATTAGTTAATTTGAAATCATTAGTGTCTACATAAACATATTAGATCATACATAAAGATAAATTTTTACCTTTATTATTTAAAGGAAGTTGCCTTGACAACTGATTGAGATTGTCCATTGTAATTGATATTGTTTAAGTGTTAACTGCTTTCGTGTATTTACATTATTTACCTATCTAGTCTTTGACATTATTAGCTTTATTATCTAAGTCAGCAATCCCCAACCTTTTTGCACTTAAGAGCACATTTTATAATACATGCCAAGTGGTGGGCATAATTTATTTTTTCAATGTAAATTTATAGTTGGATATTGTTAATAATACACATAATGTACAAAAAATATTTATTTCAAAAATAAAATTTTAACATTTGATTACAATATAATACAATAATTTATAAGAAATTTTAAAAATTAAATTTATTTGTATCAGATAAATAATTTTTTATCATGTTTGGATAACGGCGGGCACACATAAAATGGTCTGTGGGTACCATGGTTCCTGTGAGCATAGGATTGGGGATCCTTGATCTAAATAATACATGATTGGAATGCAGTTTGAAAGTTAGAATTGGCTAAATGTTAGCCTGCATTCAGAGCAGGTTATATTTACCTGGTTAATAAAGGTTATTTCTTTGAATTAAAAATTTCATTCTTTGTAATCAAGTTGCAATATTTAGTCTCTATATAAATATATTAGACATATATAAAGGTGGATTTCCACCTTTATTGTTTAAAAGAAATTGCCTTGGCAATGGATCAAGATTGTTGATTGTTATTGGTAATGATTCTATTTAAGTCTTGACTGCTTTCATGTATTTATATTATATTTGATATATTATTATCTACGAGTTCTGGATTTTATCTTATTTGAAAATTTGAATATTTGTATTAATTAAAGCCTTGGGATCAAATGGAAATGGAAAAATTAATAATATGAGATCAGATTTAGTCCCATTATCACTTTTAGCTTATAAATAATAGAATGAACATATTTTTAATGCAAGTTTCTAAAATATATTTTTAAACTTGTTTATCTTCAATATTTTTAAATGCTACAAAAACTTGTTTATTTGTTTTTGACAATGAGAACATCGGTCGGGACGCGAACCCGCAACCTGGGCACAAGAGGACCTCTCGACCACCAATGCAAGACTTGTTTATTTGTTTTTGACAATGAGAATGGGAGTTTTGTTAAATGAAGCTTTATATTTTTCTTTTTGCATAAAGAGTAAAAAAAAATTGAAATTAGGAAAAGTTTTAAATATATATATACACACACACGTTTAAACATTAATTGCTAGTTAAAACAGTAGACGTTTACATAAAATCTAATATGATAAAATAAATCAATTTTTTAATATCTAACATACAGACTATATAAATACCTGTACAAACAATGTAATATATAGGGTATTTTGAGCTCAGACTTTCACACGACCCTCAACTCTCCACATTATCTCATACTACTGATACTCTTGACCGTATACATGTCTAAATGATAAATAATCACCAATATACATATTTTGTGCTAAACCAGCACTCGTCAGTTGGTCCAGATTATCATCTCTACACATATATACAATAAGTACTCAGATTTATATTAAGATAATCAATCTTCATACTTTAATGGACCAGACTTCAATCCACTCCACCCTCCAACTCTGCCGCCATGATGGAATGCTCAAAGCCCACACTGATGCCGATATTCTCGTCACACCAGGTTGGTCCATAAGCCAAGTGCTGCTTTAGCACGAAATATGTATATTGATGATTATTTATCTTTTAGACAAGTATGTGGTAAAGTGTATGCATAGTGTGGAGAGTTGAAGGTTATGTGAACGTCTGAGCTCAAAATACCTTATATATTACATTGTTTGTACAGGTATATATGTATCCTGTATATTTGATATGAAATAGTAGTTTGAATGTCTGCCCAGCCCTCATACATGTACTTAAATGGATTATGTCCTGTACATGAGGAGTCAGAGTGACTTATGGTCAACCTGGGTGTGATGAGAATTTCAGCATCAGTGGGACTTTGAGTGTACCATCATCAGATTTTCAATAAGATGGATGGCTGAAGAGATAGAGGGTGGAGTGGATTGAAGCCTATCCATTAAAGTATGAAGATTGGCTATCTTAATATAAATCTGAGCATTTATTGTATATATGTGTAAAGATGATAATCTGGACCAACTGATGATTGCTGGTTTAGCATGAAATACATATATTGGTGATTATTTATTTTTTAGACATGTAAGTGGGTAAGTGTATCAGTAGTATGAGATAGTGTGGAGGGTTGAGGGTCATATGAAAGCCTGAGCTCAATTTTTTAATTAAATTAAAATAACCAGGCAAATCCAGTTTGATAATTCTGCCAAGAAAATATATTTTGCTTTTCTTAAATTTTTTTCAATTCAATTTTATAAAAATATTATTCAGTTAAGTTCAACCACCCCAGTAAATAGTTATAATTATTATTATAATTATGATTAACAGCTTAAAGCAGTGGTTCTCAACATTTTTTTGGTTATGCACCACCTAGGCGTCTTTAAACTCCTGATGCACCGCCTTCCCATAATATATAATTCTTATTATTCAAAACATGAACTCTATTCATGTGGAGGAAGTCCAAATCGCTGTTAACAAAAGAACAGTTGAAGTACAATGATGTTCAAAGCCACTTAACTTGCTCCAAGTAACATTGAAGAGGTAAGAAGTAAAAATTATTTAAACAAGAAAAGACATTAAAAAGAAGATGGTGTAGAAGGAGGAAAATTTAAAAAACATTCTTATCTTAATTTATTAATAAGATATAAGAACAATTAGCAGGCTTTCAAATTCACTGTTAATAATTCAAAACATTTTTTAAAAAAATTATTGTTAATAAGTCATTCTCGAATTGCCACTTTAAAAATCAAATTGTTCCCTCCTGTGGAGCATGTGCCTCACATTGTAAATCACTGGCTTAAATTCAAGAATTGGTTTAAAGTTATTATCATTATTTTTATCATATCAATCCACTGCCCAAAAGTCTCTCTAAATTTATTTTAGCTTCTCTAATCCATAGCTTCTCTCAGCTACAATACTCCAGTCAACTTCTTTATCTCATTCATTCAATTTATATGTGGTTTCCTTCTAGATCTTATATCATTTTTTCCATTGCCATATTTTCTTATAATTGGTCCTGCCCAATTTCATTTCAGATTAATTTTTTAATGATCTCACTAATCCTTATTATTTGTTTCATCTATATATTTCTCATTTAGTCTTTTCATGTTAATATTAATATTGAACTCTCGATTCTTCTCTTTGTGGTTTGAAGTCTTCACACTATTTTATTAAATATTCGCACCTCAAATATAGAGCTAAATAATCACAGATAAAATATATTTATTAAAAACTTTCATTATTTAAAACTTTCCTTTTCAAAAAAATAGGAGTACTTTTATTTATTATTAAATTATTTTTATTAAAAGTGCTCCATTAAAATTTAATTCTATGATTAAATTCATCTATTACATTTTCAGTTGTTTAACAATCTGATTACGATATTTATAAATGTTGATTATTTTTTTATATTATATTACAATAAATATTTATCGATTTCTCTTTTAAAATCTACTAAGCTTCATTAGCTTCATTTAAAATGTTTGGGAATCTATTTTTCATCTTACTTTGTTTTGCTTTCATCTGATATTTTTTGTGACATTTCTTCAAACTTGAAAGTTATTTATGCAAACAACACATCATCCCAATAGTTTTTAAATTTCTATCTCTTAGATTTTTTATTTTAATTTACTAAATACAATCCATAAAAATGTAAAATGTTTTGGAGACATGAAAATATTTTATTGTATATCCATATCAGTTTTTATTTTTTTTTAGCTCTCCACATAGACTAATTACACGTTTACATTTTGTAAATATTTTTTCAAAATTTGATAATATTTTGAGTTTGTTTTAACGTTCCAAAGCTCCATGCATTCAGAAAAGCTTATAAAATCAAATTTCTTTTTATAATTTAAAAATCCAACTTAAAATGTCATCCATTACTATGATCTGCTGGGCTATAATCAATTTATTATTATTTTTTGTTTGACTTGAATCCAAAGTTCTCTGTAGAAAATTTATAATGTTTTTAATAAACATCTTTATGAAAACATTTTATTATGCATCTATATCAGTGTTCATTTTTTAGCTTGCTACTTAGTTTAATTGCCATTAAACATCACATGGTAAGTATAGAGAGTTTTGTCTCTGTGTTAAGCAGCTTGCGTAAGCATAAAGAATGATGATCATGTGATGTTTAGTGGTTTAATACCAATCCTGCCCAATAAAATTATAGTCACTGTGGTTACTGGAAAACCAAAGACACCAAAAAGTATGGATGCTGAACTGAGTTCAGATCTGTATGACTATATAAGCTAATGAGCTTGAATTGAAAACATTATTGTGTTTTCATTTTGGACTTAAAGCTTTATAGTTATCTAATTAGGTAAAAGATGGCTGCTGAAGAATTGCATTAGATCCTAAGATCTCTCTCAGATTCAAGGCTCCTCACTGATGAAAGCCACAAGATAGAAACTAGTCTGGGAATATTGGATGAGTAAGCACTAGAAAGGAATTTTATGCACAAACCTTCCTGCATCCATTTAACTACTCTATCTTGCACTAAGAGCTACTGTATGGAGAGTTTTGCCTCTGTGTCTAGTTTAATTACCATTACTAAATTATAATAAATATTTTTCAAAATTTGATAATACTCTGCATTTGTGTTTTAATGTTCCAAAGATTTAACCATCCAAAAAAACCTATAGAATCAAATTTTTTTTATATAATTTAAAAATCCAATTGAAAATAACATCTCGTACTTTTTTTTAAAAAAAAAAACTCTTAATGTATGGATGTAATCTACTGTGCTACAGTTATTTTTAAATCTAATTTACTTATTTATCTATTTGCTTGGGTTGAATTCAATGTTTTTGTAAAAGAGTTGTAATGATTTTAATGAAGATCTTCATAAAAATGATAATAGACAATAGACCTGTAACTTTTATATCTTATTTTTCATTACTGAATTCTTCCAGTCATCTGATATCTAATTTGTCATTTAAACATTTATTCTACAGGATTGTTGACAATTTATTTACCTGCTTCTTTTAAAATAATTGGAATTGCATCATTTTTACATATTTAATTGTTGGCTTTTTTATTTAAAATATTTTACAATTCAAAAGATTAATCTACAATTTTTTTTCTACAGTACAGACTTTTTCATACCTGCACTTCAATGTGTAGTATATAGAGGGTTTGAACTCAGACTTTCACATGACCCTCAACTATACACGCTATCTCATACTGCTGATACCCTTGATCACATACATGTTGAAAAGATAAATGATCACCAATATTTGTATTTTGTGCTAAACCAGCACTTGCCAGTTGGTCCAGATTACCATCTCCACACATACATACAATCAATGCTCAGCTTATATTAAGATAGCCAGTCTTCATACTTTAATGGACAGAGTTTGATCCACTCCATTCCACAACTCTTCAGCCATCAATTTCATTGAAAATCTGATGTTAAAGACCTAGAAAGAAACCACATGTGAGATGGATGGATCAAATAAGGAAGTATGCTGGAATGATGTAGAAAAGAGAGTCTAGAGATAGAAACAAATGAATTGAAATTGGAGAAACCTTCATCTTGCAATGGATCAATAAATGATTGAAAATGATGAAGACAATAATTCAAAAGTTGTAGTTTGCTTTTTAATTCATTATTCTCTTAGCATTCCATTTTAATTCACAAAATATTCTTTGTAAAACTGCTGTAAAATATTTTGAAGATATGAAGTCACCATGCTATACATCCTTTTTAAAGTTGACCTTTTTAGTATCATTATGTAATATAGTCGCTGCTGGTTTTAGAAAAAAATGTATATTTTAAAATTTAGCGGTAATTCAGGTTTATATTTTGATGGCCCAAAACTTTAATCGACAAATCCAAAACATGATGGCAACTCATATTTATTGACTCTTTTCATAACTTCACTCAATACTTGTGATCCAATGTGTTAAATTTACTTTTAAATTCATCTTGTTCTTTGCTAATTAGAATTCAAAGTTCGCTGGACAATAGTTGTAATTATTCTTTTTTTTATTATTAAGGAAAATACGAATATAATTACAGTATAAATCTTTTTGGTATACCTTTGTTTAGATTTGTTACACTAGATTTTGTAGAGACAAAAAAGTAATAGGCCTATAATTTTTAATATCTTGTCCATCTTTATCATTTACACCTTTGGTATATAGCTTGCCAACACATACCAACATTTTTCCATTTCTTCGCTTTCTTTTAAAATATCAATAATTACAGCCATGATTTTTTTCATTTATATTTATGTAAGTAAACATATTTCGGACATTTTGTAATTGTTTTCAGAATACTTTAATTGTTTCTTAATTACCGATACAAACCTTATTCAATAATTATGTATAGAAAGTAATTAAAAATACAATAAAGCAATAATTAAGAATGTGCAACAAATATTTAATGAGCTTTATTCTAATTATAACAGAATGGTTTTTTACTTTATTTTCTTTTCTAAAAAAAATTAAGCAACTAAAACCTTAAAAATGTAATAATAACAATAACAAAAGAAAAAAACCCATAATTGTGTATTCTCCATTGGTGACTAAATTACAATTAAAAAGAATAATTTGATCATTATTTTCTAAATGGTTTTATTTTTAAAACGTAAAGCGCGGTATAAAATAATGAAGGTAATTATTGATAATTACTGTAATTTGAAAATTTAAAAACAGAATAAAATATTTTTTATTTATTTCTGTTTGTCTATTTGTCCATTTATATAACTATTCAACCATATATATGTCTAATTATTTACCTGTCTATTTATATCTGATTGCCTGTCTATCTAATTTTATAATCTATCTATCTATCTATCTATCTATCTATCTATCTATCTATCTATCTATCTATCTATCTATCTATCTATCTATCTATCTATCTATCTATCTATCTACCTATCTATCTATCTATCTATCTAATCTGGCTATCCATTTAAATAAATATCTATCTATCTGTTTGTCTATCTGTTAACATATCTATCTGTCTATCTAACTATCTATCCTATCTATATGATTGTCTGACAATCTAATTATCTGTACTTTAAGCACTTATGCATGTTATATATGTATATATCTATCTTTTTTATGGATTTACCTACCTACTTATGTAACTGCTTATCTATCTACCTATCTGTATGTCTATTAATTTCAATCTATCTATCTATCTATCTATCTATCTATCTATCTATCCATCCATCCATCCATCCATCCATACATCTATCTATCTATCTATCCATCCATCCATCCATCCATCCATCCATCCATCCATCTATCTATCTATCTATCTATCTATCTATCTATCCATCCATCCATCCATCCATCCATCCATCCATCCATCCATCCATCTATCTATCTATCTATCTATCTATCTATCTATCTATCTATCTATCTATCTATCTATCTATCTATCTATCTATCTATCTATCTATCTATCTATCTATCTATCTTGTAACATTTTACATTGTGATTTAGATCTTATATTTTATGCACTAGAAAGTGCTAGTTAATCAAACTATAAAAAGACTAATTAGATTTCCTGATTAACTGATGTAATGTTTTATTATGATTTTCATTGCCAGTGGAATCAATTTTTTTATTTATTTAAAAAGGTGCCAGGGTCAATAGATCCACTGATATCCATCACATCACATCATCACTTCAAAACAAATAACTGAAATAATATTGTGGTTTTGTTTTCTTGTCACTTTAATCTTTTATAAGAAATTTCCTTGCCTTAACAATTAATAATAAAATAATTAAAATTAAGAACATACAATAAAAAGTTGATATTAAAGATAAATATTTTATTACAACAAATTAAAATATTTAAATGATAAATTATTGACAAAATTAGAAAGAACATACATACACCAATCCAGATAATATTAATCAAATAATTAAAACAGTCCATATTACACTTAAGTTTCTTTTAGGTGAATATTGGTATTAAAAGCTTCATAGTTAAGGTTAATTTGCAAACATTTAATTAGTCACAAATCAGTGTATGAATAATAGTAGCTTACTGGTAAGATATGCAGGTTACATGCGCCATTGATTATTATATCATACATGTATTTCTGGGATAAAAGAGTTCATTGGTAAGTTAACTTTGATTTCTGTCATTTTCATGTTCCTGGTCCATGCTGAGGTTAGACTTGAAAAATTTTTGAAGTGATATCTTTATAGCAAAAAAAAAGGTGTTGGCAAATATTCCAATTCCGCTCCTGCATCATGAATTAGTTCAGCATATGAGAAGTCCAGGATGCAGAAAGCATTCCAGACCCATGGAAACTGTTAGCCAAGAACAAAGATAAAAAAAAATAGAACCCTGATTGCAGTTGTATTCTTCTTTTTACAATCCTCAACCAGATTTTAGATTTCTACATATACATTTTAATTTATTTGTTATCAGAATACAGGTTGATAATCTTATACATTTATTTTTCTTTTTAGTTCCAAAGTCTTTTTTTATGAATTGCTTTTGCCATTTTTAATTATCATGTAAAAGGTTTCTCTGATTGTAATCTCTTGTGTTTATAATTTCTGACAATCTGTATGCATTTCTATTCTTTTCAATTTTAATTTTACTTGAATTAAATTAATATGGAACACAAATAACTGTCATTGTACGTATCTAAAAAAATAAAATTATACTAACAAAAAAAAAAACTAGATTGTATCCATTGATGATTTCTAAAATTTTACTTCTGTGTTTAAATATTTCAAATGCCAAAATACTCATGAACTATATGTATTTTAATACGTTTCATTTCCACCAGAGTTATGGAAACAAGAATAAAATAGGTGTTTGAACTTATTTTATTCTCAGTAAACTTAATTCCATATATTCTATTTTTTGTATTAGTGCCACTGATATATTTCTGTAGATTTTGCACAAGTGGCATGTGGCTTTAAAGCTTACATTTTTAGAGTTTAATATGGTGGGAATGAGGAATATTTCCACATTCACCTGTATCTCTCATCCCATGCATAAATTTAATGATAGAAGTCCAAGTCTCAAGACATGGGAGCATTGCTCATTCTATTGAGACTTATAGGCTCATGATGAATTGGTCTGTCTCCCTTTTCCCAGGATTATATGGCAATCTTATTATACCAATTGGTGTATAAAGAATCAGGGCTATCATTCTGACTGATCATGCCTTTTGTCTAAAGTGTATGTCAGCCATGATCATGTTTTTTATAGACATATTATTTTTTTATAATTGTATAATCCAGTTAAAATTTTTTTTTTTTTTTAAATTATGATTTATCTCAGGTAGTGTTTTTTTTTTTCGAAGCTTCATATTGAGAAGTCATTGTAATATTTTACATTTTGGTTTAGGCCTTATATTTTATGCACTAGAAAGTGCTAGTTAATCAAACTATAAAAAGAATAGTTATATTTCCTGATTTTCATTGAGAGCAGAATGTTTATTTATTTAAAAGGGGGCCAGGGCCAGTAATATCCATCACATCACATCATCACATTGAAACAAATAACTAATATAATATTATGAGTTTGTTTTCTTGTCACTTTAATCTTTTATAAGAAATGTCCCTAGGCTTCTTCTAACAATCTTTTAATAATAAAATGTAAATAACTAAAATTAATAATGTAAAATAAAAAGTTGATATTAAT
The DNA here is from genome assembly GCA_028023455.1 of Epiperipatus broadwayi. NCBI lineage: Eukaryota > Metazoa > Onychophora > Udeonychophora > Euonychophora > Peripatidae > Epiperipatus > Epiperipatus broadwayi. Next base: position 7,322,896 of record JAQFVV010012424.1, read on the forward strand.
GATAAATATTTTATTATGACAAATTAAAATATTTAAACGATAAATTATTAATAAAATTAGAAAGAACATACATATGTGAATCCAGGTAATATTAATCAAATAATTAAAACTGTTCATATTACACTTAAATTTCTTCTAGGTGAATGTCTATATTAATAATAGAAGCTTCATGGTTAAGACTAGTTTGCAAACATTTAATTAGTCACAAATCAGTGTATAAATAATAATAGCTTACCAGTAACATATGTGGATTACGTAGGCCATTGATTATTATATCATACATGTATTTCTGGGATAAAAGAGTTCATTGGTAAGTTAACTTTGATTTCTGTCATTTTCACATTACTGGTCTATCCTAAGGCTAGACTTGAAAACTTTTTGGTGTGACCTCTTTATGGCAAAATATGGTGTTGGTAAATGCTCTGGTTCAACATCTACATGACAACTTAGTTCAGCATTTGTGAAGTCCAGAATGCAGAAAGCATTATGAACCCATGAAAACTGCTAGCCAAGAAAAAAGACAAGAACAAAATATAACCCTGTTTGTAGTTGCATTCTTCTTTTTATATTCCTCAACCAGATTTTGGATTTCTGTGCATATATTTTTATCTTTTTTGTTATCAGAATACAAGTTGATAATCTTGTACATTTATTTTACTTTTTAGTTCCAAAATCTTTTTTTTATGAATTACTTTTGTCATTTTTAATTATTATGTAAAATGTTTCTCTGATTGTAATCTCTTACATTTATAATTTACTTTGTTTATCTGGATAATCTTTTCAATTTTAACTTTAATTAAATTAATATTGGACACAAATAATCTTCATTGTATCTAAAGAAATAAAATTATACTAACAAAAAAAACTAAATTGTGTCCATTCAGGATTTTTTGAAATTTACTTCTGTTTCTAAATATTACAAATGTCAAAATACTTATGAACTATACATATTTTAATATAGTTCAATATCTATCTATCTATCTATCTATCTATCTATCTATCTATCTATCTATCTATCTATCTATCTATCTGTCTGTCTGTCTGTCTGTCTGTCTGTCTGTCTGTCTGTCTATCTATCTATCTATCTATCTATCTATCTATCTATCTATCTATCTATCTATCTATCTATCTATCTATCTATCTATCTATCTATCTATCTATCTATCTATCTATCTATCTATCTATCTATCTATCTATCTATCTATCTATCTATCTATCTGCTTCTTTGTCTGTTGACCCATCCATGAATTATCTATCTATCCTATCTATCTATCTACTTATCTATTTGATCATCTGATTATCTAATTACCTGTACTTTACATACCTCTGTGTTTTTATATATTTACCTATCTACTTATGTACCTACTTATCTATATGACTATTTATATATCTATTATTTTATATCTACCTACTTATTTATAATAATGAATAGAAATGAGAAGATAATATCCATTAAATAGAAATAGAAATAAACTTTAACTTTTGATGTTACTAAGAAATTATCACATACTACTAGTTAATAATTCCTAAGGCTAAACATTTTTTTTCATAACATATAATAGCTCTTTTGCTGAGAATCTTTGAAGTAAAAGGGGTCCTCTTTTACTCAAACCCAAGTTCTTATATGGATTTAAATCCAGAAAAGCTATTTTTATAGATGTGAGAGAGTGCAAGAATAGCATCTTTCTTGACATTCTGCAAGTAATTTTTTTAACTTCCCCAGAGAGTTGTATATGTTGAATTAAATTTTAAATATGAATTGTTATTATAGTAATGAATAGAAATGAGAAGATAGTGCCCATTAAATAGAGATAAATTTTAACTTTTGATGTTATTAAGAAATTATCAATTACTATTAATTAACAATTCATGAGGCTAAGCAAGCTTATAATAGCTCTTTTGTTGGGGGACTTTGAAGAGAAAGAACATTTTTGAAGTATAAGAATTAGGGTTTGAAGTAAAAGAGATACTCTTTACTTCAAAGATCTCCAATAAAAGAGTTATTATAGGTTTATGAGAAAAACTTTCTTAGTCTCAGGAATTGTTATTTAGTAGTAATTGATAATTACTTACCAACATCAAAAGTTAAAGTTTATGTATATATGTACATCTATCTATCCATCTATCTACTTATCTATTTATACATCTACTTATTTATGTATCTACTTACCTACTTATGTATTTATTTATTTATTTAAGAATTCATTCATCTACATGCCTATCTACTTATTTACCTCACTTTATGTATATTTAATCTATCTATCTATCTATCTATCTATCTATCTATCTATCTATCTATCTATCTATCTATCTATCTATCTATCTATCTATCTATCTATCTATCTATCTATCTATCTATCTATCTATCTATCTATCTATCTATCTATCTATCTATCTATCTATCTATCTATCTATCTATCTATCTATCTATCTATCCACCTGTCCATCCATCCGTCTGTCTGTCTATCTATCCATCCATCTATCTATCTCTATCTATCTATCTATCTATCTATCTATCTATCTATCTATCTATCTATCTATCTATCTATCTATCTATCTATCTATCTATCTATCTATCTATCTATCTATCTATCTATCTATCTATCTATCTATCTATCTATCTATCTATCTATCTATCTATCTATCTATCTATCTATCTATCTATCTATCTATCTATCTATCTATCTATCTATCTATCTATCTATCTATCTATCTATTACTGAATAGTGCACTATGTAGTTTGATGCTGTAATAAAGTTGCAGATTCCAGAACTCAAGATCCATAGATTGCACCTCCATTTCTATCAGTCTAGTGTTTGAACTTCTTATAAACTCCTAGACAATAAATTATTTAAATATTTAAATAATCTGCCATTGTTTTCATAAATACATAGAAGTACATGCTTGTGGCAATTGTTTAAAACATGATCCAATATATAAAGTTTGACAAAACCATAATTTTAGTTGAGTATTTTTACTTCTTTACACGGATGAACCCGCAAAACGTGTTTTTTATATATATAATTTGGTGAAGCATGGGAGCATAACTTTATGATGTATATTAAAACATGATACTAAACAGTGTCATGTATTTGCAAAAATCATATCACTCTAATCAACAACACTTTACTTGACAATAATAATTAATCTTTGACCTTTGTTTTAAATAACTCATCTGAGTAATTTCTTTAATTGTAACTGTCATGTGTATTTTATGCATAAAATTAAATTTAGGTGTATTCATTTGTATTCATATTCAAACAATGCATTAGATGGGCATAAAATTGTAAAAGGTCACAAATAAAAGACAGGAACATTGATTTTTATGCCAAGAAAAAAATCGGCATTCAGTATTGTTGGCCATAATTGTCACCCAATAAAATTATTCAGTTAGAATTATGTTCAAAGCATAGAAACTGAAGCATGGCATAACCAATGGGTTTATACATATATATACACTTGCAGAAAAGTATGCCATCTTTAGTTCTAGATGTGGAATTATACAGATAAATGAAATATTCAAAAATTACAATGTAAATTTATTATTGTCTCTTACATCAATATCAAAGTATTATCAACAACATCATCATTGATTTGAACTATTATTGATACTCTGACTATTGTAAAGTGATTTTTGTTTTTTTAATAAATGTGTTACCAGTTCTTTCTTATGGATCTGAGATTTGGACATTTAACAGAAAAGCAATACAGAAACTTCAGATCACACAACAATGTATAGAGAGACATATATTAGGAGTAACAAGAAAAAAATTAAAAACAAAATACATTGGTGAGAGAACAAATGTGTTATTGACATCATTGACAGAATTAAGAAATTGATGTGGAGTTGGGGTGGAAATATTTCTAGAAGAGATGATAATAGATGGATAGTTGAAATCTTAAATGGGATTCCAAAAGATTGTAAAAGACCTAGAAAGTGACACATGAGATGGAAGAATAAAGTAAGAAAATGTGCTGGGATCATATGGAGAAGAGCGCCTTAGAGATAAAGGGAAATAGATTGAACTTGGATAGACCTTCATCCTGCAACCGATCGAGAGTGCTTGAAAATAATCATGATGATAATGATGACATATGTTTTGATTATTGAATTATGTTATATCAAATTCTATTTAAATATAGATCATGAAGTTATTTTGAATCTAATTGTCCGTTAAGTTACACATTCTGGGCAGATGAATCGATGTGATATGATTGAGCTAAAGTGGAGATGCACTGAGATAAGAATAAAAATTTGCATATATATTACCATGACGTAGCACTATCTATTCTTAGTTAATTGGTTAACCGAATGAATTCCTTCTCGTTCGGGATTTGGACAGCTCTTGAAAAGATCTCTACTCCCGATATATTATTTAAAAAATGTTTTAATCGTCAAATAATTAAAAATAAATAAATAAGAAGTAACTAAAATGAAAAATAAGTTCGATTTGTTTTTCTTTTTCCTTTTGTTTTTAACAAACTTTTGCATTTAATAATATACATTTATTTATTTTTGCTAGATGAATTAATAAATAAATTGTAAATATGCGAAGTTTTCACGTGTATTTTATGCTATATATTTTTTATTCCGATAGAATACTGTCTTTATCATTTTTTGTTCTAACTATAGATTATCCCATTTCTGTTCACGTCAATGTATATCTAAAAAAGAAGAAAAGAAAATTGGATATCTGCAAACTTTTAAAACTATATTAACGATTGAAAAGTTTTTCGTCTTTTATATATATTGTCTTTTGTATATACATAATTGGAATATATATTTAAATAAATACTTTCTTCGTTCTAAATTAATATGTGCGCAATAATATAAATAAAACACTCGTAAACGAGTATGGCAAATTCTAACACCAGGGGCAGTGAGAGCGGAGGAAAAAACTGTTCTTGAAGTGAATTTTGCAAAGTCTATAAAAACCAAACTATGAATCACGAAGACTATGAAAACCAATCTATGAATCACAAATACATTTTTGTCGATAACATTTTAGTCAATTTCAGTTTACTTGATATTTTAAGATGTTGTCTTTAAATTTTAGCTGAAAAATCTTTTCCTTCAGAAATGTTTCATTCTATCCTCTGCCATACAAGCTAAGTGAAATAACTGATCTTTCTATCATAGTAGATCTATTCTTCCATGAAAACTATGCTCATGTTCATTATAAAAGACCCTTTCAGGAAGTCTTGCATAGTTCATTCGTATTAAGAGTACCTTCCAACAAAGATAGCATTTTACAAGTGTAAACTTCAGTTTCACATGTGGCAAGTTAAAGAATATATTGACTGGTTTTAAGATCTTATTATATCTTTAAAATTTTTATCGAGCATTCATAAATGAAACTTCTGTAATCCCTTTATAATATAAATGGTAGATTGTCAAAGTCTCATTACTATGCAATAAATTAGATAAAATAATATTTCTTTTGATAGATATTTCATGGTGATGAAATAATCTCTTTTAACATGCTAAAAGCATCAGCCCATTGGAATCTGTTCTTTCTCAATAGCTAAGTCCATCTTTCTAATTTATGCCTACCAAAATATTTAAACTGGTTTACATTCTTAAGTTGATCACCATTCAAGTTAAAATTGTTGATAAATTTTTAACTACCATTATTTGATAAAGGGCTTGAGTTATTTAACATTAATTAATAAACCAAAATCTTTATATGTTGCATTTAAAAGATTAATTATATTGTATAGACCATCTTTTGAACTGGCATAATAAGCACAATCATCAAAAAATTGTAAATTCAGAATTCAAAAGGATGAAGTTCTTAATTTCACTCTTAATCTACTCAAATTAAAAATTCCACTATCAAACCTGTATTATATATTGATCCCTGTACTATTAACCTGCCTAAGAGACAATACTAAAGCTGACTGCTATAAAGATAGGAAACAATGTTGTGTAAATGTGCATCTTTATTTAACATCAGTTTTCTTTTGAAACGACCCATATTTTCCATGTGTAGTAATAACATATTCTCTCATTCCATTATGAAGAAGCTGTATAATACAAATAAATTTTAGTGGATAACTAACTAATTTCATATAATGCCATAGATCAGATCTATTGACTGAATCAAATGCCTTAATCAAATCCATAAAAGCAATATATAAATTATTTTTTGTTCCTGACACTTTTCTTCTATTTGCCTGGCAACAAAAAACACGTATAATATCTAAAATTATACTGAGCCTCTGGTAACCATTCATTTATGATTAGAAGCAACTGAATCAACAAAATCCTTGAAAGTAACTTCATTATACAGGATAATAATGATAAATCATGATAATTACTGCTATTTTATCCATTCCATTTGCTTCAAAAATTGGACTAATCAAAGTATTCTTAACATCAGGGGCACAACTTCATGCATTCCCAAAAAAAATGTAATATTATTCAGGCTAAAATGTCACCATATTTTGAAAATTCTCCAGGTATTTTATCAAGGGGAGGGGAGGACCTACAGTCTTTCTATTTTTAATATCAAAAGAGCTGTTTTGACCTCACTAAGGGGTTATCTTTGTCCAAATCTAAACAATTAGATAAAATGAATTTTTTTTATTAAAATACATCATCTCAATTATTGTATCACTGTTCAATAGATGATCAAAATAATCATTGTCCTGTTCAAAATATCATTGTCACCACATAAATGTGTGCCATTGTTATATTTAATAAGTTTGTAGCTCCATTTCTCAGATTTATATGTAAAGATAATGCATTAAAATAACTAAAATAATTGTAATCAGAAAATGTCTTTATCTTTTCTGTAGTTTTAATCCATCAATCATTTTTAAGACTTATTGTCAGATATTGAACTCCTGCCTCCAGATATCTATATTTATTATGAAATTCCACATTTAATGTTATTCCTGAAGCAGAAAATGATGCATATTTACTTTTAATCAAATTATTAATAAGAAGACCATGTTAGAGAACCAACCAGCATGTTTTTAAAAATCCAAAAATAGATTTATCTGTATTTATAATACACACCTTAGGTCCAGTTAGCTATTATAATTTATTATGTATCATAGTTTCCTTTAAAGAACAAACATCAATTTTCTTGTCATTATGATTGGAATAATATCTGTTTTTAATGCAATTATTGTATTATTATTGGAGTGCATTAATCTATAATCTGTCCAAAATTATGGGCTTGTGTTTGTATAAGATGATCTTTTATATTCTCATTCTTAACTATAATGTAATCTATTGAATACCAATGTTTTGAATGTGGGTGCATTAATAGTGGTTCTTCTACCTAAACAAAGTGTTTGTGATGATTAATCTATGAATTGTGCAAAAATTCAATAATAACAAATCATGCAATTATATAGCATCAACACCATTACTACCAAAAACTTTTGTCAAAACCTATCAGAATATACAATAAGGTTTCCAAGATAAAAGATTTGATCTTTTAATGGTTTTGCTATCGTAATGTAATAAACCAAAGAATAAAGTTTTCCTTCTCTGAATTATCTGAGATTAGAGCATAGGCATTAATAAAATGAGTACCATTGTGTAAATGGAGTTTGAATACCAATAACCTTTCATTAAGATACCAAGAAATTCCAATAATAGAAGATACTAAATTAGAATTCACAGCAAATCCAAGACTGTGAATTCTCTTTATACTCATTGATCTATCTTTTCAAAAAAAGTGTATCCATACATCTGTTCTAATAAATTTCCCTCCTCTGAAAGACAAATTTTTTAAAGACAGTTATTTCAATCCTAAATCTTAAAAGAAAGTTCTTTAATCTTCAGGTAGGGCTTTGTTCTGGTTTTCAAGAGTTTGTCTCAAGTAAAATTTATACATCACATGAATCTATCTATATGTAAAAAAGAATTAGATTTATGAAGCTTGATTTTAGTATTACAACTATCTCCTACTTTACCACTATTTTTGATATTATTATTATTGGATTTATTACTATGATGAGTAATTTACCACTCATAACAACCTTCCAGGCTGTGTGAAATGGGTCATTTTTCATCCACATTTTAAAAGTCCTTTTACTTTCAGACAGGCAGATTCCTCAAATAGAGATGCCAATAATATAATCATTTCAAACTAAAAATCCCATCTCATTCAAATCAGTTTCAAATGGACTCATTAATAATTGTATTTTCTTAAGCAAAACTCACAATGGACTTTCTGCCTACTAAATCTATATATATTTCATATGTATAACTATAAATTATAAATCTGCAGCAAAAGTTATTAATTTGAAATGTTTTCCTGAAGGTTTGTGATGATGGTATTCTAGATATATTTTTATATTGGACTATTTCCATCATCTAATATGTGTATTGAATGTCTTTAAAAAAATTTAACTTTATTTTAAATATTCCAAATCCATCCAACTGTTAGTAATAGTACACCAAACAGATTAGTATATGCACAATGTTTCAAGATCTCCCATCTTCTTCAGGTGTTGCTGGCCTGACTAGTGACAGTACTAGCATGGGATTTGAACCTGGACTCTTACATTCTTGATTATTGAATTTTAAGATAACACTAAAATAAAGTTAAATTTTTCTAAAGACATTCGATAACCATATTAGATGATAGAAATAGTCCAATATAAAAATACAATTATTAATTTGAAGTTTCCTGGCTTTTTAAATATCCACAATGTAAAATGAAACAATTGCCAACATGTTTATTTAATTTATTCAGAAGACCCCAGATACTAATCTTCTGAACTTATGATTATTAGCATACTACTTCTACATAAAAAAATTAATTTGAAAAATCACCATAAAGTGGGAAAGGAGGGGGCGCATCAAAGAGTGTTTTAGTTCTATTGTTATTACTATTTAATGACTTTAATTTAATTGAATATATGACAGAATACAAAGTAAAATCAGGAACCTAAATTCAAATAATGAATAGTAATAATAAAAAGTCAGATGTCATATGACTTATATATAGCTTGCACTTACAAATATGCAAAATTAAGAGCATGCTAATGAGTTCTAAACAAGCTTTTTTTTAATTATGATAAATGCTACTACAAGAGAAGGCATTCAAATCATTTTTATCTTGGACTGTCCCCATCCCCAGAACAGTTTCGACCTATGGATCTCTTCAGTGAGGAGTTGGGACATTAGATTCAAAAAACCAACTCAAGCAAAACATTTATCTAAAAGTTAATTGTTAGAAGAAGATCTGAAACTTTTAGACATCTACATGTCTTTAAAGTCAGCTCTGCAAAACCCGTTGTGTATCAATGAACTCTAATATTTTGGTATCTATGAAATTCAATTTATACTGTTCTCTGCACAATTACTCTAATATCATGTCAAGAAAGAATTAACTTTATCTAAAATTGCTAGAAATATGGATCATATAGTATCACTTATTGACTTACACATTTTAATTTCATTAATTTGCAGCTTTTATCATTAGCAGCCACTTATAATTGAGAACGACTATTAGAACTAGAGATTTAAAAAAGCCACAAATCTGCCCACATTCAGAACTTCATGATTTGTTTTTTACTTGATATTTTGTGATATTGTCTTTTAACTTGGGCAGAAAATTTTTTTTCTAAAATATTTCAAAATAATTAAATAAAATTTTCTTTCTTTTATCCCTATTATTTATTTTATTTAAATGTTGACTGACCAACAGACTTTTTCAGAGCTAATATATATATATTCAAAACAGTTTATCATATAAAAAATATAAACCAAACATTTATTCCCCATTACAAATTGAATCCTTTTTTATATCCTATTATACATATGTATAATGAAAATGAATATAACATTACAAAACTAACCTCCTCCCCCCCCCCCAAAAAAAAAAAACAACAACTAAATTTTACTAAAATTCTTCCACAAACATAATTTCATCTGTCAACAAATAGATCTTTTCAAGTGAAATTCAAGTAAATATTCCACTTATATATACGAAACAAAATAGCATTCCCATTCATTCACTTCAAAACCCAACTTCCTTTAACATCAAAGGATGTCTACATGAGATTGACTGCTTCAGATTCAAAATATTTTATCATCAATGTTAATATTTTATCATATGTGGTATGTTTAGTTAAATTTTACTTGAAAAGGTATATTGGCTAATAAATAAAACCATGGCTGTGGAAGAATTTTAATTTTGATGATAAAATATTTTGAATTTGAAGCCATCAACTCATGTAGACATCCTTTGATGTTAAAGGAAGTTGGATTTGAAGTGAATGATGGGAAAATTATTTTGTTTGGTGTGTGTATATATATGTATGGTAGGTTTAGTTGAATTTCACTTCAAAAGGTCTATTTGTTAATAGATGAAACCATGAATGTGGGAGAATTGTAGTAAAATTTAAATTTTTTGGCTAATATTGTAATGCTATATGAATTTTTATTTTATTTATAATTACTAGTATAGCATTAAGCAATAGTTAATAGATATGCTTTTGAGGTTAACTCAATGCAATTGTTTATTGTAATTGGCTGAAGCTGTAGAATTATTTAATTATATTTAGAAATAAACAGTTGCAAAAAGTTAATCTCATATTACATTTAAATATTTAGCACTGTAAAGTTTTATTTCTTATATAAATATATGTAATGATAAGTGTTTATACTTCTCTTTAATGAGTTATAATATGTGTTGAGTATGCTGAAATACTACAAGAAAGAAGCTGCTAAGAGTAATGATATAATGGCTGAACGCTTTCGAGAACTTATTATGTTATCGTATTCTGATTATGAAAACACAATGAATCCCGGAAAGCGCTCAGTCATCGTATCATTACTTTTATCAGCTTTTCTATTATTGCGTTTCAGTGCACTCAACACATATTATATATACCTCAAATTCTATATTATATTTGTATCATAATAATATTAAAAGTAGAATGTTCTTACTATTTATAACCCCCCCCCCATATATTAATGTACAAACTTTAAATTTAAAACTAATATTTATTATTTAACGTTTTATTAACTAATCCTTTTTATTATTATTATTATAAAATGTTTTTTATAAATATTTTTTGAATTCTTGTGTAACTAATAGAAAAAAGAAAATAGATGTTAATATTAATTAGACAAGAATTCAAAAAAAAAATATTTATAAAAAAAAACATTTTATAATAAAAATAATTTATAAGATTATTTAATAAAAAATTGAAAAATAAATATTAGAATTAAGTTTAAAGTTTATACATTAATATTTAGATTAATAATGGAAAAATAATAAATAAATGATAAAAAATTAGAAGCTTTTTAAAGTTAGCTATATTTTTTATTATTTTGATAATATTAATTAATATAAGAAAAAATAAACATATTTTATAAAATAGTAAGATCTTATTACCTTTGACTTTATTATAATACAAATATGATATATATTTTGAAGGTGTACATATATATATAGATTCAATTTATAATGGGATATAATATTTGGTTTATGATAAACTATTTTATGTATTCATGTATACTTATTAAATATGGCAACCGCTATACTACTAATAATAAATAAAATACTAGCCAAAAAAACTAAATTGTACTAAAATTCTTCCACAAGCATGATTTCCTCTATTAAGAAATAGACTTTTTCAAGTGAAATTCAACTAATAATACAACCTCTATATACCAAACAAAATAGACTTCCCATCATTCACTTCAAAACCCAACTTCGCTTAACATCAAATGATATCATGACATTAATGGCCTCAGATTCAAAATATGTTATCAGCAATGTTTCTTTTACTCTTCTTTTCAATTCACTTTTTTCATAAACGATAACTTCTGCATTGTCAAATAATATTTTATGACCTCTATTCAGTTCATTAATATACAAAGTACAGATTTGATATTAATTTTTAACTCTACTCTTATGTATTTAAACTCTTTTATTAAGATTTAATTTACTCTGACATATAAATTTTACAAAATCTGCAAGGAATCTTATTAACTGCTCCAGAAATAGATTTGCAGTCAATTAATTGTTTTGAACCATTTAGTAATAAATTTAAATTCAGGCCTTCTTCCAAATCACTTTCATACCACCCAATAAAAAACTATTCTTATAAATCAATTTACTAATTGATGACTTATATGGCAAAGAAATAAACTCTTTATTCACACTATCAATGAAATCTTTATTATTAACAGATCAGTAGATATTTTTATTAAATGTAATATTCCTAATAAATTCATTACTATATCCTAACTCAATATAATCAGGATCAAATTGACTCTTTTGAATATATCTATTATTTTGAAAAAAATTCAGCCTTCTATTCCTATAACAAAAATTCAATAAAGTCTCTTATGAGTAAAAGGTTTTTAATGAAATAACTATAAAATAAAACATCAACTTTATCAACACTTAAATCTAAACATTTTAATTTCACAAATTCAAATGCACCCCCTCCCTCAATAGTAAATTTAATATTGGAATCAAAGGTTCAATCCATCAAAAAAGTTCTTCAATTTATCTTTCTCTATAACAAACAAACAATTATCAACATAACTAACAAATAATTTTAAAGAAACAGAAAAATTATTAATAACACTACTCTCTAAAAAAATCAATATAGACAGCACAAATTAAAGGAGAAATAACATAACCAACACTCTCAAAAAAAATGAAAAAAACACAAAAAATAGGAGTAATAACAAACCAATCCCACTTTAATTTTATAAAACACATCATTACACACAAAATACATAGAATCCTCTAATAATGATAGCAATTCATAAATAACTTTAATCTTACCTGCAGAAAAATGTTCAATTTTTTTCAAAACATCAAGAAACACATTAATACTTCTTTATCCTATCAACTGACTGATACATGTTTTCAATATCTATACTACCAAAAACATAATCTTTTTCTAAAACAAATCTATTAATTTTATCATATATTTAAAAGGAAGAAGCTACACAAAACTGACATAAATTTATATAATTCTTAAAAACATTATAAGAAATTTTGAAATTTTATCAATAATCCTACTGTAAGATCAAAAATACACCTTAAAGGAAAATTATCTTTATAAGATTTCAATTTGAAGATAAGCTTAACGTCAAAAAATCACTAGGATAACAATTTAAATAAATAGATCTATCTAAAAAAATATTTAGCATAATTTTCATAATTTCAATTAATTTAGATTTTATTTTCTTACCAGGATCAGAATTTAAAATAGAACTAAATAATGGAAGGTATTCTATTTTAAATTTTGATCCTGATAAAAAAAATCTAAGTTAATTGAAATTATTTAAATAATGGTAAATAATTTTTTTTTACATCTACTTATTTAAATTGTTATCCTAGTGAGTTTTTGGCTCTTAAGATTTTCAATTTGAAACACATAAAAATAATTTTCCTTTAAGATATATTTTTGATTTTACAGGGGTGACTGTTGATAAAATTTCAAAATTTCTTATAATGTTCTTTAAGAATAATATAATTTTGAGTCATTTTTATGTATCTTCTTCTTTTGAAGCACATAAAATTAATGGGTTTGTTTTAGGAAAAGATTGAGTTTTTAATAGTTTAGATAAAACATGTATTAGTCAATTGATAGGATAAAAAATGTTAATGTATTTCTTGATGTTTTGAACAAATTTGAATACTTTTCTGCAAATAAGATTAAGGTTATTCATGATTTGCTATTGTTATTAGATGATCTATGTATTGTGTCTGTAATGATGTGTTTTATAAAATTAAAGAGGGGTGAGTTATTGATTGTGTTCTTTCTCTTTTAATGTGTTCTGTCTATATTGATTTGTCAGAGTATTGTTATTAATAATTTTTCTGTTTTTGTAAAATTATTTGTTAGGTATGTTGATAATTGTTAATTTGTTACACAGGAGGATAAATCGAAGGATTTATTTTTGATGGGTTGTATGCTTTTGATTCTAATATTAAATTTATTATTGAGGGGGGTACACTTGAATTTGTAAAGGTAAAATTTTTAGATTTAAGTGTTGTTGAAAATGTTTTATTTTGTAGTTATTTTATTAAAGAAAAAACTTAAAAAATATGATAAGACCAGATAGTTATCAATCTTTTATTCATAAGAGACTTTCTTTATTGAATTTTTGTTGTAAGAATAAAAGGTTGAATAATTTTCAAAATAATAGTTATATTCAGAGGAGTCAATTTACTTCTGACTACATTGAGTTAGGTTATAATAATTTATTAAAAATATTATATTTAATAAAAATATCTATGAATCTGTTAATAATAAAGACTTAAGTGTTAATAAGAATAAAGAGTTTATTTCATTTCTATATAAGTATCAATTAGTAAATTAATTTATAAGAATAGTTTTGTATTGGGTGGTATGAAAGTGGCTTGTAAAAATGGTCTGAATTTAAATTCATTACTAAACAGTTCAAACAGTTAATTGATTGCAAATCTACTCCTGTAGCATTTAATAAAATTCCTTGCAGTTATCATAAAATTTATATAGGTCAGAGTAAATTAAGTCTTAATGAAAGAGTTAAAGCTCATAAGAATAGAGCTAAAATAAACATAACTTGGCTTTGTATATTCATGAATTGAACATAGCTCATAAAATATTTGATAATGCAGGTTATCTTTTATGAAAAAAGTGGTTGTTTACTCTTAGCATGTTGAAACTGCTTGAGGGCATAATTTCTATGCAAATGCACAGAAATATGCCATTTAAGTGACTGCACCACTATATAAAGTTCTATTTCAATGATTAAGCAGAGAAATAGTTTACTTGTCTGTGGCACTTATTTCTACACTACAGCACAGAAATAGGATGTTTATTCTGCTGTAGCAGACACCACCACTTACAGTGAACTTTGTGTTATGCAGTTTATATGAACAATCCCATTTTAAATTTCACTATGATATCTATTTCTGTACTACAACACAGAAATAGGATGTATTATTCTGCTGCAGTTTATACAAACAATTTTGCTACAGAAGTAGGAGGTTTATTCTGCCACAGTGGTCGCTGCCGCTTATGGTGAGCTTTATGTTATGCAGTTTATACGAACAATTCCATTTTAAATTTCACTACGGTATTTTTTTTCCATGTGTCATAGCATTGGCCGGGAAGCGAACCCACAACATGGGAAACTGCCTACAAGACAGTCACGCTGACCTCTCGACCACCAATGCACTACAGTATTTTGAGGGTGAATGTAATTGAGACTGTCAAAAGTCTTCAAATTTGCATGCCCAAGTCATTATTTTCCAAATCCATTGATGTAGCATGAGGTAATAAAAATTGTGGAAACTTTGCCCTGCTTCTCCAGTCAAGGGTGACACTTTAATCAATTGTCAAAGGGGAGATGTAAGTGTTATTTTTATGAAATCATGCTAAAATTCATGAGACCAATCAAAAATACCAGTTTTATTTTTGGCCATGATGTTGTTTTAAATAAATTCTTTTTTTTTTATTTTTGTTAAAATTACAAATTATATTTGCATGGCCATGATGTTGTTTTGGGGAAATAATTTTTTTTTATTCTTGTTAAAATTAACAATTTTATTTGCACAGCTGAGATGTTGTTTTGGAGAAATTATTTATTTTTCTTCATGTTAAAATTTGATTTGCGTCACCACGATATTGTTTTTATTTGCTTTTATTCTTGTTAAAATTACAAATTTCATTTTAGAAAAATAAAAATTAAAAAAAAAAGATTTATCCAATTTATTTTTTATTTATTTTAGATATATTTCATTATTTATGATTTTATTTTAAATCAAAAAAGTACTTTAAAGTTGAAAAAAAGAACAGTGGTTCCAGTAACATTATAATTCTGTTTGTTTACATAGAAATTTCGCCCTCAAGCGGCTTCAACACGCTAAGAGTAAACAACCAAAAAAGTAAATTGAAAAGAAGAATAAAAGAAACTTTGATGATAAAATATTTTGAATCTAAGGTCAAGTTAGATTTTAAAGTGAATGATGGGAAGGCTATTTTGTTTGGTATATATAGGTGGCATGTTTAGTTGAATTTCACTTGAAAAGATCTATTTGTTAATAGATGCAAGCATGATTGAGGAAGAATTTTAGTAAAGTTTAATTGTTTTTTTCTTAGTATTAGTATTACTATGGTTACATTTTGATTATAGTTTTTCAGAATCAAAACATTATTCTGGATCTATATTTTAATTGTCCAAAGCAATAATGACTGTGAAATGCTTATGGAATCAACGTAATCTACAAATTCAAAGTGTAGTGATAATTATCATTCATTGTTTCGTTCTATAACTTTTCTCAGTATTTGGAAGTAATCTTTTTTTCTAAAACCAATTTTTAAATCCAGCTTGTTCTTTAGATTGGTTAGAATCCAAATTATTCCATAGACAAGTTGTAATTATTTTGATAAATATTTTATACACAGCTGATAAATGACAATTATTAAGTCAGTACATTTTAATATCTTCTCTATCGCTTTCTCAAATATTATTATTTCTACTGAATTTTTCAAATCACCTACATTTTAAAGATTTAAATATTTGAAATATAGTTTTAAGAACAATCTTTCTATTTTTGCATCTTCTTCTTCTAAGACATCATTAATAATACTATCATTTCCGGTATTTTTCTCTTCTGAAGACTTCACTTCTTTATTTAAAATGCTTAGAATTCACAAAATATAATAACTGCAATAGTAATTACATTTTCCCCATCTTTTTTAGTACTATATAATTCTTTATAGAACACCGCCACTCAATTTCATAATTCCATCCTTCTTTTTAGTAATAGTTCTATTTTTTTCTTATTGTTGAAATAATTTTTCTTCCAATACTAACAAATTGCTTTATGTTTTGGTTTATTCTTTTCTATAGCTCTCTTTGCCAGTTCACAGTTACATTTTGTTGTATTATTATTCACTCTTTTTCTTACTACTTACCTTTTTTTTTACACACACAGTTATCACAATAAAAAGGTGACCGGTTCTTTCTCTAAGCTGACTACAGCGCCATCTTTGGATAAACAGATGTTATGTAGAAATATAGTTTAGCTATTTACTGCAAAACTTGTATTGAGAGTGTATATAATATTTAAATTAACATTTTGTATTAAATTGTTTATTTATCATCTGTGTTCTTTTTGCTATTAATAAAAAATATTTTTTATTTTGACCAACAGATTTTGCAAAAAATAGCTAAAGTTATTAGATTCAAGAAAATAGTTCTGTTAAGATTATTACAGAAACATTAAGACTTTGGTTATTTATTCAGGTATGAAATGTTCTTTGTGTTTTATTTGTACATATAATTTTGCATTATTAATAGTACTTCATATAGCAAATATTTACAATCTTACAAACAACAATTTTTCTGATATTTATATAAACATTAGAGTAAAACGATATGTAAAGTAATACTAATTATGTAAGAGCCTATTTTAAAATTTTAAAAAATATTGGAATGTAAAAGATTAATTTTAGTTATTGTTATTATTTTTTTAAAACATTTTTATTGTACACTATAAAAGATTTCATTGAGTTAATGAATAGAGTTCTTATGTCTTTTATGATTGGCCAACCTAGATATTAGTTGGAAGAGCAATCAAATTCCACGTGTCTTTATAAATGCCTATAGGGATGAGCTTCTTGTCTCTCTTTGTTGTAATTTCTTAACTAAATCAAAGAAAAGATGAACATTATTATCCATCCACTGGTCAAATACAAGCTTGCACCTGATTGTCCAAACAGTAAATAATAGAAATGTAGACAACCTAATCAATGGGAAAAGTCCCCTTCTTGATGTAGTCTGCAATCATAGTGAGGGGGTGATCTAGCTATAGCATGGATTATATCTCTATGAATCTTTAGTTTCATCACACTGAAAAAGTGTATGCATCATTGTCTCTTCAGCTTTTTTAGCTAACTGGCAGATTGGGTCCAAGTTTAATTTAACCAGAAAGTCAAAGAGTTTTGGTTCAAGCATCCAATGTTTGAACCCAGGGATCATTCTACTGTTTGTAATCTGATGGAGCACCCAATCTCATTGTGTGTGAGCTTATAGGCTTCCCAGGAAGATAACTTCTTTAAGGAAGTTTTGTATTTATTTGGATGTGATTGATAACAATAGTTATTATGGATCCTATCCATCCAGTTAGTGAAGGATGATCAAGCCAATCCAATGCTACTGGCCTATGCCTTTATAATTGTCCATATCTGTCATCAATGTACTAGTGGGTGAGATAGCATTTTGCACACTCTTCCAATCTGAATTAACATTGCCAAGAACCAAGTCAGAATAAGTCAGATCATCTAAACTAATATTCAAAACCTATTCCCTGGACTTAAATCTGCCAGATTGACCAGTGGACTGAATGAGAAAATCACACAAGCATCCAAAGCAGTCCTACAATAGTCCAACCATACCATCTTTTCTGGCACCTCCTTTTTTCCCCATTACCAGTGTATTATCTGAACCATTAGATCCTGTGTATTCTCTTTGTGAATCCTCTGCATCTTTCTTTTTGGCTAGTAGATTACTGTCTTTCTGGATCCCTTTATTTATCTTTCCTGATTTCTGTTTGGCTGCTCTACTACTTTGCAGCACTGGAAACTCCTCAGCCAGCATAGAATCACTACCATGTGAAACCAATTCACATTCCTCAGAGGGAAACAAAGAAGTCTTGATGTTTTGATGTGGTATGCTATGTCCAGCAATTCCTGAAGGTATAACCAGCCCTACTTGTATTTGTTTCATTGTTGCAGTATCTGGATGTTCCACTGCAACATTTAAATCATATGCAATTGGATCTGTAATAGTAGTGGTGAGGGGTGGGGGGCTTAAGTAAAGTGGTTTGCATTTGTGAAATTTGTTTTTCTTAATTTTGCAGATCTGACAAATCATTGCAGATCAGTCTCAGACTAAATGTGCACATTGCCTGCAAAAGAAACATTGTGCGGGCATGCCCTGAAATAAAATCACCAATGGAAAAATCTGGAAAAAAATAGGGATATCGATGGGTGCAAAATTTTTATTCATTGTGAAATTGAAGAGAGCCAAGTTGGTAAGGACTGGCATGTCTGCTCTCTTTTCCATAAGGTATCTAAAACTAGATACTACTTCAGATTTAGTAAGAAGACATTGGAAGTCCACTTCTTGAACATTCAAATAGCAGTTATGGATTAGGCCAGACAAAACAAGAGATTTGTCCATGTTTATCCAGAAGATGGTCTTATCTCATAACATAGTCATATTTTCTTTGATATATTCTTTTTGTACTTTATTATGACATTCTAGTATTGTATACTGGTTGTTTGGAGTAAATAATAGATGCGAGATAATAGTATTTAAAATAATCTTTGAATTTAACAATTCAATTTAAATTATAAAAAAATGACAAAAATACTATTTATAACCATGATAATATAGTTTCTGTTATAGGCTTTCTATTTCACATTAGAATATTTATATTTAATTTATTTTTTATTAAAAATTATGTTCAAATACAATCTCAATCTAAACATTAGATATTCACCAAGAAATAAATATTCATTTAATTTTATAAAAATAAAATATACAAATAATCTTAAACTAATGATTTCTATTTTCCAGATTTTTTAAAAAAGCACATCAAATGAAAGGCTTTTTTCACTTAGAATCTTAGCTTATTAACTTTCTTTTACTTTTCTCTGAGTAATACTGATTAAGAGCTATTTTAATTAAAATTACTATCAATAAATATACATTTAATTCAAATTTCACCATCACTTATATGGAAAACTGTTAAATAAACACTGAAAAATAGTTGCTAGTGAGTAACTCTAGGCCCAATGAGATTTTGATTTCAGAATTACTTTACAAACTCAGAATTTATTTTTGATTTATTATAAGAAATAAGTAAATTCTATCTAGAATTGGCCTATCTATAACTCCACATACTTTCATCAGTAAGTAGTTTTGAATCTGGGTCTAGTCATATGTTTTGGAGTTAATAACCTTTTCCCCACAAGAGGTCCTTTTTATCATTGCTTTCCTATGCTTATGTGATCAATCATCTAAGATCATTGATACAAAGATTGTTTGCTTGTTGTATGAAAGTGGAGAGTAAATTGTCATCAAGAGAGATAGATATAATTGAATTTGGAATGATTGAGAATTGTTAATGTTTAGAAAGTGTTTTATTCACCATTTTAAATATATAAGTAAAAAAAATTATTTTGTTGAATGTGCATTAGTAAGTTTGCTACTAAAGATATTTTTAATTTAAGAAAGGGAGTGATTTATTTGAGAAAAAAGATAACATTTTGGAGGCCTACAGTCAAAAAACGTGGTTATTGATTGATAATTATTGAAAGAAAGGAAAGTTTTTATCCTTCTATTGAAAAGGGGTTGAAGGGTAGGAGAGGAAGTATAAAGTCAAACATAGCGTACACGACTTGGAAAATAAGGAATATGGATTGCATTTATATTCCACAATGCATATATAATGGTCAGAAAGAAATTGGGCATGAGGTTTATCACTTGAAATGTTTAAATACAACTAGAAAGGATGTAACAGGTTTATGGTTATGTATACAGTGTGTAACTGTGAGAAAAGAGGTGGAAAATGCTTTCTAAGTGTAGATAGTTTAAAGAGAAAGGAGAAATGGAGCAAAATGCAATTGAAAAAAAAAAGGAAAGAGTATGGTTTTAGTGGAATGATAAGAGATATGAGTGGAAAAATTAGTAGTGAAATGGAGATGGTTATCAAAAGAATAACTAAGATAAAGGAATAGGTAAAAAGTACAGAAGCAAAGTTAAAATCATTAGAGATGTAGTGTGAGTGGAAAAATTAGTAGTGAAATGGAGATGGTTATCAAAAGAATAACTAAGATAAAGGAATAGGTAAAGGGTATAGAAGCAAAGTTAAAATCATTAGAGATGAAGTGTGAGCAGATGAAGAAATTATTGTGTAGTAATGATAAAAAAGAAGTAGATAAGGAAGTCCAGAAGTTGGTAGAGAATGTTATGGATGAAGCAGAGAAAGTAGACTATGAGACAGTATTGATAAGAGATTCATTAATTAGAGAAAGTGGAGATATAATTGCAAGGAAAAATAAAAACAAGTACGTAAGATTATGTTTGTGTGGAACTAGAATTAGGGGTGTTACAGATAAAGTAAAAAAGCAAGGGAGTAGAAATGTGTATGTTATGCTAGGGACTAATAATTTGTCAGAGCCATCAGAGAGAGTAATGAAAGAGTACATAGAATTGATTAGGAA